>CM053026.1:486145763-486475613 GCA_028564925.1 Lithobates sylvaticus
CTATTCTATTGTCCCCATCTATTACAGCTTGTACTTTCTTGTGATCATCTCATTTTAAATGTGTTTAACAGGGTGCAGCACTCTTCCAATTAAACCTGTGAGAGTGCTGTTGCTACAGGGAAGGAAAAAATATCAGGTGTTACTGGAGAGGGTGACCTTGAATACATTTTAACCACTTAAGGACCGGGCCTATTTTTCAAACTTGTTTACAAGTTAAAATCAGTTTACATACCGTGGCAGAATTAATGATTTCTTGGCCGTTTTTCAGAGAATATGCATGATCACACAAACTTTTCTTTCACTCATGGTTGGTGTTTGGCTGAAGCCATTTATTATCAATCAACTGTGTTAACTCCTTTTTTAAATCCTAATCACAACAGAAACTACCCAAATGACCCTGATCAAAAGTTTACATACCCTGGTGATTTTGGCCTGATAACATGCACACAAGTTGACACAAAAGGGGTTTGAATGGCTATTAAAGGTAACCATCATCCTCACCTGTGATCTGTTTGCTTGTAATTAGTGTGTGTGTATAAAAGGTCAATGAGTTTCTGGACTCCTGACAGACCCTTACATCTTCCATGTAAAGGAGTCCATGTGAGTCATGGAGAAAGGAAAACAAACTGTCAAAGGATCTGCAGGAAAAAGGTAGTTGAACTATAAAACTGCAAAGGAATATAAAGATATTCAAGGAATTAAGAATGCCAATCAGCAGTATTCAAATTCTAATCAAGAAGTGGAAAATGAGGGGTTCTGTTGAAACCAAACCACGGTCAGGTAGACCAACTAAAATTTCAGCCACAACTGCCAGGAAAATTGTTCGGGATGCAAAGAAACCCACAAATAACTTCAGGTGAAATACAGGACTCTGTGAAAACATGTGGTGTGGCTGTTTCAAGATGCACAATGAGGAGGCATTTGAAGAAAGATGGACTGCATGGTCGAGTCACCAGAAGAAAGCCATTACTATGCAAATGTCACTAAGTGTGCCGCTTACAATACGCCAAACAGCACAGAGACAAGCCTCAAACCTTCTGTACACCATTCCTACTGTGAAACACGGAGGTGGATCGCTGATGCTTTGGGGATGTGTGAGCTACAAAGGCACAAGAAATTTGGTCAAAATTGTTGGCAAGATGAATACAGTATGTTATCAAAAAATACTGGAGGAGCATTTGCAGTCATCAGCCAGGAAGCTCTGCATGGGAAGTACCTGGACATTACAAAATTCATGTCGACCTGTCATTGGCTACAGCAGAATAATATATATTCTATTCTATCCGTGTGTGTGTGTGTATGTATATATATTCTATCCTAGAGAATAAAATGGCAGTCTTTGCAATGCTTTTTATCACACCGTATTTGAACAGCGGTCTTATTTTGTAAAAAACTACACCTTCTTTTTTTTATATTTAAAACAAAAAAAAAAATGGTTTTCTTTGTGTTCTTGTTGAAACCTACATCAAGAAAATCGCATCTCTGCACAACTTGTGAACAAGCAAAATACTCTATGAAAGTCAAACACACATTTTTTTTCCAGCAGTTTTGATGCAAGAGGCCTAAGAAAAGATATTGTAGTTTAGAAATATCATCTGTACTAGAACAACCTCAGCTTATGTTTTCTAAGTTGAAATACAAAGTTGCCTTCTTTTATATTTTTGATTTATTTTGTCTAGGACAAGGAAAAGAAGAAAAAGGAAAGCATACTTGACTTGTCCAAATACATAGACAAGACTATTCGAGTGAAATTTCAGGGTGGCAGAGAAGGTATGTATGTAAGAAGTGTGTATTGTGAGAGAGTTGCATGTATTTACACAGCTGAGGCGTTGGGCTGGCTCTGTCGCCAGTGGAAATGGGGCAAAGCACTCTGCTTTTATTCAACTTTATAAAAGGATCAAATTTAGGAAGATGGCTTTCTTTCTGTCTACTCAATTGGTTTGTTAGGCAAACCTGATCACGATGTTGACCTGTAATCTATGAACCCTTTCAGACTGAGGCACTTTTCAGGCGTTATAGTGCAAAAAATAGTGCCGGTAAACTGCCTCCCCAGTGTGAAAGCCTGAGTGCTTTCACACTGGGGCAGTGCGCTTCCTGGACGGGAAAAAAAGTCCTGCAAGCAGCATCTTTGGGGTGCTGTATACAGCGCTCCAACACCGCCCTGCCCATTGAAATGAATGAGCAGCACTTCGGAAGCGCCGCAACACAGGTGCTATTAACCCCTTTTTCGGCCGCTAGTCCCCTCGTGATCAGTGCAGCCTCATCAGTGCCTCCTCGTTAGTGTTGCCTATCAGTGCAGCCTCATCAGCGCACATCAGTGAAGGCGAAAAATTACTTCTTTAAACTTTTATAACAAACAAAATTTGCTAAATTTTCAGTCTTTTTTCGCTTGTTTGTCAAAAAAAAAAAAAAGTGCGATTAAATACCACCAAAAGAAAGCTTTATCTGTCTTTAAAGAAATGATACAAATTTCATATGGGTACAGTGTTGCATGGCCGAGCAATTGTCATTCAAAATATGACAGTGCTGAAAATTGGCCTGGACATGATGGGGGTGAAAGGGTCCTGTATTGAAGTAATTAAATAAATTGCATACTCTTTTCTTAATATTTATAGCTTTTTTTTTAACTTTGCCCGTGAGCCACATAGATTTTATTTTTAGGCTTTTAAACTTATTGTCCATGGGAGTATATTCTGTTCTGTGTTCATCGATACCAATACTCCCTCCCAGTCTAAGACTTGGAGACTGGTTTTGCCATATGTTAAGGTGCATGGCTTAAAACACGTTAATTCATTGCAATATCGCTGTGCTTTAACTCAAAGCATTACATGAATGGGCCCTTAAGGGTGCACATAGCCAACCTTTCCCACATTAGTCACGGGCTTCAGAGTACTGACCGGAATGCTAATGTAAGGGTATAACCTCTGTTAAATATATATTATCTGTATATCTCTATTGGTGCCTTCAAGTGGGAAGAATCATTTCATTGGTAACACGGACATCAATACAAGCATTAAATTGTTTTCTGACATTTTAATAGGTGTTCAGTAGATAATTTACAGATTTTTGACATTCACAGTAGGCATTTGGTATGTATTGTGTGTATTATTGATTATTTTACATATTTAAGTGGTTGTCTTTTTGTGCATGCTGCTACTAAATGCCTGTTTGCTGCCAGCATTTTTACTTTTGTTTTCTTTTTCCAGCAAGTGGAGTTCTCAAGGGATTTGATCCTCTATTGAACCTTGTATTGGATGGGACCATAGAGTATATGAGAGGTGAGTGTTAAAGTGATACTAAAGCCTTTAAAAAAAAAAAAAAACTAACCTGTTATACTTGCCTGCTCTGTGCAGTGATTTTTGCACAGAGCAGCTCGGATCCTCCTCTTCTGGGGTCCCTTACCTGTGCTCCTGGCTACTCCCTCCTTCCGGGTGCCCCCGCAGCAAGCAGCTTGTTCCGGGAGCACCCAAGCAGGTGAGCTTTCTACCCATGGAGCCTCGGTTCGTCCCCACCCCTCTGTCTCCTGATTGGCTCTCTGGTTGTGGTTGACATCAGTGGGAGCCAATGGCTGCTGCCAAAAGCCATTTAGGAGTGTGAGTTTCCTGAGAGGCAAGGCTCTCGTGGACAATGCTGGATCGAGATGGGGCTCAGGTAAGTATTAGAGCAGGGCTGCTGCACACAGAAGGTTTTTTTACCTTCATGCATAGAATGCATGAAGGTAAAAAACCTTGTGCCTTTACAACCACTTTAACTTTTGTCTTTTTTGCCACACAATTTTATATCTGACTGAAGAGGGCTCAAATTCCTTTATTTGGAAAACCTATTGCTACATGTTGAGTGACTTGTTTGGGACAAATCGCTCAACAGGATTCTTGGGGTCTTTGAGCCTGGGTTCACACTGAAGCGATGCGGCAACCAGCGCAATTCTAGCGCCGGTTCCCGCATTGCATCTCTCCTGCAGACGGTTCACACTGCCCTCTGCGAACCGCTGCGGGTCTCAATACAATGTTAATGACACTCCCAGAACGGTTCACAGATTGCAGTGCGATGAACACCCATGCGATCCGTTTCCAGTGCAGGGGGGAGTCCCTGCACCTTTTTTGTGCAAATCCAATGCGAGTTCAGCCTTACATCTGTTGTCTCATTGCACAGACATCGCATGCAATCGGCACCGCAGTGTGGATGCGAATCGCATGCAATGTTTGTGTTCACTATAGTGTGAACCCAGGCACGCTGTAGACAATGGTGCATTTACAGGGTTAATCCCCATTCACAACTACAGCTCGCCGCAGTTGAAGTGTCCCGTGTGCATGCGCGGAGCGACGTCTTCGCTGCTCAGGCCAATCACAGCGTCGCAGCGGCGCTGTGATTGGCCAGAGCGGCGATACCCGGAAGGGTATCTGGAGAGATGGATGCTGCTGGAGGGGGAGAAGAGGACGGCGTCGGGGGCCCCGATCTAAGGTAAGTGATGCATAATGAGCTAGTATGCTAGTCATACTAGCTCATTATGACTTTGTCTTGCAGGTAGTTTAAAAAGAAAACCCGACCAAAAACGGGTATACAACCACTTTAACCGCTTCAATACAGGGCTTTTAAACACCCTTCCTTACCAGAGCACTTTTTGCGATTCAGCACTGCGTCGCTTTAACTAACAATTGCGCGGTCGTGCGACGTTACACCCAAACAAAATTGACGTCCTTTTTTTCCCACAAATAGAGCTTTCTTTTGGTGGTATTTGATCGCCCCCTGCGGTTTTTATTTTTTGCGCTATAAACAAAAGAAGAGCGACAATTTTGAAAAAAAACACAATATTTTTTACTTTTTGCTATAATAAATATCCCATTTTTTTTTTAAAAACAATTTTTTTTCCTCAGTTTAGGCCGATACGTATTCTTCTACATATTTTTGGTAAAAAAAATCGCAATAAGCGTATATTGATCAGTTTGCGCAAAAGTTATAGCGTCTACAAAATAGGGGATAGATTTATTGAATTTTTTTTTTTTTTTTTTTACTAGTAATGGCGGCGATCTGCGATTTTTTTTTTTTTTTTTTTTTTTTTTTTTTTCGTGACTGCGACATTGCGGCGGACACTTCGGACACTTTTGACACATTTTTGGAACCATTCACATTTACACAGCGATCGTTGCTATAAAATTGCAATGATTACTGTGTAAATGTGACTGGCAGGGAAGGGGTTAACACTAGAGGGCGCTGGAGGGGTTAATATGTGTCCCTATAGGAATGATTCTAACTGTAGGGGGAGGGGACTTAAGGGGAGGAGACCGATCATGTGTTCCTCTGTACTGGGATCACATGATCGGTCTCCTCCCCGCTGACAGGACGTGGAGCTGTGTGTTTACACACACAGCTCCACGGTCCCGCCCGGTCCCGTTGTTTTAACGGGCAATCGCGGGTGCCCGGCGGACATCGCGGCCGCCGGGCACTCGCACCGGGTCCCGAGCGATGCCGCGGGCGCGCGCGCGCGCCCCAGGCGGCCGGGAATCCGAGGACGTCATATGACGCCCACCCAGGATGGTAGATCCACCTTGTGGGCGTCATATGACTATGGGCGGTGTTGAAGTGGTTAATCCAAAACGGAAACACAAGTGTGTGTGTTTATTAAACTGAGATAAGCCGTGATGGTGATTTATCTTGGCTCATCTCCACTGTGCAGCAATTTATTAACCACGTCACCTCTGAAAGATTTTACCCCCTTCATTACCAGGCCATTTTTTGCTATTTAGCATTGCGCTATGGTAACTGGTAATTGCACGGCCATGCAACGCTGTACTCAAACTAAATTTTCACACAAATATAGCTTACTTTTGGTGGTATTTGATCACCACTAGGTTTTTTATTTTTTTGCAAAATAAACAAAAAAAGGGCAAAAATTTTGAAAACAAAAACATTTTTTACTTTCTATTATGAAACGCATCAAAAAAAAAAAAAAAAAATCGAATTTCTTCACACATTTTGGCCAAAATGTATTCTGCCACATGTCTTTGGTAAAAAAAAAATCCCAATATGTGTATATTGATTGGTGTGCATGATATTATTATTATTTATTTTTATTTTTTTTTAAGCGGGGGTAGGGATGGGTTTGTTGGTCTGCTCTTCTTTCTTCTTTCTTCTTCTTCACAATGGGAAAACAAACACTAAGGCCCCTTTCACAGTGGGGCGGTGTGGGCGTCGGCGTTAAAGCGCCGCTATTTTTAATGGCGCTTTACCGCCATTTTAGCGGCGGTATTTGGCCGCTAGCGGGCGGTTTTAACCCTTGCTAGCAGCCGAAAAAAGTGTTAAAACACTGTCACTGTACTAATGACACTGATTTAGATCCTTCATATCCCATCATGCACTTCCTTATGCATCACAGAATAGGGCGTGCTTACCTGTTTGGACCACAGCTACCTCATTAATCTATAATATACCACCTCATTATTACACATCCTCTGTAATATCTCCTTTAGATCTATCATCAGCTATGCAGTGCAAGAGCCTGTCTGATTTGACCTAAATTGAATAGATTGTTCAGGTGGGTTCTCCTATTCCATAGTTTTGGTAAGATCTAAAAAAAATTGTACAGAGATTGTACAATCAGATTGCATAGTGTATGGACATCTTTATACAAGTACATAGAAGGGAGTGGTTGGAGACACTCAGCTGTCAGGCTCCTTTCACATCTCTGCGTAGTGGAAACTCAGGTTCCCGCAAGCATTTTTTATTTTTTGGGCGTCTTGGAGCGTTTTTACTTGAATGCGCTGCTCTATGTGTGACATATGCCCCAAAAGAAGCTACAGAACTTTTGTATAAAGCAGAGAGTGCCGTGTTTTCTTACCAGGCTTTTTTTGGTGAATTTGCAGCACATTTGACACATTGCAAACGTGCTCCTGCTACACACATTACCATTTAATGGCACCGCAAGCATGATGAGCATTTACAGTGCATTCCCCAAAAAAGTGCAGAAAAATCTGTGTTTTCTGTGCCTTTTACCATGGGTTTGGAAACGCATCAATGTGAATGGAGCCTCAACGTTCTTGTGTAAACATTCCAATTTCACTTTGAGGCCCCATTCACATAAACCGCTGTGGAAGCACACATTTTTTTTTTGGCTACTTTTTTCTGACACACACATTGAATTCAATGGGCTGTGCTGCATATGGAATAGTAACTCATGGGACATTTTGGTGTGTTGCGGTTTGCATGCTTTTTGCTGCATTTGATGCTTGATTTTTCACGCAGAAAAATGTGTGTTTGATTCTGTATTTAGGGTGCCGTTAACAATTAATGGCACTAAAAAGGCAAACTAGTTAATTTTAGGTGTATAAAGGTGGCCATACACTATATATACAACAGGGGTAGGCAACCTTAAAGATGTGAAGCTCTACCTGAACAACATGGGAGAAGCAAAAGATCACCAGGCACAGTGTCACCCATTGTCAGCACCTCACACCTGATTTAAACCTCTAATTGCCGTACTATCATATGGCAATCCTGAGTCTAAATCAGGTGGTGAGGAGGCAACATATTGTCTCCTCACCACCTGTCGAACACACTCAGTTTGCTTTTTAGAGTAGCGGCAGTGCCTGCTGCACTTATGAATGAGCCCTTAGTTGCTTTCGGCAGCGGCACCCTTAGGGCTCGTTCACATAAAGTTGGAAGGTGGTAAAACCCTGCAGTTGAGTCGCAGTTTTACCTCCCCAATCCCTACCCCCCTTTAGTTGCTGAGGCAGCAGACAAAGGTGTACACATAACACTTGGGTGCTACCGCCTGCCAATCGCAAACCTATTCAAGTAACTAGGGCCACTTTGCAAGTGCCCCACAACTCCATGCTTCTGTGGGGTCATAGGGTTTAAAGCAGGTGGTAAGAAGGCAAAACAACACTGCCTGCTTTAACCCATTGTTTACTATACTGCACAAGGTTGCAGGGCACTTGCAAAGTGGCCTCATTCACTTAATTGGTAATGCTAGCCAGGTGCTACACGCACCAACCATGATGGGGCGTATAACTGCGACGTGTACAGGTGCGGTTGGGTAATAACACGTAAATGAACCCTTACTGTTCTGAGCCCCCTATAAGGCTGCTTTCACACTGATGTGCTGTGGTTTATCTGCACGGCAGGTGCAGCACAGTGCATCCGCAACTTTCCTGGGTAAGTTGTGCTTTGCCATAGACTTTTTATATCCTACAGGTGTGGTGCACTTTCTGAAAGTGCACCAAAACTCCTGCATTCAGACAGTGCACCAAACCCGCAGGATATAATAGAAGTCTGTGACTAAGTGCAGCAAACCCGCAGGTATGTTGCACTGCCCCCGAGGTGTGGGTAAACCACAGCACATCAGTGTGAAAGCAGCCGTATACTATTATGCCCGGTGTATTGCTTCACACTGACCTGAAGAGCTCTTGTTTTCCTGCTTCTGGAGACCACTAGCTGGGATAAGAGGTGGGGTGGAGTTGGTATTACTCCTCATGAAACAGGAGCCAGCACTACAAAGACAGCATAGGCTGTCTTTGCTCCCTACTACAGCTCCAACTATACAAGTAAGTCCCTCTGCATTTTTTTTTTTTTTTTTTTTTTTAAACCACTTCTGGACCGCCGCACGCCGATGTATGTCCCTACTTTGAGGACGGATATCGTTGTTATGGCAGCAGCTAGCTGCCATAACCCCGGTATCCCCGTGTTTGGCCGGCGGGCCGGTACAAGATAAAAGTGGTCTCTGCGGCGGTTTCACTTACTTTTTATTTTTTTTTATTTTTTTATGCATTTTAGTGTATATATGAGATTTGAGGTCTTTTTGACCCCAGATCTCATATATAAGAGGTCATGCTTTTTTTCTATTACAAGGGATGTGTACATTCCTTGTAATAGAAATAAAAGTGACACAATTATTTTTTTTTTTTTTTAAACGCTGTAAAAATAAAAGGTAAAATAAATAAGAAAAAAAAAAAAGTTTTTAAACGTGCCCCGTCCCGCTGAGCTTGCGTGCAGAAGCGAACGCATATGTGAGTAGTGTCCGCATATGAAAACGTTTTTCAAACCACACGGGAGGTATCACCGCGATCGGTTGAGCAAGAGCAATAATTCTAGCCCTGTAACACAAAACATGCAACCTGTAGCGTGACATGTTGGTATCAATTTACTCAGCGTAACATTATCTTTCACAATAAAATAAAAAAAATTGGGCTAACTTTACGGTTTTATTTTTTAATTCAAAAAAGTGTATTTTTTTTAAAAAAAGTGCGCTTGTAAGACCGCTGCGCAAATACGATGTGACAAAGTATTGCAACGACCGCCATTTTAATCTCTAGGGTGTTAGGGGAAAAAAGCAATTTTCTAGCAAAAAAAAATGTTTTTAACTTGTAAACACTGCATCTAAAAAAGAGGCCCGGTCTTAAAGGCCCCTTTCACACTGGGGCGGTTTTCAGGCGGTACGGCGCTAAAAATAGCGCCTGTATACCGCCTGAAAAAAACGGCCCCATTCACTCCAGTGTGAAAGCCGGCGGGCTTTCACACTGGAGCGGTGCGCTAGCAGGACCGCAACAAAAGTCCTGCTAGCAGCATCTTTGGAGCGGTGAAGGAGCGGTGTCTTCACCGCTCCTATACCGCTCCTTCCCATTGAAATCAATGGGACACCGTGGGGATACCGCCCGCAAACCGCCGCTGCAGCGGCGCTTTGCGGAGGTTTTTAACCCTTTTGCGGCCGCTAGCGGGGGTTAAAACCACCCCGCTAGCGGCCGCATACCGCGGGTAAAACGATGGTAAAGCAGCGCTAAATATAGCGCTGCTTTACCGTCGCCGCCCCGCACCGCCCCGCACCGCCCCAGTGTGAAGCCAGCCAAAGTGGTTAAGATATTTTTATTGGATTTAATGACAAACCAACATACAAGAAAACTTTAGATTCATTGGTATACAGAAACAAGCATTACACTCCTTCAGTCAATAAACAAATATCAGTTCACCTATCTCGTGTAAGTATTAATTGCATAAGTACATGAATAGACCATACTGTCAGTGTGAACTTCATAGAGCAACAGTGGAGATCATATGTATTCATTCTGGGTTAAGTGTTGGAGGACTAGCTATCCATCTACCCCAAATTTTGTGGAATGTCTTATTCCTTTTCCTGGAGTTCAAATGTGAGTTTCTATAGTGGTATAGAATCATTGATTAACTTTAACCGGAGAGGTCTGTGTTCCCTTCCAAGACAGCAAGGTAGTCTTTTTAACATAGAAATACAGAATGCAGAGTAGTCTGTTAGCATGGGACCGTATGTATAAGTCACCAAAGATGCCTAGAAGGCAGTTCTTGGGATTAACAATGTTCGGGAGGCCGAGGAAATGACAGAACCTACATCTGCCCAGAAGTCTTGAACCGCTGGACCGGACCAGAAACCGCGTAGGAAGTCAGCGGTTGGCCACACCTCGGACGCACTCAGCCGAGGGTGTTAGGTTACATAAAATGGGGCTATCTGGAGTAAGGTGAGAGTGGTGAAAGATTTTGTTGTGTATAATTTGGTTCCGGGATGAGATAACTGAGGTCTTGTACATATCACTAAATTCCGACCAGTCATCATTTTGTGAGGGAAATGTCCATAGAGGTCCATTTCATCTGAGCCATACGGAATCTAGGGTTAAAATCAGTTGAGGGCAGCATAGTAAATGGAGATGAGTTTAGTGGGGTCAGGGTGTCTTGGCAGTTTCTCCAATGGGGGCATAGTTTGTAGGGTTGTCTAATGAGCCAAACTGGGCACGAACAGCATGTCTGAGCTGATAATAGAACAGGTAGGAGCGTGGTAGGGCAAAGTCAATGCGTAGTTGATAGATCTAAAACCCTGTGCATCGTATAAATGACATGGGTGTTTAACCCCTTTAGAGTACCAGCGATTGGGATCGGGTAGGGAGTACAGTTCTTGCAGATTGGGATTGAACCACAGAGGATTATTGGGAGAGGTCGACCAAGATTGTTTAGATGGCTTCAAAAAAAATTGAGTGAAATAATGAAAGAGAAGTAGCTAATATGGATGTGCCGGGATCTGGCCTCTATAGATCATGTTATGGAGGGAAGGTCTCTAGGAAAGAGGCAATGGCTCCCTCGGTGGTAGTAGTACATGCATTTGCTGCAACCGGGTGCAGCCAATCATGAATATGGACCAGTTGAGATGCTAGATAATATAGATAAGTTAAAAAACACCAAACCTGCCAGATGTGTCGGCACCCTTAGCGTTTCAAGTGCTTCATTATAGTTTAATTTTTAAATAAAACAAATTGTCAGCATGTGTTAAAGTAAATTTATGTTTGTATTAAGTCATTAAAATATTTTACCTTTTTTTTGTATTACAGATCCAGATGATCAGTACAAGCTAACAGAGGACACACGACAACTTGGACTTGTTGTTTGCAGAGGGACATCTGTGGTTCTTATATGCCCACAAGATGGCATGGAGGCTATTCCAAACCCTTTCGTTCAACAGCAAGACGGTTAATATTTCTAAAAACACAACCTGATTCTATTGGGATGCAGCATACTTCAAGTTGAAGACTTTTTTTTTTTTTGTTTTGTTTTTAAGAATGGAAAAAAAAAAAAAAAAACGTTTTTTTGTGGTGGCAGACATGAGCCATGTACAGCAAGTCAGGACTTGTTCTGTAAGTTAAATATACTTTTGTTTTAGTCACGCTTTTATTTTATAGTGATTCACAATTCGGTGTGGTCACTCTGTGTGTTTATTTTTTGTTCTGTTTCAATCAATTTTTATTGAAAATTTTTCAAGTTACAATAAAACACATTAAAACAAAGCAAGATGGTATTACTGATGAGAGTTAAATTCTTGGAACAAGGATTTTGCTATTGTATGGAGTATTCAACCAAAAGAGTATAGGAGGCCCATGCTTGTATGGTAAAAAGCCTATAGATGAGTTGATAGGGTGTGCTTTTGTATATATTGCATACGCAGATACCCACTCACCTAAAACACGGCCTTTACCGGTGTATCTGTGTAGAAGAAAACCAGGTTTTCCAAAGAAGTGGAAAGTAAATATAAAGTGGGAGAGAGAGAACCGTGGAGTAAGAAAGCTCTTCAAACATTAGGTAGGCATTTTTGTGTATGGAAGTGAACGAGAGTTATATAGTTAATAAGGAATTAAGAAACGTTTGAAAAATAGTTATCCATGGTGTCTAGACTTTCTGGAATCTGTTCATAGAGTCCCCCCCCCCCCCCAGTATGACTATGAGAGATATTAAATTTTTTAGGTACCAAGCAATTTTGTTTTTGACCTGTGATATTGTTGATAGCTTAGACCACCACGCCCTGAACATGGTTTGTTTTGCCACTTTAAAGATAAGTATTTTTCTCAAATCGCCTTTCAGGACAACCCTGGAGAGAGCGCAGCTCCGCCCACTTTTCAGGAAACACATGCTTGACCTTTAAAACCCCTCCTCTTCCACCATGGCTTCAGTTATTTGTGTTTCCTCTGCCATATGGAAGCACTTGTGGGAACCAGCAGGGCTGCGATCTCTCCAGGGGGAGCTGAAAGGCCTTACCTCGGTGAGGTGCGATTCGCGGCAAAACGACCATCCCAGCACCTTCCTGGTACGTTCGGAGGGTGTTCCGAAGTCCCCAGCCTTGTCCAGCTTAGGTGAGCAATAGCCGAGCAGGAGGTCGAGGCGTCTTGGACCCGGGAGCCCGAGTTTGAATCTCGCGCGTTGGCGCTGAGTTGGCTTCCGGGTCCCCTCTGGAGGGCGGATGACGCGGCGGCCAGTGACGCGGCTTCCTGTTTGGGCGGGGCGACGAGTGGTTCCGGTCGCCTGACAACGCAGGGGCTAGGGGGCGGGTCCATAGACCGTGTGCAAGCTTCCGGCCAGCGTAATGACGCAACGCCCGGGAGTTTTAAAATCAGCGGTGTCAGATTCAGTCCCCGCTGCGCTCTCTGCATGATGGAAGAGAGAGCGTCGGTGGAGGCAGGCACCACGAGCACCGGTCAGGCCCAGGTAAGAGGGGCACAACGGTGCTCAAGATTCTTACCCTTATGGGCTTATGTTTTTTCCTTGTGAACTGTATTTTCCTCCCTCAAGGGAGCCTGCCCCTTCAGGTTTCTGAGGTTACTGTCACTCAGACCTGTGGGTTTATGGTGGCTGTGTCTTTTTCCCCTTTGTTTGTCACAGTGGGGTGTTGTCCTTCTCCCTGTTGGTGGTCGGTGTGAGCACTGTTTGTTTTAGTGGGCCCTCTGCAGTAGCAGTAAGACATTCCTTTTTTGATTTCTTTTAGGAGACTGTCTTGGGGAAAACTAAACGATCTAACCCTCCAGGCCAGAAGAAATGCCCCTCGTGCAAAGTACCATTGCGGGAATCTTGGCAAAAAGCCCTTTGCAAAGCTTGCATTAGGGAGCTGGTGGAGGAAGAGTCCTCCCAGCAGTACAGGGACCTCTTCTCCTCTGTTAAGGAGATTGCTAGTTCCCTGAGTTCTGTAAAAACCATGTTGGCTCAGAACCCAGCAGGACAGAGCACTAGCCAGCAGCCACCACTAAGTCCTAGACAATCCACCTCCAGACAGCTGGAGTTCCTGGATTCCGAGGACGAGGGGACAAGCACTCTTCCTTCCCTCAGGGATTCAGAGGATGAGGGGGAAGAGGAGGATGAGGACCGTAGGTCTAGGTACAAACTTTCCCTAGAAGAAGTAGATGACCTACTTAAAGGTATATATACTACCTTAGACATTCAGGAAAAAAGGTCCAACTGTCAGTCCATGACAGAATGTATCAGGGCCTGGATGACACCAAAACCAGGGTTTTTCCGGTCCATCGGGTACTATCAGACACAGTCAAAAGGGAGTGGAAGGACCCTGAGAGAGGTCCTTTTCTCTCCAAAACCCTCAAACGGCGCTTCCCATTCGACGACAAAGAGTCGGAGGTTTGGAATAAAAAGCCGCTGGTGGATGCCGCTTTCTCCCAGGTCTCACGCCGCACTGATTTGGCATTTGAGGACATGGGGGTCCTCAAAGACACGATGGATAAGAGGGCTGATGGCCTCCTTAAAAAGGCATGGGATTCTGCGGCAGCTAGCCTCAAACCAGCCATGGCTTCCACGGTAGTAGCGAGGAACCTAGAATGCTGGGTGGAGAAACTAAAGAGTCATATTGAGGCAGGGACATCTCGGAAGGACCTCTTGGAATCTTTCCCTTTGATCCTGAAGGCAGTAAAATACATGGCCGACGCCTCTGCCGAGTCTATCAAGTTGGCAGCTAGGTCTTCTGCTTTAGTTAATTCAGCCCGTCGTGCTGTCTGGCTAAAGACATGGTCGGGTGACACGGCCTCAAAGATTAGGCTATGTGGCCTTCCCTTTTCTGGGGACCTACTTTTTGGGCCAGATCTGGAAACCATCCTGGACAGAACTGCTGATAAAAAGAAGGCCTTCCCTACTAAGAAGAAACAGGCACCGAAGAAAATTTTTCGTGCTGTTCAGCAGCCCCAAAAAAGTAGGGAAGATAACAGAAGCCGTTGGGCTCCCCAGAGGGGTAGAGGTAGGGGAGGAGTCCTGTTTAGAGCTCCCTCCGACCATACACCCAAAAGCAAATGACGGTCTGGTTCCAGTAGGAGGAAGGCTGTCAGCTTTCCTTCCGCAATGGAACAGGATGACTCCGAGCCCGTTCGTGAGGAGTATTGTCGCCCAGGGCTACAACCTAGAGTTTCTAGAACCTCCTCCGAACAGGTTCTATGTCACGACCCTCCCAAGGGATCAAGACAAGGCCTCTGCCATGACGAACCTGCTGCAGGATCTGATACAGCAAGAGGTGGTTGTCGAGGTCCCAAAACATCAACAAGGGCAGGGGTTTTACTCCCACATTTTCCTAGTCAGAAAACCCTCAGGAAAATTTCGGTTGATCTTAAATCTAAAGATCCTAAACCGATCGATCCGGTACAAACATTTTCGTATGGACACCATCCACTCGATAACGAAATTGTTAATGCCGAATTGTTTCCTGGCATCCCTAGATTTAAGGGATGCTTACCTACACATTCCAATTGCCCAGACCTCCCAGCAATTTTTGCGGCTGGCAGTCAATCTGGGGGAGTCCGTTTGGCACCTGCAATTCAGGGCTCTGCCCTTCGGACTCTCATCCTCCCCCAGGATCTTCACGAAGATTTTGGCGGAAGCTCTGGAGCCCCTGAGGTTGAAGGGTATCCCCGTAGTACCCTATCTAGACGACCTTCTATTCTTTGCAGACTCCAAGGAGCAGGTAGCTGTGAATTTGCAGGTTGCTCAAATCCACCTCAGAAGCCTGGGTTGGCTCCTCAACTTAGAGAAGTCAAGCCTGGTACCAAGTCAGGAAATAACTTTCCTGGGTTATGTAATCAACTCAGTCCTCCAGAGAGTTTTTTCTCCCGCAGGCAAAGCTGGAAAAGGTCCAGGCGGCAGTGAAGCAGGTCCAAACGAACTGTGCAATCTCAGTTCGTTCTGCCATGAAGGTTCTGGGGCTTCTCACAGCCGCAATACCGGCAGTACCTTGGGCTCGGTTTCACGCCAGGCCTCTTCAGGCAAATATCCTGAAGTCCTGGTCGCATCAGGTTTCTCTAGAGAAACAAATCAGGCTCACGGTGAGAGTAAAAAGGGCTCTATGGTGGTGGAGGTGTCCGAACAACCTTTCCAGAGGTCTCCCGTGGGTCTTCCCGTTGGACAAGCGCCTCACAACAGACGCGAGTGCTTGGGGTTGGGGGGCTCATCTGGATGGTTTGACGACACAAGGGACCTGGACCAAAACAGAGTCGCGAAGATCGTCAAACTGGCGGGAGCTCAGGGCCATTCTCTTAGCCCTTCGAGTTTTTCGAGAGGAAGTGAGGGGTCATCATGTCCAGATCCTCTCGGACAATACGACCGCGGTGGCTTATGTACAGCGACAGGGAGGAACCAGGAGCAGTGCTCTTATGGACCTAGCCGAGCAACTTTTCAGTTGGGCGGAACCATGGGTAGCCTCCCTCTCGGCAGTCCACCTGAAAGGTTCCTTAAACCTTTTTGCAGACATGCTCAGCAGGAAAAGGCTGTTGGAGGCAGAATGGGCTCTGAATCAAGACGTCTTTCTTATGATCACCAAAGTGTGGGGTCTCCTCAAATAGACCTTTTTGCCAATCGGCAGAACTGCAAGGTCCGCAGTTTCTTTTCCCTGCACAGGGAGGACGGAGCCGTGGGTCTGGATGCCCTGGCTCACCCATGGCACTACCACCTGTGCTATGCCTTTCCCCCCTTCCCTTTAATTCCGTTAGTACTGAGGAAGTTCAGGGAAGAGGGGATCGGTATGATCCTGATCACACCCTACTGGCCCAAAAGGCCCTGGTTTTCAGCTCTCCTAGGCTTAGCAGTGGAGCCTCCGTGGAGGCTGCCAGTCAGGGAGGACCTGCTGTTGCAGGGAACGGTGGTTCATCCAGAAGTAGGCAGACTTCAGCTAACGGCCTGGCTTCTGAAAAAGACCTCCTAAAAGCTAGAGGCCTGTCCGATAGAGTAGTCAGGACTCTTCTGTCCAGTAGAAAGGAGGTGACTAGGGCAATATACTTTAAAGTTTGGAAAAAATGTAATTCATACTGTACCTCTAAGGGATTCCAGGTCAAAAGTGTAGTGTCCGTTCTGGAATTTCTCCAAGAGGGGATGGAAAAAGGATTAGCAGCTAGCACCCTGAAAACGCTGGTAGCAGCTTTATCTGTTTATTTTGAAAAAACCCTGTCCAGGGAGACTTTAATTTCCAGATTTTTTAGAGCTCTGGTTCGAAATAGGCCAGTGGCTCCTACCTTTTTTCCCTAGTTGGGATTTGTCCATTGTCCTTCAGGGGCTTATGGAGGCACCTTTTGAACCCCTACAGGGGTCTTGTTTAAAAGATTTAGTCTTGAAAACTATTTTTTTGGTGGCTATTACGTCAGCAAGACGTATTAGTGAGCTGCAAGCTCTAGCAGTTACGGAACCTTTCCTTAGAATCTTCCCAGACAGAGTGGTTCTTCAAACAGACCCAGCTTTCCTGCCCAAGGTCTCCTCGAAGTTCCATCGCTCCCAGCAAATTGTTTTGCCTACCTTCTCTACAGCTCCTGCCAACGCAGGTGAGGAGGCGTTCCACACGCTAGATGTAAGGAGATGTCTTCTGCAGTTCCTTTTGGTCACTAAGGAGTTCAGGAAGTCTAATGCCCTCTTTGTGATCTTCTCAGGACCCCGCAAAGGGTAAAAAGCTTCGAAGAGCACCTTGGGCAGGTGGCTTAGGGGGGCTATTGCAGAGGCCTACAAGGCCAAAGGGGAAGTGCCCCCAGCGGGGATTTCTGCCCACTCCACAAGGGCAACAGCAGTATCTTGGGCTGAAAGGGCCGGTGCTACGCCTGATCAGATCTGTAAGGCGGCCACGTGGTCAAGCTACTCGACCTTCCTTCGGCACTACAGGCTGGACTTGCTGTCAGCTGCAGATCAGGCCTTTGGCAGGAAGGTACTGCAGGCAGTAGTCCCACCCTAGGTAAGCTTCTCGGTTATCCTCTCCAGGGTTGTCCTGAAAGGCGATTTGAGAAAGACTTAGTTAGTTAGACTTACCGGTGACGGTATTTCTAAGAGCCTTTCAGGACAACCCCTAGTTCCCTCCCTTGTGTTTCTGAATGCATAAAAAGGATACAAGTATCTGTCATGGTTTTTTTGCGCTCTCTCCAGGGTTGTCCTGAAAGGCTCTTAGAAATACTGTCACCGGTAAGTCTAACTAAGTCTTTTGTAACATAAACAATTGCAGCACTTAACACATCTTTATACAGTATATAAATGTAAAAATGAAGTTCAAAGTGAGTCTTGTGCAAAAATTGAAGGTAATATATTCAAGGTTGTCTCCCACCTCCAGTGCTTGTCACCCAGTGCGGCTTCCACCAATAACAGACACACTCTCACCAGATAAAGTTTTGTCTAAGAATCTTGCATATTACAGGATCCAAGTCATCAGAAGTATGTAGTTATCTTTTGCTCACACCTTTCACCTCTATCCAATCCAAGGAATTGTTTCTTTAAATGTGTTAGGATATATGGAAGAAAAATCTCATGGTGCAGTATTTATTGGCGAACCAGCATATAAAAACAAACCTATAAAACAATAATGCCTAAAAAGTTGCCAATCCAGCAAGGAAAAGTGGCGGCAGGACCACGAGCATAAAACATTGTGCATAAATAGTAAGCGTACACTTACATAATGTGCCGCCAGTCTCTCAGGCGATAGATCAAAGCGAAACCTCTACAGCTGTTTCGCACACACATCAGGAGTATAAAAGTTTTTTTGCATGTAAAAAAATAAATAAAAAAAGCAGTGATTTATATAGCCTAAGTACATAGTACAAGCCATTTCCGGGGTCAGAACGGATCCAGAACCTCACCTCCGGTTTGACGCCATCTTAAAAAAAGGAAGTCCTTGGTATAAACTAGAAGGGCAAAAACAAGGCAATGTAAGGGCCAGTATGTTACTTCTGGCCCAGCACTGTCTTAAAGAAGGGCAAGGCCATGTATCCGATTAGTGGCAATCTTGGGACAGGGAATACCCTCATATTAAATTGATAGATAACGGGTAAAATTTACAAACCAGAAATTACATCACCATCTTAAAAGGCAAACCTTCCTAATGTGTAAAACTGGCAAGGCAAATATCCCCGACCACTAGCTGGGGTTAAAAGTGCCCCACTAGCGGCCGAAAATCACCTCTAAAATGACGGTAAAGTGCCGCTAAAGCTAGCGGCGCTTTACCGCTAACACGCCCGCGCTGTCAGTGGGAAAGGGCTCTTAGAAACTGACCTTTAGGAAAGTTCTTAAGCTGTAAAGGATGATGGCAGCTGTCATGGGAATAGAACTATTCCTGTCAGAAGCCAGAAGAGAAAGGTTTGAACACAAATGCAAATCTAGGAAATAAATTTCTGTCTTACTGAAAGACAGGGATTGACAAATTTGCTTGGAATCTAGGAGCCAGCTAAAAAAAGTTAGGAGCCAGTTTTTTTTTTTTTTTTTTTTTTAAACCGACAAAGCTTTATTTTCAATATAAAAATTAACCAATCTTAAATTTACACAGCAAGACGACTAGAACCAAAACGTGTGTGTGTGTGTGTGTGTGTGTGTATATATATATATATATAATAATGTGTGTGTAGATAGATAGATGTGTATGTATGTTTGGTTCTAGTCATCTGTGTAAATTTAACATTGGTTAATTTTTATAGGCAGGGCTCCATTAGCATTGCTGGATGTCATACCAACGGCCACCACTAGAGGGCGCCAAAATCCTAGAAGGAAGTATAGGCTTGCAGAAGGCCGTAAAGCCGCGGCCTCGATTACCGGCCAGCATGGCCCGACGTGATCGCATGCCTGGGGGGGGTCCGCACGGAGACAGGACACCCTGGCTGTGCCGCCCCAGGTCGCTAATTCTAGTCGCAAATGCGACCTGGCGCCCGCTGTTTGTTGAGCCCTGCTGTAAGAGAAGGTCAAGTTTTTATGTTTTGATCATTGTCATTCAAGAAGGCAATAAAATTGAACAAGGAGGATTCACTACCCCTCCATGATAGTAAGGTCCCGTTCAGATCCGTCCCAGTTTTTTCAGGCGGATCTGAACGGGCGCTTCATACACCTCTATGGAGCGTCGGATGTCACCGCCTGGCAGATCGAATCCTATGAAAACGGACCGTAATCATCCGATTTCCCCCCCCCCCCCCCCATAGGGGAGAGCGGACTCTGACAGGTCCGTCCCTGCACAGAGTGCAGTGCAGAGTGCGGACTTGTCATCCACCAGCTCAGCGGGGATCAACGGAGCGATCCCCGATGAGCAAGCGGAGGACTAAATATGGACAGCCCCGTGTGAAAGGGGCCTTAAATGTCATCGATGTATCTTTTATTAAAAAGTCAATTGTCCTATTGTCGGCCATATATTGTTTCTAATTCCCAACTGGACAAACAAATTACCAAGCTAGGAGCAAATTTAGCCCTCATGGCAACTCCTTTACGTTTCAAGTAAAAGGCACCGTTGAACCATCAATAGTTATGTGACATGGAGAATACCAGGTATGTACCGTATATACTCGAATATAAGCCGAGATTTTCAGACCCTTTTTTAGGTCTGAAAGTCCACCTCTCGGCTTATATTCGAGTCACCGCCGTCTGCCTACATGAACAGCTTGTCATGCAGACAGACGGCGGTGTTCAAAAGCCGCGCCGCCTCCTCCCGCCCGTCCGTGATAGGCGGACACTAATTTTCCCAGCAGTACAGTGTTCTGCCTATCACAGATGCCCTGTCATTCTCATCTCATGGACGAGGATGAGAGGATATCCGTGATAGGCGGAACACTGAACACTGACTGCTGGGAAAAAAGTGTTCCTCCTATCACGGACGAGGAGGCGCGGCTTTTAAATTTTAATGCCGCGTGTAATACACGCTGTGGGGAGGACAGAGCGGGACCGAACCCAGGACCGAGGACCCCGGACACAGGACCCCGGACCCACGGATCGGCACAGGTAGGCTGCAATGGGGACACGGGGGTCTGTACAGGGGACATTCAGATTGGCATTGCTGACCCTTTTTCCACTTACAGTAGCTGCTGCATTTTTGCCCCTCGGCTTATACACAGGTCAATACGTTTCCCCATTTTTTTTTGTGGTGATTTAGGGGCCTCGGCTTATACTCGGGACGGCCTATACTCGAGTATATACGGTAAGCAGGAAATCCTTTTGTTTTGGGTAAAAAAACTATTCATTAAATAATGTTGAACTGCTTTCATTGCACAAATGTGGTTAATGTTAGAATACAACAAAACCACATCAGCTGTCACTAGGAATATTTCATCATCAACATGGATATTACTCAATTAAGTCAGAACTTGTTTGGTGTCTTTAAGGTATGCAGGGGAATGTTAAACCAATGTCCGTAAAAACCAATCAATATATTCTCCTACCCGGGAAGTTAGAGACCCTATTCCACAAATGATTGGTCTACCCGTTGGATCAATGGGGTTTTTGTGTGCCTTTGGTAAAAAGTATATTATGTGAATTTTTGGTGCCACCGGTATCAAAGGATCCCCTCTTTATAACCTGTTTTTATCAGTGATTTTTAATTCTTTTATACTTAGCGGCGGGATCTCTATACAATGGAGAATAAGTAGTGGTGTCATTCAAGATCTCTTGCATTTTGTTCACATAAGCCCCATAAGCCTCCACATGTCCAATAGTGACAAGCCCCACCCTGGACTTAACAAGTCAGTTTAATTTGCTCCCTTTCTAAAGGGATTTTCTTCCGGAAAAACGCAATAACCTAATTTGTTTTGCCAACTATGCTGTAGATGTGCGTAAGACCTCCTGCCTCTCACTTTCTTCTGCCCCACATAAGCATTAACAACTATGTCACGTATGACCATATATAGAATTTTCCAGATACCTCATATATAGTCAGATACACACTAAATGTATTTGTACCTAGAATTATTGGTATGTGAGTTGGGGCTATTGTAACCCTCTCACATATGTATAAAATGTACTCCTGTCGAATTGTATTTTTTCTAATTTACTATTTCCTTTATAATCTATGTATAACTTCCCTTTATGGCTGTACTGCTATGTTACATTTCATATGAATCCTCTTCTCCCTCTTTGGTTTTCCCTTAATTTTGCTCCCCTGCCGCCTCTATCTTGACGGGGTGGTCTCTTTGACGTGTCTCCCCGGCAAGGAGGGTAGGGGCCACTGTCCATCTTATGGCTCCTCCTTATGTCTCCCTGAGGGCGGCTGGGCAGGTACCACCGCCGGCGGTGAGAGCGATTCCCTCCTTGATGGCGGCGGCATCCCTGGACGCCATACGTGGGTGCGCCGTGACGTATAGACGTTGCGCTTTTGCGACGGGAATGATGCAGTTGCGGGGCCGCTATACAACCTTCCGGAACGAGGCCAGCCTTATGGCGAATAATTCTGATAAGCCCCCCGCCCGCAGACCCCGACAACCAACGGCCAGGGTTGTCGGGAAGAGGCCCTTGTCCTCATCAACATGGGGACAAGGTGCTTTGGGATGGGGGGCGCCTTTCCCCAGGGCAACCCCCATGTTAAGGGCACGCAGCCTGGTACGACTCGGGGGGGGGGGGGTGCTCGCTCGTCCCCACCCCTTTCCTGACCGGCCAGGCTGCGTGCTCGGATAAGGGTCTGATATGGATTTGGGGGGGACCCCCACGCCGTTTTTTTGGCGTAGGGATTCCCCTTTAAATCCATACCAGGTGACGGGGCTAGCGAGGTGTCAATGTCGCCGATCGAGGCGGCGGCATTCACTTCCTTAACTAGTCCCGTCTACCTGGAGTCACGTTCTAAATGAACGGACTTTACTCCGTGTGTGGGCAAGTCCGTTCATTTCAAGTCCCGCGGACTTCCGCCAAAACTCCGGCGGATTGTCCGCCAGAAAAGTCCGGGCGTGTGTGGGCAAGTCCACACGTTCGGAAAGTCCGGCGGACCTCTGCTGGAACGTCCGGCGGATTGTCTGGCCGAAAAGTCAGATCGTGTGTACGTGGCATTAGTGTGACCTTTCGTGAGTCACGTGTCTGGACCAATAATCCCCGCTTGAGTGTGACGGCTAGGGAGCGCTCTGGGACCCCCTCACAGGGAGAAAGAAGGATTCTTTTAAAGGGATCTCCAGACAGGACAAAAATCCCCCTTATCTTTTGTGTTCGATGTACACCATTGGGTAACTATACTGAATATTTGCGCTATAAGATATTACTAACTGTTTTCACTGTGTGTAAATTATAGTTGACACATATATTTACGATGTATTTTCCCCAGCAGACTGTCCCTCTGAAGAAGACCCCGTTAGTGGGGGTTGAAACGTGTCAGCCCTTTGTTTCTTACCTCGGACAACCTTTGTGTACTTGTTTGTATGAAATTTCAGTCTGTATTGTACATCCATATTTCCTATATTACCATTGTCCTGCTGGAGCTCATTTTTTAACCATCTTGTTAAATCTTTATTTTAATAAAATTATTTTTGGACTACTTTTGACTCAACCCATAATTCTGCTGCCTAAAAATCCCACCTCTGGAGGAACACTTCCCATTTTCAGCCCCACCCACATTTCCAATAGTGACAAACCCCACCCACATTTAGGCTTATTCAAGTTCCTTGTCTGTCCAATACTGAACCTGTCCCCCGCCAGCTCTAAGACTGAGTACCGAGCGATCAAACACCACTGATCACTTGGTTCTCAAAGCTCCATGAGCAGAGAGCTGGTGACCATCAGTCACTGCTGTCTGCTAGCCGCCCCCCCCCCATGCTTACTGGAGCACTGGGCTTTGGAGGGGGCGGGATTGGCTGGCTCATGCTCTCAGGGGCTTGCTGAGAGGTGGAGCCAGATGCCGGTCCAGGGTTGTGGGTGGATTCCACATTGCAATCTTTCCACAGCCTAGATCGGCTCTGTGATTTCAGCTGACAGCGGGCTTCAGCCTGCTGTCTGCTGAAAACATGTCTCAGGAGTGAAGAACGAAATGCTCACCTGTGATCCACAGAAGTACAAATGAGCTTTGGCTGGACTTCTCCTTTTAAAATGACAGCTCTTTAGTGCCCTGCTTAGCAAGCATCAAATATCTCTGTAGTATGTTTATGTATCTTTTGATGTTTTCATCACCAGGCCGGTATTTCTGTGTAATATAACACTAATTTCAGCAAGAGATGTGCTCGACGAAAACATTTGTTTAGTACCATTTCGTTCAGTTAAGCAATGTGTTTGGTCATATTCATTATTTTGGAACAAATGGTAGGCAACCTTTTGAGCACAGTGTGCCGAAAAATGTTTTCAAATAAATTGAGCGTGGCGATTTTATAACAAAAAAAATATCAACTTCACACTCTCGAACACGAAAAGGATTTTTTATAAAGTAAATACTGTAAACTACTTTAGTAGTGAGAAATTAACATCCTGTACTCTCACGCCTCAGATCAGCCCCAATTCATGCACCTTTACACCTCAGATCACTGTCCCCCCTGCAAATCTGTTTCACCACTGTACCCCCCTGCTCATCTGCCCCCACCACTGTAACCCCCCCCCTGCTCATCTGCCCCACCATTTTAACCCCCTGCACATCTACCCCACCACTGTAACAGCCTGCACATCTGCCCTACCACTGTAACCCCCTGCACACCTGCCCCACCACTGTAACCCCCTGCACATCTGCCCCACCACTGTACCTCCTTGCTCATCTGCCCCACCACTGTAAACCCATGCTCATATGCCCCACCACTGTAACCCCCTGCTCATCTACCCCACCACTGTAACCCCCTGTTCATCTGCCCCACCACTGTACCACCCTGCTCATCTGCCCCACCAATGTCCCCCCTTTCTCATCTGCCCCACCAATATACCCCCTTTCCCATCTGCCCCACCAATGTACCCCATTTCTCATCTGCCCCACCACTGTACCCCCTGCACATCTGCCCAACCACTAACCCCCTGCACATCTGCCCCACTTCTGTACCCCTCTGCTCATCTGTCCCACCACTGTACGTCCCTGCTTTTCTGTCCCACCACTGTACCACCCTGCTCTTCTGTCCCACCACTGTATCCCCCTGCTCATCTGCCCCACCACTGTACCTCCCTGCACATCTGCTCCACCACCGTATCCCAATGCTCTTCTTTCTCACTACTGAATCACCTCATCTGTCCTAACACTGAACCCATCTGCTGATCTGTCCCACCACTGTAACCCACTTTCTCATTTGCCCCACTAATGTACCTCCTGTACATCTGTCTCACCTCTGTACCCCCCTGCTCTTCTGCCCCACCTCTGCTCCCCTGCCCCACCACTGTAACCCCTGCTCATCTGTCCCACCAATACACCTCCTTTCACATCTGCCCCATTGCTCTAACCCCCTGCTTTTCTGTCCCACCACTGAACCCCCTTCTCATCTGCCCCAACACTAAACCCCCCTGCTCATCTGGCCCAACACTGTATCCCCCCTGCTCTTCTGTCCCACTGCTGAACCCCCTGCACATCTGCCCCACCGCTGTACCCTCCTGCTCATCTGATGTCACATACAAGCATCTGGAATGGATGTGCAATGATGAGCTCAGGTCAGGGGCATTTTGTGAAAACAGTGGGCCTGTGTGCAGGATCATAAGTTGGGCCCCCGCAGCTGAGAAAAAGTGCGACGATCTGCACCACAAGAAAAAAAGTTGGATGTGATTTTTTTTTGGATGCCGCAGGGCGCCCCCTTTCCCAAAGCACCCACCCCCCATGTTGAGGGCGCTCGCTCGTCCCCACACCCTTTCCTGACCTGCCAGGCTGCGTGCTCGGAATAAGGGTCTGGTATGGATTTTGGAGGGACCCCCACGCCGTTTTTTTTCGGCGTAGGGGGTTACCCTTAAAATCCATACTAGACCTAAGGGCCTGGTATGCTCCTGGAGGGGGAATCCATGGCCTTTTTTTTTTTAATTTGACATGGATTAGTAGTAGTAGATCAGAAGTAGTACAATGAGTTGCGAATTTATGTTTGCAGCTGATTCGCACCTAATACGCTGACAAACCGCAGAACAACAGACGTTTCAGTGCGCCGGACATTAAATTCGCACCGCACTGGTCTGAACCCAGGCTAAAAGTTTGTTAAAATATGGTCATGGTGGATAGAACCTAGTAACGAACTTTACGATGGTTTATCTAGTAGAGAGGAGTAAAAGCAATGGAGATAGATGGGAATAAGGAGCAGAGGCACAAAGAAGTGGTGGAGTAGATGAGAAGAAAATAAAAATATATGTGAAAGAAAGATAAGCTGAAGCTGCAGGGAGGAAGCTACCATAGTCTGATAATTGATATTAGGGGAGCTTAATTGGATGAGTAAATTGTATTTATGCTCCTATTATGTTTTGGCTATTATATGAGAATGCCACTTTAATACGAGAGGTGCAAGGTTTGTTTGGTTTATGTTTTATGTTTTTTTTTCCCCTTGTTTTTTTTTTTCTTTTTTATATACTATTTGATCATTTTTGATATTTAGTAATTTAGTTGATATAGTTTTTGTTTGTATAACTATAAAAAGATAAAATAAAAATTATTTGATAAAAAAAAAAAAAATGCTAATTTGTTATTTTGGGAGATTACTAATGCACTCTGCCTTGGATGGAGGTGGACCCATCAGAATCATAACATAACGAATTGAATGAAATTTATTTCAGATTAATTTGCTCTGATTTAAAGATTCTGAAGGATCCACCTACATCCAACCCAAACAAAATAAGGGCCATTTCACACTGATCCGTTTTTGATCCGTTTTTCAGTATAAAAAAGCAGAAGGAAATTTTAAATCCTATTGAACTCCTAACATTGGTCCTTTGCATATCAGTTGTGTTTTTAAAAGTCCTACTTGCTGCATTTTTGGTGCATGTTTGGTGAGGTAAAGAAAAAAAAAACACCAAACACACACACACCTCCATTGAAATAAATAGAAACCACAGCAAAAACATATCAAAAATGCAACACACCTGTGGGAAGTGCTTTAAATCATGCAACAATTGTGGGAAAACCACACTGTGTTTTGGTGCCTTTGAATATGAATGGAACACAAACATATGTCATGCGTTTTGCCAGCATTAATGTGCCATTTGGAATTACAGAAAGAGTTGCAGCAATTCCACCCCCCAGAATTCCATCTGGTTCAGTTCTTCAGCTTTTGAGAAAGAGAGGAGGTGGGTCTCTCCATCGCAGTGGGATGCATGATTTGGTGGTATTAGGAAGGCGTCGGAGGACAGATTTTTTTGTATCTTTTAACAGGGATATCTGAAACGTGAAGAAGAAAAAAGGAAGGGTCCTCTAAGAGAACATAATCCGTAAATTTCTGTGAGATACTTCATACTTCCTGCCAAAAATGTGACAGCTTCGAGCAGGACAAAAATATATGTAATATAGTCCCCCGTTCCTCCTGGCATCTTCAGCAGTGATCAGAAACTGAGGGAATGTATTTGTGAAGAACAGATGGTGTCCGAAACCATCTTGTGAGAATTTTTAAATTAGCTACTTGTAGTCGTGTACTAATTGAAGATTTTAAAATTAAAATGGATGATGTTCCTATTTTGCTCTGCGGAAAAGGATCTACACGAATTGGTGGTTTGTATTAGTCTGTTGGTAATATCAATAGAGAATACATAGAGTGTTGAAGGGGCCCAGTGTCAGAGCAGAGATTCTCAAATGGTGTTAGTGAGCGGCGGGAAAAGGCAGGGTGGAGGGAGAGATACCAGAAAATGTTGAAGTTGAAGGGCCTTCCAGTGATCTAGGCCATAGGTTCCTGGGGAGAACATCAGAGTAGAAAGGGTCAGCCAATGTGTGGAGTGAAGAAAGTGTGCTTTAAAGCACTGTACCTCCAGGGCAGAGCAAAAGGGGCCATCCAGATGTCCCAAAGCAAAACATGGGTTTCCTAGGTAAGGAAACAGTAGGCAATTCAGTGAGTATGGGGGTGGCAGAGCATATGCAGGACCACTTGTATAATGTGGGTTGCATGTGCTTTGATTGAAGGTGGCAAGACCGTGTAACACCAAGGTGCCCTTTTAAGCAAAATGGAGAATTGAGCCTATTTAATTAGTGGCCACATTTTAAGGTCAGTTTGTCACCACCCATCAGTAAATCTCCCTAAGTGGGCAGCTTGATAATACCTCTGGATAGCCGGTAGAGCTAGACCTCCATATTGTTTAGGCAGTGTTAGCCAGGCATCTAGATAATCTAGGTCTCTTGTTGGCCTATGTGGTGAAGAGGGTATTAATCTGTTTAAAAAAAGTAGATAGAATATGAATCGGAAGGGCTTGCAATTTTTTTTTCCCGGCAGAAATGCCATTTTAATAATGTTACAGCGCCCAAACCAAGAAAAGAGGCCGGACTGCCACTCCTATTTCACATTCCTGACGCCCACAAAATGGTAGCATACATATGATATAGCTCCGCCCCTATATCCACCCACAGGACCTGTCCAAATCTATAAAAGTCTGACTAAGAGCAACCTTCCCCATTCTCCTTTTTGTCCTCAAGATATACACCCGCAAGACTGTGATGTTGCCATAAGTCCCTACCTGCTGACTGTGTCGGTGTCCGTCTGGATTCATCCTCTCCAAGGCGCAGTCCCACATCTTAGGTTGCTAAATGCACCAACAAGGTGGGAGCCCCTTCTGGTGGACTTTTGGGGCTGGGGAGTTCTCTAACTAGAGGCGTCAAACCTTCATGTGGTGCACCCAAGATGACGTTTGGTTGCTGGAGTCCATGATGCATGTGTTTCTCTGCACACCTGTGCTGAATCCTGATGCTGGTGTCAGTGTTGCATTTTCTTTTCTCCTACAGGTATGTGCTAGTCCCTTTTTTTTTTTAGTCCCTTCCTTGCCTCTAACTTCATTAGGCTTAAAATTAGATTGCAGATCTTCCTCTGCTTGTTGTTCTGTGCTGCATACACACCACAAGATTGGTTCTGTCCTTGTCAGTTTGCCACTTAAATTCAACCAATGACCCCCATGCACTATTATTGGTGAAATATGTTTTATGATCACAAAACAAAGACACAAGTTCATTGCTGAGATTTTAGTTCACAATTCTCAATTCATACTGCACATATTCCATTAGATTGGGTCAGAATTTTCTGTCACATCTGAATTCAAAAGATCACACCACACACTGTACAATTTTCACATGATAATAATCTCACAATGTGCTGGTGTGCTGGTACATTTAATTTAGTTTTTTTTTCTTTTGTCTGCAGTTATTCTCCTTTCATCTGTGGCTTTTCCTGTGACCAGTGTGTGTGTGCACGGTCTCAGGGTCAGCTATGGTGTCCATGCACGCACTGTGCAGAGGGCCTCATGTGGCAGTCATCTTTGCTATGGCATGTCCAGGCTCACACATGCATGAGGTGGTTTTTGCATTGGAAACATCTTGTGTTTTCCCTTGCTTATGCTGCAAGTGAATGGGGGAAGGGAGGGAGGTGATTCAGGCACATGTATATGATCTGTTTGCTTTTTTTCTCTGAGTCTCCTTTTTTCTTACTGCGCAGTGCTGACATCCTTGCTTCAAAAGGAACTTTCTGCCACATAGCCAGGACCTCCATGTGTTCAGGTAGGGACCATCAGCTGGTAAGTAAGAAGAGGAAAAAGAGTGCCTTTCCATGAGCGTGGCCTTTGTATTCTGATGCAACTTAGCCTGCTTTCGCTCTTGCTAAAAGTCAAGCTAAAAGAGTGTTGCCATGGCATGACAAGTCCAGTGTAGACAGCTGCTCATCCATCACCGCAGGTCTTACCCAGGAGGCACAGAAAGTTACCAGTGAGTGTCAGCATTCCTCCTCCCCTGAGCGCTAATAGAGACAAAAGGGGAAGAAGTGCTGTGCCTGCGGTGCAGACCTATTACCAGACTAACATGTCTGTGGATATTGCCGCTGAGACCTTTCTAAGGACAAAGGATGCTGTAAGCCAGAAAGTCATGGCCGTTAATGGGCAAGTAGCTAGTGGCAGAGGGCATTTGTAAGCCAGTGAACGCAGCAGTTGTTTGGGGGGGGGGGGGGGGGAAACAGCCCACGGCACCTTAAACCCCCCCGCTGTCTGCCGGTCCGCCGGAACTTACCCCATCAGCGACGGGGATCGGCAGACACATCAGGGATCGACAGGCACATCAGGATTGACGGGCACATCGGACGGGGGACAGGCTGCAGCAGGCATCTGGCAGCGTCTCCTGTGCCCTCTTCCCTTCTGAGATCACGGCAGCTTCCGCCGTGCATCTCCTTCCCTCCTCCTAGGCGTCCACCCTATTTTGAAGCCTATGGCTCTAATCCAGTGCTTCAAAATAACACCCCCAAAAAAAAACACCCACCCCACTGTAATTTACGCGCCATTAAATTAATCTATCCATTAACCATATAGGGGGTGGCGTGGATAGAGGGGTGCGCCCTTAATGGACGGGCCGCCACTGGATCGTAGTACTTCGTGGCAAGTACAATACAGTTGGGACCCAGAGTGGAGGTCTCCATCACCCATGAATCACTGAAAGAGCAGATTTTTAGTGCTCGGCGGATTTTGTGGATGAAGTAGCATTTAGACATGTGGAGAATGAAAAAATTTGTTTAGTTTCATTTCTATTTGTTTTTTACATAAATTAGTTTAGTTAAATTTGTTTAATTTGTTTAATTAGTTTTGTTTATTCATTTTCTAATCGATTTGAGTTTTAAAATTTCCAAAGAGAATAAAATAGAATAGAAAATAAAGGAATAGAAAATATTTTTTTTCTATTCTATTCCTTTATTTTCTATTCTATTTTATTCTCTTTGGATATTGGAATACGATTTGAATTCAAAAACGATTCGAAAACTATTTGAATTTCGAATTTCCAATTTTTTTTTCGTTATTTCAGATTCGTTTAAATTCGGTACTATTTTAAGTCGGTAATTCGGATACATCCTAGTTTCCGAAAAACTAAAATTAGTAGCATTTGTTGTTATTAATGTTCCCCCAAGGCAGTACTTCATTCAGTGACAATGAAGTGGGCTTTAAAGCCCATTCCTTGGTCAACAAACAAGTCCTCAGGCAGGGTGGTCGTAAGTGCCTGTATGATGACAAATTTTTCCCTCTGACTAAAAATGTTGACTAGTCCAAGAGACTCACCGCCGCTCAACCCTGGATGTCCTCAGTTTGTTGTGCAGATGGATGGTGCTCGCAGTCGGCTCTTGATTGCCGTATAACAGTGTTTAAGTTTCATAGAGCGGCACACATCCTTGGAATGTCGAACATGCTTTATTGACCACATGTACATCCCAATGCTAAGCACTATTCCAGGAGTAATCAATGGTTAGTCTAGCGTTCTTCCTCATAGGAGGTCGAGGCTCTAGTGAGTTTTTTGCTAGCTTGGTCCTCTCTACATTCCAGGACCGAGCCCCCCCCCCCCGGCTAGTGCTGTGGGGACCAGGGTGGCCAAATGTGTGTAAGAGATGGTATAGCACATTTTTTGGGATCCATGGATGCCATCCACAGTAAAACTTTTACTTTTGGTGCTTTAGACATCACCCTCCAGATCATTTCTTCATCCTGACCTGAATAGCACATTCTGCTCAGGAGGTGGATGTCCGCTTTGATTACATCAATATTATATGACTGCAATGGGGAATGATTCTAAGTCCTCCCTCAGAGAGATTTACAGGCTTTTATTCTCCTCTGTGTCTCATACAAAGAAGGCCGGTATTGAAATTTTGTTGAAATTTCCAGTTTGTGGATCTTCTTTTCAGGGATCTCCACCTCACTAATGACCTTTATGGAGATTCTAATCTCTGTGTAGACCCTCTGAAGAAATGGGGGTGCTTCAAATCCATCATTACTTGGATGGTATTCTACGATTGGCTTAGTTCAAAAGGGGATTTTTTTTGGCCAGCCTGAAAAGTTTTGGCTGAATAGGAGGTGTCAAGACAGGTGAAGCAGACCTGCCTAGACATCGATATGGAGGCCCAGTTCAATGCTAACGCAAGCACTTTTCTCCTCCTTCTTTGAATGGGCCAAGCAGTTGTCAGCTGCTCAATGCAGGGGTATCCTGAAAACGATGTCTTGCATCCCTATGCTACCCTGGGCACACTGGATTCTCTGGATGTTCCAAAGAATTTCCTTTTTGCAATGCAGAAGGCAGCACTTGAGTCGATTCAAAGTGCTTCTCCCCAGATTCACAGGGGCCCCTGCTGATGGGTATGTTGGGGGACCCTCACTTGATCCCATCTGGAAGGTTCACTAACCGGGGCCATTGTCAACACTGACGCCAGTACTTGGTTTTCAATGAATGGGTCTTTAATCGGAAGATGTTGCTCATATCACTCAAGTATGTGGCCACCCTCAGCTAAGTCTGTTTGCATCACCATCCGTTCGCAAGGTGCCTCTCTTCCTACCCTCACCCTTTGGTAGAGGAAGTGGATGCCCTCACTCACCCAAGAAATAGTAACCTAGCAGATGCCTTTCTTCTAGTTCCTTTGGTCATGAAGTTCCAGGGGAGACTTGTCTGAGTGTCACTGTGATAGCAAGCATGCTGATTGAACCACAGGCCTTGGGTTTACCCCATCCATGCATTCTAGTCAGGACCAAGCACTTCAGGTATCAGTGTTTTTCACAACACCTGTCCCACGACAGACTGTAAATTGAGGGGGAAGGATTGGAGGACTTGGACCATCTTCTGGAAGTGGTTCAATCTTGTCAAGGTTCCAGAAAGGACTTCAACAAATGCTATTTACTCTTAAGTCTGGAACACTGGTCTGTGGTGACATCTGCAAAGTAGCAGGCTGGTTGGCGCAGTGCACCTGCCTCAGGTGCTACCCCCTACCCTGCCCCGCCCCTGCCCTCCTCAGGTGCAATGCAGCCTGTGTCCCCCCCCATGTGCAGAGAAGATGTCCCCCCCCATGTGCAGCCTGTTTCCTCCCCCATGGGCTTGTCAATGGACTTCAATGGAATGAGCCGGTTCAGCCTGTGTCCCCCCCCCGTGTGCAGCCTGTGTCCCCCCCCGGGTGGCTGTTCCCCCCCCATGTCTGTGTGCAGCCTGTGTTGTTAATAGCCTGTTGATTATACTGTGTTTTAGCCCTCCCTGTTGCAGCCTGTGTCCCCCCCGTGTGCAGCCTGTGTCCCCCCCCCGTGTGCAGCCTGTGTCCTGTGTTATTGTATCATACCCCGTGTATGCTGTGTCCCCCCCAGTGTGGCCCGGTGTGTGTGCAGCCTGTGTGTCCCCCAAAGCCTGTGTGTCCCCCCCATATGGTGCAGCCTGTGTGTCCCCCCCATATGGTGCAGCCTGTGTGTGCCCCCCCATATGGTGCAGCCTGTGTGTGCCCCCCCATATGGTGACCCTTATTTTGCTTCACAGTCCTTAATTTAAAATGTTATTTTTTTCCTGCGTGTGTCGATATACGCTGATAAATACGGTATATCCAAATAACACCCCCATGCTCATCCTTAAACTCTTCACCACACACAGCCACAAAGGCAAGATAATTCTTGTTGGCCAGTGCATTTGGTGATTTGCATTTAATGGTTCAAAGAATGTCAGGCAAAATAGTCGGCCCTCACGCATTTTCTATTCATCAAATCTGTCCCTCTTTGAAAAAAGTTTGGACACCCCTAGTCTGTGGTGACATCTGCAAAGTAGCAGGCTGGTTAGCGCAGTGCACCTGCCTTAGGTGCTACAGAGAAGATCCAAAGGGCTAGTCAATGGACTTCAATGGAATGACTGTTCAGGCCATGTTGGCGTCAGGAAAATTTAAAATTGTATCAAATACTTACCATAATTTCCCTTTCCTGACACCAATCCATGGCAGCATTCGAACCCTCTCTTTTTTTATCTTGATATTTTTACGGAGAACGGGGGAGGTTGCTTACAGTCAGAATTTTATAGATTTGGACAGGTCCTGTAGATCTGGGGGCGGAGCTATATCATATGTTTGTGGCCATGGATTGGCATCAGGAAAGGAAAATTGCAGTAAGTATTTGATACAATTTTACATCTTTATAACTTAGAGCCCTAAGATCAGTTTTTCAGTTAAAAAAAAGCGGAAGAAAAATGCATGATAAATGCATCCCTTTAAATCCTATCGAACTCTTCACACTGGTCCTTTGCGATTCAGTTGCATTTTTAAAAGTTTTGCTTGCTGCATTTTTGGTGCATGTTTGGTGTTGTAAAAAAGAAAAATGCATCAAAAACGTACCTCTCTATTAAAATAAATGGAAATCGTGGCAAAAACACATCAAAAACGCAACTCACGTGTGGGAAGTGCTTTGCAATATGTTTCCATTTTATATGTAGTGCATATTTTATAATAATGGAAAAAGTTAATGCAACATAAAAAGGTTTAATTCATTATGTCGTTATGTCTTTCAGATGATTAAAACATTAATATAAGGCTGCAATATCATTCATTCCGAATAAAATGAATGACTACACATAAATTTCTTTGGTTCGATAATTTATTTCAGAATCGATTAAATTCATTACTATTGTGATTTGGTGATTCTGATACATACGAATCGCCGAATAACAAAAATATTGTCCGAATTTCAATTCGTAACGAAACGAATCACACGTGTCTATTTTAGCATCTAGTCTTTGTGTAACAGATTGTCATATGATAGGAACAACAAAGGCAGGACATCATCATCTTTCCAAGAAAGCTACCAGGTATACTGTATTTTTTCAGTATGTTCCATTATCTGTTATCGGTCCGGCTATTATTAGTATAGCAAAGCTTAAGAGAAGACCTATTAAACGACCAGACTGACATTTGTTCTACTAAATGTATACGTTTTCCTTCCCTTCTGGACCCAGGTGGCCGACGACCTCACGGGAATGTCGGGCACCAGGATACCCCGAGATCCCCTGACCTTCCTCCTTAGCTACTTGGAGGAGATCCAGGGTGATAGATATACCAAGTTGTTTCTTATGTTCTCTATCTTCTATGCTAGACGGGAGATCCTCCTGAAGTGGAAATCAACTGACCCCCCAACACATGAATCCTGGTGCCGCTCCATTAATGCTGTGCTCCCCCTATATAGGCTCACCTACGAAAGTAGACAGTGCCCGGTAAAGTTTGACAAAATATGGGCTAGGTGGATCGATGCTCATGGCTGAGTGACTTGTACTTGCTCCCTATCACCTCCCCTGGAGATGTGGACAGTCGCCCCCCTTACCTGAACTATTGGATCCTGATTCATACCCCCCCCCCCCCCCCCCCCCCCCCCCCAGGACCAACGACCCACCAAGACATTCAGGTACAGATCCAATGGGGTGTTAGCTCGAACTAAACACTGAATACGACGATTGGAAATAGTAAAGGTGACTTGCATGTGAGCTGGAAACCTGCTTTGTTATGCTGTAATGTGTACAATCAGTACACGATTTCAGTGCTTGTTATTGTATGATACTGTTTCTTTTTCTGGTGTGATATATCTGTAAACCTGTTTTGTTTTCAATAAAACATCTCTGTTAAAAAAAAATGTATACGTTTGATCGCTCAAAGTCTTTATTGCAGAATGCTTCTTATGATTTTTTTTTTTAATGTTCTTTTATAGCTCAACTCCAATTTGAAGTTAAAGCTCAACTCCAAGAAATTCTTCCACAAGGTTTCCCCTCGGCCAGGACCACCTAATTGACCTACCTAACAATGCAATTCAGTGGAGGATTCCTGTGGCACACAAGGGCTAGGAGAAACATAAATTGGTATGGCATAAATGCCCCCATTCCCACATCTTATTAACTCTAAATACTATCAGACCTTAAAAATGTACGGTATTCTGCTGCCCGAATGTGCGTTGCACCCAACTGACTGGGAAAAACATAGCCAGCATAACTTTAACCTAAATAATGGTAGGGGGTAAATGCAGGGCCAGATTAAGAACATCATGGGCCTGGTGCTGAGGATTTTGGTCGGGCCTTTTATAAATAAAAATGCAAACAATTTTTTGTTATAACAAATTAAATTAAAGAGAGAGAGGGAGGATGAGAGAGAGAGAAAGGGAATGAAAGAGGTGTGAGGGGTAAGGGAGGGAGGATGAGAGAGAAAGGGGGGATGAGAGAAAGAGGATGCACATGAGCATGCGTGGGAATGACATCAACGCAGCCCGGCCAAGGCAAGTGACCGAAGGCACAGAACCCGGAAGGAAGACCGGGTGAAGATGGAAGCGCCCGGGCCCTGCCGGATTGATCACAGCACTGGAGGGCTCAGTCTGACAATTTAAGTGTACCCTAATGTGCTAATATGCTGTGCATACTTGTACATTATGGCATAACCTACTTCAGGGCCTCTAAAAAGTAGTAATGTTAGAAAAGTTTACTACCGCTTTGATATCACAGGAGCCTCTCAAAAATATTTTCAGGGACACTTTTTTTTACAAGTGCTATATTTAGAGCAGCTGACATCCCCTATGTTGCTATGTACATCACAATAGTAATTACAAAATTAAATAAGTACTAATAATGGGGCAGAACAAATATGAGGACTGAGATTTCCTTTAGTTGAACTAACAAAAGTGGCCCATTCTAGAGCTGGTAACATTGAGGATATTCAGTATAATTTTAAAGAACTGTTTTTGTGGTTAAGATGCATAGGGGAGGAGAATGGATGGTATAAAAGTGGTAAGTATTTGCAGGTGAGGGAGAGGAATGTGGAGGGTCTAACAGTGGGCACTATGTACATGAGAGGAGTGTGGAGGGTATGGCAGAAGGCACTATGTACAGGAGAGGAGTGTGAAGGGTGTGAAAGTGGGCAGTATGCCCAGCAGAGGAGTGTGGAGGGTATGACAGTGGGCAGTATGTACAGGAGAGGAGTGTGGAGGGTATGACAGTGGGCAGTATGTACAGGAGAGGAGTGTGGAGGGTATGGCAGAAGGCACTATGCACAGCAGAGGAGTGTAGAGGGTATTACAATGGGCCCTATGTATAAGAGAAGAGTGTGGAGGGTATGACAGTGAGCAATATATACAGGAGAGGAGTGTGGAGGGTATGACAGTGGGCACTATGTACAGGAGAGAAGTGTGGAGAGTAGGACAGTAAGCAGTAATTACAGGAGAGGAGTGTGGAGGGTATGACTGTGGGCACTATGTATAGGAGAGGAGTATGGAGGGTATGACAGTGAGTAGTATGTACAGGAGAGGAGTATGGAGGGTATGACAGTGAGTAGTGTTTACAGGAGAGGAGCGTGGAGGGTATGACAGTGGGCACTATGTATAGGAGAGGAGTATGGAGGGTATGACAGTGAGTAGTATGTACAGGAGAGGAGTATGTACAGGAGAGGAGCGTGGAGGGTATGACAGTGGGCACTATGTATAGGAGAGGAGTATGGAGGGTATGACAGTGAGTAGTATGTACATGAGAGGAGTGTGTAGGGTATGACAGTGGGCACTATGTATAGGAGAGAAGTGTTGGGGTATGACAGTGGGCACTATGTATAGGAGAGGAGTGTGGAGGGTATGACAGTGAGCAGTATGTACAGGAGAGGAGTGTGGAGGGTACGACAGTGGGCACTATGTATAGGAGAGATGTGTATGACAGCGAGCACTATGTAAAGGAGAGGAGTGTGTGGGATATGACAGCGGGTGCTATGTATAGGAGAAAAGTGTGGAGGGTATGACAGTGAGCAGTATGTATAGGAGAGAAGTGTGGAGGGTATGACAGTGGGCACTATGTATAGGAGAGGAGGATGAAGTAATCTGGGAAGGAAATATGTAAAAAGGTTTGTGGAAGGATGTTTAGGGACTGCGTAGTGGTTAAGTGGGCCATACATGGATTGAAATTACGCCAATTAAGCAGAGACCAGCCATAGTCGATCTATGTATGGGCTAGCTGGTTTTACACAAGTCAACCTATTAAACGACTTGAGTACAACCAGCCTGTCAGGTTTTCCCCAAAACAATCAGTGCTGCCAGCTATAGTTAGCAACACTGATCATTGTATTCACTGGCAGAACACAATAACACTGCGGGAGTGATTCCCCCATCCACAGGTCAGCAGGTGAGACAGGCTGGGTAGAGATACTAGTCAGTGGCTGGGTAGGCACTGGTTAGTATCAGAGCCAGATACACACATGTGAGGTATCATCGCGATCGTTAGAGCGAGAGCAATAATTCTAGCACTAGACCTTCTCTGTAACTCTAAACAAGAAACCTTCAAAAAAATTTAAAGCATCGCTTGGTACACAAAAAAAATCGTGCTAACTTTAGTGTTTTTTTTATGAATGAAACAGTTTCTTTCCCAAAAAAACTTTTGAAAAATTGCTGCGCAAATATCGTGTAACATAAAAAGTTGCAAAGATCACCATTTTATTCCATAGGGTGTCTGCTAAAACAATATATATATAATGCTTGAGGGTTCTGAGTAATTTTCTAGCAAAAAAAATGATGATTTTTACATGTAGAATTGTCAGAATTGGCCTGGGTGGCAAGGGGTTAATTATCATAAGTAATATACAAATAATTATTATAAGCACTGTGATGTCATCCTCTCAGTCTGCTGCAGAGTGTTCCAGCTTGTATTTAAACTGGCCGCTCTGTATGTAGCTTCTGACCGACTGCGCAAGCAGCCCTGTATCTCCGGAACCATAAATGATAACAGCCCCATATTTTAACCAGTGTTGAAGTAGGCATTTAGCTACCTACCCACCAAATGGGGAGTCTCTATGACTCATGGTCGCTGAGCTACGACCCTCGAAGTCGATCTTTTTTTTTTTTTGATTTTTTTTTTTTTTTTGGGCAAATGGGCCTATCTTGAGAAAGGGGCCTGGAGCTGCAGCTCCAATAGCCCCTATGTTAATCCGGCCCTGGGTAAATGAAGCTGTAGAAGAGCACAGAAATGTCAGCGTTCACTCAGATTACCAGATCTTTTACATTTACAGTACTCTCTGTTCTTCATTATGCAGATAGAGCTGTGTGAAGGCCAAACAGGCTCAACAGTAGGGAAACTTTTTTTTAGAAGGGACTATATTATAAAGGTCACTGTAAAAACACCCCAGTATTGACAGTAGTGTTCGTTTTGTCCTTCTGTAAAGTACTAGATGTTTATTTGAGAACTAAAGCATTAATATGCTATGTTATTTTATGTAACTAAGTGCAAAAAGTGAAGTTTAGTAAAATGCAAAAGGACAAAGTTTAAAATAGGATGGCTGAAAGTTTTTTTATAGCACATCCCTTATTGCTTAAAGTAACTGACAAAACAGTTAAAATGTACCTTACCTTAAAATACCCATATTTTACTTTTTATCTTTTGGGAAATAGGGAAAGGTAGGAACCTATTTCAGGTTTTCATCCAGGGCTCCATTACAGAGATGTCACATCGCTTTCTGCCCCTGGAACCATGTTTTACCAGACAGAAAATATCTTTAACAGGGAAAAAGACAACAATAAAAAGCTTACTCCAACATTATTAACTATTACCGGAAGAGGAAATCCAACAATTGGCACTAGATGAGGAGTAGAAGGGAATTCTTGCCGTAGGTCTCTATGCTTCCCTATGAAAAGCAGACACACCATCTCTGGTGTGAGGGTCCAGCAAGGTGGTAGGTAGGCAGGTGGTTAAATTAAAAACAATTTTGTTGCAGTGTACTTCCTCCTGTCTGACTTCCTGTCCTGGTCTGACTGGGAGCTATAAATACAGAAGGAAGAAAGTTGGAGGTGGGTTATCGAGGTAAAGAGCTAGGATGCAGTCGGTTGAGGATTTCTAATCTATGTTTCCCCTGAGTGCGGCCCTTCAAAGGGACTATGGACATGGACTGTTCACTATCTCATCTGCAGGTGGCATTTCACTTCAGGAAAATATGTGCACTGCAGCAACTGTATGAAGGAGCATTGAGAGAATACTATGCACCGTTATACCAATATGTGGCTTATGTTTTGTTACTTGATTTTACAGTAAAACAGTTCAAATGCAACGTGTGATCTAGTCTGTGTTTACTGAGAAGTGTGTGAGTACTCAGGGGCGTACCTAGTGCATTTGGCACCCGGGGCGGATCCTATATCTGGCACCCCCCCCCCCCACCTTAAAACGTAAAAACACCCCACTGTGCTCCCTGCATACCTCTGCATCCTTAAATATCTCTTTGTCACTACTGTGTACATTACACAGCACCCTGCACCTCTGGACCCCTTTACATTACACAGCACTCTGGACCCCTTTACAATACACAGCACCCTGGACCCCTTTACAATACACAGCACCCTGGACCCCTTTACAATACACAGCACCCTGGACCCCTTTACAATACACAGCACTCTGGACCCCTTTACAATACACAGCACTCTGGACCCCTTTACAATACACAGCACTCTGGACCCCTTTACAATACACAGCACCCTGGACCCCTTTACATTACACAGCACTCTGGACCCCTTTACAATACACAGCACCCTGGACCCCTTTACAATACACAGCACCCTGGACCCCTTTACAATACACAGCACCCTGGACCCCTTTACAATACACAGCACCCTGGACCCCTTTACAATACACAGCACTCTGGACCCCTTTACAATACACAGCACCCTGGACCCTTTACAATACACAGCACCCTGGACCCCTTTACATTACACAGCACTCTGGACCCCTTTACAATACACAGCACCCTGGACCCCTTTACAATACACAGCACTCTGGACCCCTTTACAATACACAGCACCACTGGACCCCTTTACATTACACAGCACTCTGGACCCCTTTACAATACACAGCACCCTGGACCCCTTTACAATACACAGCACCCTGGACCCCTTTACATTACACAGCACCCTGCACCTCTGGACCCCTTTACATTACACAGCACTCTGGACACCTTTACATTACACAGCACCCTGCACCTCTGGACCCCTTTACATTACACAGCACTCTGGACCCCTTTACATTACACAGCACCCTGCACCTCTAGACCCCTTTACATTACACAGCACTCTGGACCCCTTTACATTACACAGCACCCTGCACCTCTAGACCCCTTTACATTACACAGCACTCTGGACCCCTTTACATTACACAGCACCCTGGACCCCTTTACATTACACAGCACTCTGGACCCCTTTACATTACACAGCACCCTGGACCCCTTTACATTACACAGCACTCTGGACCCCTTTACATTACACAGCACCCTGGACCCCTTTACATTACACAGCACTCTGGACCCCTTTACATTACACAGCACTCTGGACCCCTTTACATTACACAGACACCCCCCCCTAACAGCTCTGGACCCCCTGCATGTTACACAGACCCGCCTACAATACAGACCCCCCTTCAGTACAGATCCCCCTACAGTGGAGACCCCCCCTACAATGCAGAGCCCCCCCTACAGTACAGACCCCCCTACAGTGGATACCCCCCCTACAATGCAGACCCCCCTACTACAATGCAGACCCCCCCTTCAGTAAAGACCCCCCCCTACTACAGTACAGACCCCCCCCTTCAGTACAGACCCCCCCCTACGACCCTTAATGTACCTCAGGTCAGGAGGATTGTCAGCGCGGGACACACAGCAGACTACAAGGAGGAGGGGGAGGCGGAGGGGGAGGCGGAGCCGGCGGCTTCACTCTGCTCGGCTGTATGACACAGCCGAGACAGATCAGAGCCACGGAGAGCCGCGGAGAGCGGCGCACGCCCTCCCCCTCTCCCTCCTCTCACCTCACCTGACGCTGGCTGTTACTCACCGCGCAGCGGCGCTGCGCAAGATATATCAGCGCTCGGCGCGCTGTCCCCGACTCCCCGATTCCATCGCGGAGGGGGGCGCCGGCCTGACACCCCCCGCACCCCCCTTAGTACGCCGTTGTGAGTACTACATGCTGATAATTTGGGGTAACATAGTAATGTGAAGATATGGGAAGGAGGTTTAGCCAGCTCAGGATGGGAGCAGTGGCCAGGAGAGGGAGAGTCCTGATGGTAGGGCAGTCTGGGTTGTAGGTGGCTGGGCTACTATTATATGGCCCTCTGCTGTGGCAACGGCTCATCCTAGGGACCTAGCCTGGAATCATAGTACAGCAAGGCCATGCAAGTTTAATGAATAAACTCCCTTCCTATCCCTCGAGTGTCATTAATAGCTGGTGGGAGAGATTGTGCACCACACTATGACTCCTGAATGGTCTCCGAGTCAGTGCCAGGACAGGAGCCACTAGCAGGATGTGTAAGGTGGCCATTTCCTTTTGTAGTTGGGCCTCTGTAAGTCCAGTTGACCACCAGTCAGAAAGAGGTGCTAACCCACATGCTAACAGGTGTACATACGCATACCTTCCAGAACATATCACACCACCCAACCTATGTGTAAATATTTTTTCCTGAAAAAAATAGGGCAACTGGACAATCTGATAATAGTTTAGGGTCTAAAGCAACATTGAACTTCTTGGGATTGTAGGGGCTAATATACAGTTGCAAAAAAAAGTATGTGAACCCTTTTGGAATGATATGGATTTCTGCACAAATTGGTCATAAAATGTGATCTGATCTTCATCTAAGTCACAACAATAGACAATCACAGTCTGCTTAAACTAATAACACACAAAGAATTAAATTTTACCATGTTTTTATTGAACACACCATGTAAACATTCACAGTGCAGGTGGAAAAAGTATGTGAACCCTTGGATTTAATAACTGGTTGAACCTCCTTTGGCAGCAATAACTTCAACCAAACGTTTCCTGTAGTTGCAGATCAGACGTGCACAACGGTCAGGAGTAATTCTTGACCATTCCTCTTTACAGAACTGTTTCACTTCAGCAATATTCTTCAGATGTCTGGTGTGAATCGCTTTCTTGAGGTCATGCCACAGCATCTCAATCGGGTTGAGGTCAGGACTCTGACTGGGCCACTCCAGAAGGCGTATTTTCTTCTGTTTAAGCCATTCTGTTGTTGATTTACTTCTATGCTTTGGGTTGTTGTCCTGTTGCAACACCCATCTTCTGTTGATCTTCAGCTGGTGGACAGATGGCCTTAAGTTCTCCTGCAAAATGTCTTGATAAACTTGGGGATAAATTTTTCCTTCGATGATAGCAATCCGTCCAGGCCCTGACGAAGCAAAGCAGCCCCAAACCATGATGCCCCCACCACCATACTTCACAGTTGGGACGAGGTTTTGATGTTGGTGTGCTGTGCCTCTTTTTCTCCACACAGTGTTGTGTGTTTCTTCCAAACAACTAAACTTTGGTTTCATCTGTCCACAGAATATTTTGCCAGTACTGCTATGGAACATCCATGTGCTCTTGTGCAAACTGTAAACGTGCAGCAATGTTTTTTTTGGACAGCAGTGGCTTCCTCTGTGGTATCCTCCCATGAAATCCATTCTTGTTTAGTGTTTTACGTATCGTAGATTCGCTAACAGGGATGTTAGCATATGCCAGAGACTTTTGTAAGTCTTTAGCTGACACTCTAGGATTCTTCTTCACCTCATTGAGCAGTCTGCGCTGTGCTCTTGCAGTCATCTTTACAGGACACCCACTCCTAGGGAGAGTAGCAGCAGTGCTGAACTTTATCCATTTATAGACAATTTGAATAGCAAGGCTTTCAGAGATACTTTTATAACCCTTTCCAGCTTTATGTAAGTCAACAATTCATAATCGTAGGTCTTCTGAGAGCTCTTTTGTGAGAGGTATCATTCACATCAGGCAATGCTTCTTGTGAAAAGCAAATCCAGAACTAGTGTGTGTTTTTTTTTTATAGGGCAGGGCAGCTGTAACCAACACCTCCAATCTCATCTCATTGATTGGACTCCAGTTGGCTGACACCTCACTCCAATTAGCTCTTGGAGATCTCATTAGTCTAGGGGTTCACATACTTTTTCCACCTGCACTGTGAATGTTTACATGGTGTGTTCAATAAAAACATGGTAACATTTAATTATTTGTGTGTTATTAGTTTAAGCAGACTGTGATTGTCTATTGTTGTGACTTAGATGAAGATCAGATCACATTTTATGACCAATTTGTGCAGAAATCCATATAATTCCAAAAGGGTTCACATACTTTTTTTTGCAACTGTATGTGTGAGATTTCACTTGTCTGGAATTGCTTGCAAAAAAAAACAAAAACAAAAAAAAAATCACAATTGTACCATGATAGCCCTGGCTGACCTAAGTGATTCTAGCTTGAGATAATAATGGGCACTGCCAGTGCTTGTCTCCCTAAGTTAGTTCTATATTTGTTACAGATCTTCAAATATACAGCATTGCATTTAAAGCATCAGAATAACAGCCAGTGGTAAATCTGTTATAAATGGCACGCAGTAATGGCAGTCTCTATTAATTCTTCTGGACACTTCTGGCAAATGTATCATGCGTGCCTTAAGTAGTAACCTGAAACAACTGTCCATGCACCAGAGCATCGATCTTTTATAGTTGCGGACAGACATAAATTTAACAGAAAATTCAGCTACCACTGCATATTTGAACCAAAAGCAAACATAGGATCGCTGCCTGACTGCCACGCATGCTCCTGGCCACTATTCCATCTTGCTTTTGGTCGGCACACTGTTGGATTAGGGTCTGTCTATCATATTTTTAGCCTGAAAAGTTCTGTAATTTGCAATTTTAAGATGTATACCATCTTTGAAAGGAAATAGCTAGCAATCTTCTAATTCAAAAGCAACCAGTCTGAATACAAAGTTTGAAAGAGCACATCACCATTACCTAGCTAGTAGAGCTGCTCGATTAATTGTTAAAGAATCAGATCGTTGTTATCATGACCAAAGCTGAAGCCTCTACGTTTTATGTATGATACCACCATTTATCACAAACTTGTTTAATGTAATATTTCTTGTACTGTAATTTTTTACTTAATAAAGACCAACCTTGTTATTAAAAAAGAAAAAAGAATCAGATCGTGATTCTTCCCCCCTCGTGATCTTAGCAAAGCATTTTCCCGATTCTATGCAGAGTTCTCTGCTCACAGCTGTCTAAAAAAAAAAACAGGCAGCCTGCCAAGTTTATGACAACATCGCTTAGACGAAGATCAGGAGAAACATTGTAACACTTCATCCTTTTAGATCAAAGGAATGAACTTCGGTCTGTAAATGAGGGAAGTTTATCCACTTGGACAGGGTAGTTTTCCACCACACTACCGACAGGGCAATGGTGGAGGCAATAGTTTAACACCTAACCTTGCTCCACCACTCCCAAGACGTTCCCGGGGTGGTACCAATTTCAATAAAGGTCCCAGGGGTCGGGGCAATGCATATAACGGGAACGGATATGGGTTCCCCCTACCCCCTAACACGAGATCCTTTGACCAGTTCAATTACAACACCAATGGGATGGGGAGTACCTTCCCACCCAATTTTGGGCCTCCTTATGGGAATCACCCATTTGCAGGTTACGGCCCCAATCCCAATTTTATGTTTGATCAATATAAACCCCCAGCCCCAGCATTTCAACATTTTGACACCACTGGGGCCTGTGACAATAGAAACGACAATGGTTACAACGTTAGTACTCATAACAATTTTTACCCCCTTCAAGACCTAGAGGGGCCACCCAATGATTACGAAGATGGTGTCACTAGAGGGTTATCCAACCCCATTCAACATCCAGGCTCTAGTTTACCCAATCAGCATTGGGGTTTTCACAGACCAAATCAGGGCGTAAAAAGGCCCATGGACCAAAAAGAGGAACCAGAGGGGGGAGGAAGCGTCGAGCTAAAGAGAAAAAGGCCATTTTAGACGATGGCATTTTCAATCTGAGTTCTATCACCCTCAATGATTCCGAGAAGTTGGTTTTAAGTAGAGGTTTGAAATTTGCACCCCCTAGAGGACTCAATAAGTTTCAAACATATATGGATGTCCACAAGTTCATACGTAAGATTAGTATTAAACGGCACATGACCATTAACCCCATTAGTGTTAACAGTAATGTCACCACTAGCTTTAGCCATTCTGGGTTATCCAACGCTTCTCTCTTTAACCCACCTGGGGCTTTGGCACCGAATGTCAAGGTGTTTAGGGATTTGGTGTTGGCTGACCTAGAAAAAATACCTCTTAAAAGAGTCACAACCGATAAAGAAATTATTGGTGGCCTTAACTCCTTATGTCAGAATAAGGATTTAATAATTAGACCGGCGGATAAGGGGGGTGGGATCATTATACTTGACAAAAAAGATTATCTTAACGAAATGCAACGAATATTGGGAGATTCTGATACATACATGCCCCTTCGGTCTGACCCCAAGCTTAAATATTTATCGGAATTACAGGATATAGTTCAAGGTGGGTTCGAGGCGGGGCTCCTTAACAAGAAGGAGTGCCGTTTTCTAGTTCCCAAATCACCTAGGACCCCCACCATCTATTATTTGCCAAAAATACATAAGCATCCTACCTGCCCCCCGGGGCGCCCTATAGTCAGCGGGATTGACTCTGTCACGTCCCGGGTGGGCAGGTACATTGATCACTTTCTCCAACCGTTGGTCAGGAATATGCCATCATATGTGAAGGATTCTCGGTCCATTATTAACACATTGGACTCTCTCACACCGGCATCCGGCCTTTGGCTGGTCACGGCCGATGTTACATCTTTATACACGGTCATTCCGCACCAGTTAGGTCTACTTGCTGTAGAATATTTTTTGAGGCGGGATTCCGGTCTGTTCGATGAACAGATTTGTTTTATTTTACAGCTACTGAGATTTGCTGCATCGAGCAGCTATTTTTGGTTTGGAGGAAGTTTCTTTAAACAGATTAGGGGGGTTGCCATGGGGGCAAAATATGCCCCCAGTTTGGCCAATCTGTTTATGGCCCTATGGGAGGAGGATGTCGTCTATGCCCAGAATAGACCACAGGTGGTCTTATGGGCTAGGTATATAGACGACATCCTCCTCCTCTGGGATGGTCAAAAGGAAGATTTAGACATCTTCCTCAATCAGCTTAATACCAACCAGAGGGGCATTGTTTTGAATTATGAGGCCAGCCAGACTTCTGTCAATTTTTTGGACCTCAGGATTGGAGTCACCAACGATGTGTTTACCACTGCCACCCATTTTAAGGATACTGATCGCAACTCCTATATTCCCATTGGGAGTTGCCATCATGAAGCCTGGTTGAAATCAGTACCCAAGAGCCAATACTTGCGGCTGAAAAGAAATTGTTCAGACCCAATAGAGTTTTCCACTCAGGCTGAGACTCTCACTAGACGCTTCCTGGAAAAAGGGTATTCAGCCCCTTCTTTAAAGGTTGTCTTAGATGAAGTAACCCTGAGGAACAGGAAGGATCTGTTAAAAGAGAAACCTATCAGAGAGAATGGTATGGCCATGGTCCCCTTTATAACGACCTATTCCACCCAGCATAGGAATATAGGAAGGCTGATAAAAAAGCATTGGCATATTCTCACCAGTGATTCCACCTTGAATACTGTCTTACCCCCTAGACCTCAAATTGTATATAAAGGGGTTCCTTCTCTCAAAACCAAACTATCCCCCAATGTTTTAGACCCACCAACATTCAAAACAAATTTTTTTGGCAACCTGACAGGTTTTTATCAGTGTAGGCGGTGCAGGATCTGCTCATTAAGTGGGTGTAGTCATAGGAGGACCCACAAATTCGTTTCCAACAGCAATGGTGTCGAATTCGAGATTAGACCGTTCATTACGTGTTCCACCGAGGGTGTTGTATATATGCTTCAATGCCCATGTGGGCTCCAATATGTGGGCAGGACTAAGCGCCCCCTGAAAGTTAGGCTCAATGAGCATGTCACCAACATTTTGGGGGGTTTTCCCAAACATCCAGTGTCTAGACACTATTCAGAAGTGCATAGGAGGGATCCATCTAAAACGATCTTTCTGGGGATTGATAAGTATACCACACCCTGGAGGGGGGGCTCCCTTGTCCGTGGGATCTCTAGGCTAGAGATGTCGTGGATATACAAGATCAAGAGCTATGCCCCTTTCGGGTTGAACGTTGACATTGATGTCAACGCTTTCATTGATAATGCGTGAAAGATCAATCTGCTTATCATTCTCACTCCGAGCCATGTCCCCTGATGTTTGTATCCCTCCCATTCCATTCCACCAATATGACACATTGTTTTTTGTGTTTGATGTTTATTCTCTCTGAATCTGACTAATGATGAGTGTACTCTCATGTAAGGGTGAGACCCACAATGACGGATTCCGAAATTAAATTTCTCCCTCTAGATGATCACTGGGATGTATACTTTATAACTAAATTCTGACTGTTTCCCTTATTGGTGCCCTGGTGGATAGACTGGCACATAAGGACAGTACATGGTCACAGTTTTTTATGTGTCAATAATGAAAATAAAAATAAATAAATTAAAAAAAATTGTCCTATAACTCCTTTTTTAAATTTTTTTATTTATTTTTAGTTTTTATTTTCATTTTTATTTATTTTTCTTTTCAAATTAAAGACTAATAATGATTTTTTGATTTTTTTCATATACCAATCTTTGATTTCTATATATTAATATAGTTTTTATATGTGAGGATGTATGCCTACTCTGGCAGCAAACTGTCCATTAGATGGAGTTTGTGTCCAGAATAAGTTCTCCTCTTTAATGGTGGTGAACACAGAGGTTGAACAATTTCCTGTCGAATAATATTTTTAATCTATTTCTATAAACCATTCTGTGCAGTTTGACAACTGTCCACAAGATGGAGGTAGTGGCTGTTTATTCCCGCAACGACGGCTGACAGGATGTTCGTTATAGTTTTATAACATACCTGTTATCCTAAATTTTTGCGGCCTATATAGTTTTTATTGTTTAGATTTTATTTGCCTGTGGGGTCTCATTGTCCCCTTCGGATTATTATAAGATGGACTATTTGGTGTTTTTCTCTGTAGGTATCTGAGATGAAACTTGCGGTTATCCGTCCTTGTGTGTTAATCCCAGGGCGTGTTTGTTCAGGTCTATATAAAGTGCGATGATTCAGTGCGTCGCCCGTTCCCCAGATGACGACGATTTGTCGAAACGGACGTAGGGAGGCTGACGCACTGACGTCATCACGTTCCGCACTGTGAGCGGGTGTTCTGCTAGCCGGCCGGCGTTTTCTTTTATATGTATCTGCGAGCATTCTTTACATTTGATGTAAGTAGAACTTTTATTTGATGCTATTAAATTTTATATGGTTTCACACTATGGGAGCATCCCTCATTTTTTATTCACATGATGAGAGTGTTTGATCCCCTGGCTTGACATCTTTGGAGGAGTTCGATCCCATTTATATCCCACAAGGGGGATTTGCCCTACCCAGGATTTCGGCTGTCACCATCAGTCAAGCATGAGTCCCAGTGGCGACACCTAGTGGCTTTGATTTCTCCTTGATGCCCTTTGAGTTACAGGCTTACCAAAGCTTGCCCTCCGGTAAGCGCAATATTAGAACGGTGGTGGATTAAGATCACAAGGGTGGATTTTCCATATTCACGTTCCTGAAAGTTTTATGTCACTAAAGGATTTTCTTATGTCACCATCATTTCCAATTTGAATTGGACTTCACTATTTGAGCAATTTGTTTGCACTAATATTATTTTAAAAATTTTTTTATTTCACTAATATTGTTTGACCAATTTTTGTATTGGATTCCATTGTATGATTATCCGTTTATACAGATTTTCTTAAACATTTTGAATCATTCCCTCACGAATTATTATTTAGATGGTTTCATTATCATCTTCCTTCAATTATTATTTTAGTCTTCTTTTTGTGATTTGGTTCATATCATCACTTCAGCGCGGCTTTTTTCACTGTATATTCTAAGTTTATCCACTTGCAGACTAAACCTTTGAACTTGTAAACTTGTTATTTACAAGTTAAAATCAGTACTTTTTGCTAGAAAATTACTTAGAATCCCCAAACATTATATATATATATGTATATATTTTTTTAGCAAAGACCCTAGAGAATAAAATGGCAGTTGTTGAAATATTTTTTGTCACACTGTATTTGTGCAGCGGTCTTTTTTTTGGAAAAAATACACTTTAATTAATTATTAAAAAACGAAACAGTAAAGTTAGCCCAATTTTTTATAATGTGAAAGATGATGTTACGAGAATCGAGATCTCAATTCTAAGCAAAAAAATTGTGATTCTTATTTTGGCCAGAATCGTGCAGCTCTACTAGCTAGCTAATCTTTGGAAGCCACAGGCACGCTCTGAACTGTCATCATGAATCTGGCATTCCTACATCTAACTCAGTGATGGCAAACCTTGGCACCCCAGATGTTTTGGAACTACATTTCCCATGATGCTCAACTACACTGCAGAGTGCATGAGCATCATGGAAAATGTAGTTCCAAAACATCTAGGGTGCCAAGGTTCGCCATCACTGATCTAACTTCTTTGACCAATTTACATGAAGCACCTAGATCTTCATAATTGCTGCTTCACAGTTTATAGGTGACCACGAGGTTGCACAGCTCTGGTGGTTTTCAGGACAGCAATAGTAAATCAATTTCATTGATTTGAAACATTGATTAAATTCTAGTTAAAATTAAAATAAAATTGACCCATTAGTTTCGGTTTGAACACTTCTTGCAAGGTGAGTAGCATTGCACCCTGACATTCTGTATGAAAACAAGGAGGACTTCTGTAAATGACCTGAATCACACAATAAAGTATCTTTGGAAAATGCAGGAAAGAGATTGTGAGAATCTGCCATACCCAGCCAATACTCTGCTATACTCTGCAATTACTCTGCCATACCCAGCATATACTCTGCTATACTCTGCCATTACTCTGCTAATACTCTGCAATACCCAGCCAATACTCTGCTAATACTCTGCAATACCCAGCCAATACTCTGCCATACCCAGCCAATACTCTGCTTATACTCTGCAATACCCAGCCAATACTCTGCCATACCCAGCCAATACTCTGCAATACCCAGCCAATATTATATCAAAACAGGTCTGTGGGGGCAATTATCTAGCTGGCCAAAAATATGAAGAGTACTTTGTTGAATAGTAACAGTTTCGAAATTTTAAGTTGTTAGTCATGGTGTGCCAATATTTTGATACTGAAAAGCAGACACGTTTACCACGTGTCACTGTTTATTTAGCGTATGTCGCTGTCATTACTATAACATTTTATAATTTTTTTAGTGCTGTGCTGAACTGGACACTGTCTTGTAACTTAATGGGTGAATTCCTTTGCTAAATGAAGAACATACGCAGTGTTTAAAAAAAACAGCAAGCTATTTCTGGAACAGCTGAGCAGTCAACATTCAAAGTATGACAGAGCCAACACACCGTGTCTGCAGTTTGAATACAGAATCTACCTTCCTTCCATGAGAACAGGCCATGCAGTACAGAACCTCGCCTTGCTGGATGTATTGCTGTCAGGTTAAGCAGTGAGTGCCGTATGGACTTTGAGCAATATATATATCATCTAAAATTCATATTCAGTTCACATTTAAATGTCATCTTGTGCTATTTTATTTAACTCTGCATAGTTAAATAGAACTTCAGCTTGACAAGCTACGTGCTCATACACACCGATTCTTCAACTACGAATGCATGTTTATTAAGGACAGTTCCATGGGCTACATGTTCTGGAGATTATGTGATGCTAGTTTTTGTAAATGGTGCATGTGAGATCCTTCTGAGATGGAGCAGGTGGACGAAATAATCCTTGAGGTGGAACAGAAATGTTTTCATGTGGCCAAATCTGCCCTGGCAGCAGAAAGTAGCTATTTTCACACAATGTTTTATGGTGGATTCAAAGAGAGCTCAATGCGCCAAATCCACCTGTATGGAGTAAGTAAGACTTGTTTTCGGATTCTTCTGGACTTTGTAAAAACTGGTAACATTGAACTGAACCAAGGAAATGTTACAGATCTCCTCGAGACGGCTGATTTCTTAGATCTAAGACAGGCCAAGCAGCTTTGCATTGGATACCTAGTACAAGAATTAGGAGTGACTAACTGCTTGGGTATGATGGCCTACTCTCAGCAATATGGCTGTACTGAGCTTTTTGATTCAGCTTTCCATGTTGCAGTCACTCATCTGTTGGAGCTTATGAAGGACGCTGAAGATGAATTTAATCAACTGGACAAGAATACCCTTGAAGAGTTGCTGCAAACTGATGAACTGTATGTCCCTAATGAAGACCTTGTCTTCGATGCTGTGATGAAGTGGGTCATGGGAGACCCTGTAAGAGAGAAGGATTTTGAAGAATTAGTCAGTCTGGTTAGGCCTGCTTTTCTTAGTCTCACCTTTCTTGATGTTCTAGTAAAGCGCAGTCAGAGATCAAAAGAAGGCGATGTCTACACAAGACTTTTACAGATACTGAATACTAAACCACCCAAAACATGGAGTATTATGAAAGAGATTATGTCTACAAGCAGAATCTATGAGACCCTATATGTGCTCGGTGGCAAACATGAAAAAGAACAGCAAGAACTATACGTCTACCTGCCAAAGACCGCAACATGGAAACCCTGCTCACCCTTACAGCGCAAAAATCTCACACAGTATGCAGTCGCCACAGTAGGTAACACCTTTCTTACAACTTAAATTTGATTACTATTTCTATGATGTTATAAAAAATATGATGGTAAAGTCTATGTGAGGTCTACATTTATATGAATGTTTTTACTGTTTGTATATAGTTTTTGTTCCATTTTTGCCAGTTCTAAAGCTAAACTGCAGTCAAGCAGCTAGAAAATGCAGTCCCTCTATATGTGTTTGATATGGTGGAAAACATGCACGAATTGCATATAGGGGACGCACCCTTGGACTTTTTAAATGGCAGAATAGTAAGTATATATAAAAAAGGTCAAAATTGAGTAACAAGGCACAATGGTGCCAACTTTATGAATATATAAAGGTAGTTTCATATGGGCATTTACCAAGGATTTGTAAATTTGTTCAGCCAATCGTGTGATCCAGACAACACTATCAGACAGCGCAGACAAGTCGTTGACCCCCATTGCCAATGGAACAATGAAGCAGCAGCAGGCAGCCATGGATTAACTGATCCATTTGTTCGTTCTGCTCTGCACCCTCTTCATGTTCACTGTCAGCACTTGTGCACTATAGCAGAGTCTGGTTGGCCTCTCTCTCCTAGTTTGAGTGCTTCTATACATTGAATTACAGGAGACTAAAATCAAGATGGTTTGAGATAGTTACTCTCGTTTCACTTAAAATATATTTAAAGCCTAAGTTCAGCCAAATAAAACAACTCAAAAATCAGCACAAGGGAAATAACTTATAGCCAGTAGGATATGTCCCTTGTGCTGATATCTGATGACCCTCCTCCATTGATGCCCCACCCCCTGCTACCGTAATCTTCCAGTGCGGTAGGGGTTAATAGATAACTAATAAGCTAATATATAACTCTGGGCACTGTCACAGGCTGTCATCAAGAGTACCCAACTTTGCACTCCCTATCCTCCCAGCTGCTCTATTCATACTAGCTGTACTGGTTCTATGAATGAAACATGATCTACGAGTATAGGATGAGCAGATGAGTGAAAGGCCTACCCCCTCCAATCATAGATCCTGTTTCAGTGGTAATTTTAGTCTACCCCTCTATTCATAGATCCTGTTTTAATTGTAATTTTACTTTACAGTATGTATGCCTGGAGTCTATCTTTAAAGGGTAAGTTCACCTTTGTACATTTTTTATTTATTTATTTTCTAAATTCCAGCTCCCGTATGCACCAATATAGCATTCATGTACTTTTTTTGCAAAAATATCAAAGCTTTCCATGAAATCTACAGTCACTTAATTTTTTTTGTCCTAATCCATGTTTCCAGACGTTTCCATTAGTAATGTATTTCTTCCTGATCAGACTTTAGGTCATAACACAGGAAGGAGTTGACCAGCTGACCTCATTAGCACACACCCTGCATCACCCACCCTCCCATTCCCAGTTGCATGTTTTTTAAATGAAATGCAATCAGTGATCACCCTTCTCACTAAGGGCTCTTTCACACTGACGGACCGTATGTCCGTTTTTCATCCTTCCGTTTTAGGATGAAAAACGGACATACATGTATCCCTATGGGATAGCGGGTGTCAGCGGATGAGCATCCGCTGACACCCGCTCTCGTCCATGCCCGCTATGCTCCGTTTCTGCAGACGGAGGAAAACCCCATTTTTTCATCCGTCTGCAGAGCGGATCGGATGACGACGGACTCTACGGTCCGTCGTCACCCGATCCCCCATAGGGGAGAGCAGCGCTCTGACAGGTCCGTCCCTGCACGGAGTGCAGAGACGGACCTGTCATCTTCCTGCTCAGCGGAGATCGCTCCGGCGATCCCCGCTGAGCAAGCGGCTATCCACGGGGCGGATCTGCACTGATCCGCTGCGTGTGAAAGAGCCCTTAATGCACAATCAGATTGCATAGTGTATGGCCATCTTTATACAAGTACATAGAAGGGACGGGACATAAACACTCCAGCTGTCAAGCCCCGTTCACATCTCTTAATAGCGGGAACTCGCATTCCCACATGCGAGAGGGGGAGGTGTGTTGGAACATTTTCGCTCATCACACATAGGGCAGCCTATCCACCTGAATGGTGCCCCACACACAGCAATCGCCCCAAAGAAGCTTCAGAACTTGGAGTGGAGCTTGGTGTGTTTTTACTGCGATTTTTGGTGCAGGGCATTTCTGAAATGCAAGGAAACTCACAGATGTGAATGGAGCCTCATTGTTCTTGTGTTACCGCACCAATTTTACTTACAGGTCCCATTCACATCGAGCATAGTGGGAGCGCATGTTTTGTGTCTCGTTTTTCCTGTGACACGCATAGGGCAGCCTGTTGATTTCAATTGGCTGCACTACATATGGTAAATGGGACATTTTGGCTTTTTTGTGGGTTGTGTGTATTTTACTGTGCGTTTTGCAGCATTTGCCCCTCGTTTTTTTCACATGGCAAAATGTGTGTTTGCTTCTGTGTTTGGTGGCCGTTAACAATTAATGGCACTGAAAGCACAACTAGTAATTTTAGGTGTATAAACATGGCCATACACTATGCAATCTAATTGTATATTGTGTATTTAGTGAGAAGGGTGATCACTGATTGATCGCATTTAATTTAAAAAACGTGCAGCTGGGAGTGGGAGGGTGGATGATGCAGTGTGTGCGCTAATGAGGTCAGCTGGTCATGACCTATAGTCTGTGAGGAAGAAAGACATTACTAATGGAAATGTCTGGAAACTTTATTACGTTGATTAGGACAAGAAAAGTAAGTGACTGTAGATTTAATGGAAAGCGTTGATATTTTTGCAAAAAAAAGTACATTAATGCTATATTGGTGCATAGGGGAGCTGGAATTTAGAAGAAAAAAAAAAAGTGTACAAAGATGAAATTATCCTTTAAGGTGTGCAAACAGTAGATGTCTTTAGAGTATATGTAAACCCTCACCTTGCAAAACAATCCATTTAGTTTAAAATAGAATTTAATGGCAAAACATTTGTGTATATATAAAAACATTAAATATACTTCACCCCCATTTTTTTTTTTAATTGATCACATTCCCTCTGTTCTTAGCTGCATTAGGAGCTCAGAGAGCTGGCGGAGGAATAACAGCAGTACACTGGTCTTCCCAGTGAATGGCTGTGCGGATGTGAGGGGGTGTCAGCACAAGTATGATCATTGGAGGAGAGCAGGCTGAATTGCCAGCACAGCCAGAAAACTGACCACAATGTGCTCTCATGCCTATTGTGGTCAGTTTTTAATAGTAAAGCAGAGGGGCTGGCAGGAACACCAGGGATTTTAACACAAAGAAAGTAATACAAAGAGAACAGGATACTTTTTCATACAAATATATACATGGTACAGCAGTTACATATCGTAAATATGAAATGTTGTACTACTGCATACATTCTGTACCCTTTATGCTGCTGCACTCCGAATTCTGTGTTATATAGTACATTTGTATTCCTTTTCATCCCTTGTTTTTACAAACAGGCTCACCTTTTCCAGTAATTTTTTTGAATAATTTACATAAACTTGTGCTACATGTGTTACATCTACCTGCCACTGTATAGTGGTTAGAATGTTTTAAAGCACCTGGATATGAAGGTCAGCTAATGCAATTCGATTTGCTTACAAATAAAACCTACGGTATATACAAATGAAAGCTAATATACAGTCAGGGCTGTCCTTAAACACAGAATAGGAATGGTAACAAGAGGTCAAAGCATAGTTCCTGTGGGGGACTGCACTTGGAGAACAAAGATGAGTAGAAGCTGCATTTTTTATTTCCACAGGTACAGTCAAATTATTATTTTTGTTTATTTACCCCATGACAACACTCATACCTGCATACTCCTTAATGTTTCCATTTCTGCTATGAGTCTATTGATTTACAGTAACAAACAAATACATACAGTATATATTTTTATCACACAAATACTTAGAAGTATCACGTTTAATGAAGTAATGACAGATACAGATAATATTATTAGAAAATATAACAAATACTTAACTAAAAATGCTGTTTTGCCACGGAGTCTCCGACCACTTTTGCGGCGTGGCCAGATGATCGGACCCAGGCACATGCTCGCCCCGGTAGAGACTGAATATTCCAAATTTTAACTGTAGTATATAGAATTTGTGTGTAAGGAATGGCCAAAAACCCTTGCAAGCAAAATTACCTTTTAAGAACCTGATCAATTTGTAATGGCATTTCTTTGGTATGAAGTCAGCTAAGGTAACAAGGATAACCAGGATATTAGAGATTTTGTTAGGTATTGTGGGACAACTAGGCAACTTTAATAAGAAAAAATACAGTTTTACAGTTAACTACAAAATATTTAGGGCTCAGAGTTCAGTACACATTGTATTTAAAAAAAAAAATTTCTTGTTAAAAAAAAAAAAAATAATAATAATTTATTTATTTATTTGTAAGGTTGTTTTAAATGATATCATATGCATATAAAAGGTCACACTTGAACTGCACATGAATGAAAGAAAGTAAATATGATATTGTAACGGATCCCCGTTACACTCCACTTGAGTGCTTCCATCAGTACACTGCTTTCTCCAATCTGGACCTTCAGATATCAGATATTACAACCCAAATATTGTAAGAACCAGGTGAGATTAGCTCAGTTACACAGCTTGAACATGGAACAGTTTATTGAAAACACCGATACACAGAGCTAACACTCGGGACAACCCCCCCCCCCACCTTTGCATTCAGGGCAGGGTAAACTTTACCTCCTCCAGTAGCTCAACACACAGGTATTCAACTATAATAGCTGACTGTCTTTGGGAGGGGCTGCTGGAGAAATTCCTCCCTCTCCCCTCTCACAGCTTATCCACATAGACATACATCCTATAATACTTTGCACACAATGCACACACAAACAATAGCACAATTTAATACAGCCACACCCCAAACGATCCAGCAAACAGTCCACAACAGTATGAGACAATATACAATATATATATATATATATATATATATCCCCCACAGAACCCTACAACAAAATACCACCCCAGCAACAATAGGCCCCCAGCAGCAACAGCAGATCTCCCACCAGCCAACACAAATACTCTCCAGCAGCCAGCAACCAACAGACCCCTAAACAACAGTAGATCCCCTCCAGCAACAATTGACCCCCCTCCCCCCAGCAACAAAGGATCCCCTCAGCATCAACAATAAACCGTCACACAAAAATAGAGCACACCCCTCACATTTTTGTAAATATTTTATTATATCTTTTCATGTGACAACACTGAAGAAATGACACTTTGCTACAATGTAAAGTAGTGAGTGTACAGCTTGTATAACAGTGTAAATTTGCTGTCCCCTCAAAATAACTCAACACACAGCCATTAATGTCTAAAACACTGGCAACAAAAGTGAGTACACCCCTAAGTGAAAATGTCCAAATTGGGCCCTAAAGTGTCAATATTTTGTGTGTCCACCCTTATTTTCCAGCACTGTCTTGAGCCTCTTGGGCATGGAGTTCACCAGAGCTTCACAGGTTGCCACTGGAGTCCTCTTCCACTCTTCCTTTACGACATCACAGAGCTGGTGTATGTTAGAGACCTTGCGCTCCTCCACCTTCCATTTGAGGATGCCCCAGAGATGCTCAATAGGGTTTAGGTCTTGTGACATGCTTGGCCAGTCCATCACCTTTACCCTCAGCTTCTTTAGCAAGCCAGTGGTCGTCTTGAAAGTGTGTTTGGGGTCGTTATCATGTTCGAATACTGCCCTGCGGCCCAGTCTCCAAAGGGAGGGGATCATGCTCTGTTTCAATATGTCACAGTACATGTTGGCATTCATGGTTCGCTCAATGAACTGTAGCTCCCCAGTGCCAGTAGCACTCATGCAGCCCCAGACCATGAAACTCCCACCACCATGCTTGACTGTAGGCAAGACACACTTGTCTTTGTACTCCTCACCTGGTTGCCGCCACACACACTTGACACCATCTGAACCAAATAAGTTTATCTTGGTCTCATCAGACCACAGGACATGGTTCCAGTAATCCATGTCCTTAGTCTGCTTGCCTTCAGCAAACTGTTTGCAGGCTTTCTTGTGCATCATCTTTAGAAGAGGCTTCCTTTTGGGTCGACAGCCATGCAGACCAATTTGATGCAGTGTGCGGCGTATGGTCTGAGCACTGACAGTCAGAACCCCCACCCCTTCAACCTCTGCAGCAATGCTGGCAGCACTCACATGTCTATTTCCCAAAGACAACCTCTGGATATGACGCTGAGCACGTGCACTCAACTTCTTTGGTTGACCATGGCGAAGCCTGTTCTGAATGGAACCTGTCCTGTTAAACCGCTGTATGATCTTGGCCACCGTGCTGCAGCTCAGTTTTATGGTCTTAGGCAATCTTCTTATAGCCTAGGCCATCTTTATGTAGAGCAACAATTTTTTTTTTCAGATCCCAGAGAGTTCTTTGCCATGAGGTGCCATGTTGAACTTCCAGTGACCAGTATGAGAGAGTGAGAGCAATAAAACCAAATTTAACACAACTGCTCCCCATTCACACCTGAGACCTTGTAACACTGAACGAGTCACATGACACCGGGGAGGGAAAATGGCTAATTGGGCCCAATTTGGACATTTTCACTTAGGGGTGTACTTGTTGCCAGCAGTTTAGACATGAATGGCTGTGTGTTGAGTTATTTTGAAGGGACAGCAAATTGACACTGTTATACAAGCTGTACACTCACTACTTTACATTGTAGCAAAGTGTAATTTCTTCAGTGTTGTCATGAAAAGATATAATAAAATATTTACAAAATGTGAGGGGTGTACTCACTTTTGTTAGATATATATATAAATATATACAGCATTCCAGTGTGAGCTGGACCAGGAGCTTCCAGTGCTCTCCAAGGTAAGCTGGGTTTCACAAGCCCCCCTGCCCAAAGTGACTCTCGTCACAGATATAACTATAATCATGTTACATTCTCAATATTACTCCTCAGCACCATTCACTTTCTTTAGAGCAGGTGTCTTATACTCAAAGCCCTCAGCTGGTGAAAAAAACCCTGTTGGGCTTTAAAATCTAGAAATACCAAAAAGTTTTTGCTCAGTGGGGCTTTTAAGGTGATTTTTTTTTACAAAAATTTTAAAAAGATTAAGGCAAGGTTAAAACCCCTGTCAAGAATGTAATGGTCTCCAGTATGTATATTTATTCCTAATGAAATCCAGTGATTTAACTACAGTAAAAACTTGGATTGCGAGCATAATCGTGCTTGTAATCCAAAGCACTAGTATATGAAAGTGAATTTCCCAATAAAAAATAATGGAAACTCAGATGATTCGTTCCACAACCATTTGTAACCATGTTGCTACACTTATGCCCTGTACACACGATAGGATTTTCCAACAACAAAATCCATGTTTTTTTCCCGACGGATGTTGGCTTAAACTTGTCTTGCATACACACGGTCACACAAAGTTGGTCGGAAATTCCAAACGTCAAGAACGCAGTGACGTACAACACGTACGACGAGCCGAGAAAAATGAAGTTCAAAAGCCAGTGCTGCTCTTCTGCTTGATTCTGAGCATGCGTGGAACTTTGTGCGTCGGAATTGTGTACACGCGATCGGAATTTGTTGTCGGAAAATTTGAGAACCAGCTCTCAAATTTTGTGTGACGGAAATTCCGATGAAAAATGTCCGATGGAGCCTACACACGGTCGGAATTTCGGACAACAAGCTCCTATCAAACATTTTCCGTCTGAAAATCCTATCGTGTGTACGGGGCATAAGAGGCACAAAAAACACAGGTTATTGGCACACTTCAGCTGGGGTTGTTCCCAATCAGGTCATACAAAGAACAAAAAGAGCAGCGCCATCTAAGTGTACTATAGTATGATCACAGATTTAATGTAAAAAACATGTTAAAAACAATATCCAGCGTTAAGGAGTCTGCGTAAAGCCGCTGGTGTAAAGGTGGCCAGAGATCCAGGGGGTGCTGGTGGCTCCCAGTGCTTCTTGGAGAACTTGGAGACACTGGGGGAACTGTTGACATCACTTCTGGGTGCTCTGAACGCACGCTACGCTCGCCCCACCTGGCTTGGAGTGTCTCTGAGTTCTCCAGGAAGCACTGGGACCAGCACCAGTCCCTGGAACTTTGGCCATGTATACACCAATGGCTTTACGCAGATAAGCACCAGACACCTTAAAGTGGTTGTAAAGGCAAAAGGTTTTTTATCTTAATGCATTCAATGCATTAAGAAAAAAAGCCTTCTGTGTGTAACAGCCCCCCTCAGCCCCTCTAATACTTACCCAAGCCCTCTCTTGATTCAGCGATGTCCACGAATGCCTCGGTTGTCCGGGACTCTCCCTCCTGATTGGCAGACACAGCAGCGGCGCCATTAGCTCCCGCTGTCAATCAAACTCAGTTGGCCAATGAGGAGAGAGAGGGGGAAGGGCCGAACCACGGCTCCATGTCTGAATGGATACACAGAGCTGCACCTCTGCTCTGGTGCCCCTATAACAAGCTGCTTGCTGTGGGGCACTCAACAGGAGGGAGGGGCCAGCAGCTCCAGCCAGGGGCCCGAGAAGAGTAGGTGCTGGGCTTCCCTGTGCAAAACCACTACACAGAGCAGGTAAGTATAACATGTTTGTTATTTTAATAACAAAAAAAAAGAGACTTTACAATCACTTTAACGCTGGATATTGTTTTTGACATTGTGAGTGTCATTCCACTTTTTTTACATTAAAACTGTGATCATACTACACTTAGATGGTGCTGCTGGACGCTACTCGTATTGCAAGACATCCCTCGTATATCAAGTTAAAATTTTGCTCATCTTGCAAAACACTTGCAGACCAAGCTCCTTGCAATCCAAGGTTTTACTGTATAAGCTAAACTTTCTGTTTCCCCTGTGAATTCTGTTTCAATAATTTTATTGTTGTTCAGTGAGAACAAGAACAGGCACATAGTTCACCCCTGCAGGGGCTGATCAGGTAATACAGAAAAAAAAAAACAGCAAGTCATAGTAGCTGATACCAAATAACACTGAATTGTAGGGGTGTCAACTGTAAAGAAAGTGACAGGAAGCCATATCCCTAAAGCCTGGTACACACTATGAGTTTTTTTCAAGTAGTCCCGAGTCCCTGTCTAGAGAGATTTTAACTGCCTCTAGACCCTTATCGTGCGGTATAATGGTATAGAGGGAGGTGACATCCGCGGTCACCATCCACATACCTGGTCTCGGGTTTATCTCTGACAGAAGATTCAAGACTTGGCGGGAATCCTTTAAATAGGATGGCATCTTACGAACCAAAGGCTGCAAGTAAAAATCAATATATCTGCCCACCCGGGATGTAATTGAATCTATGCCACTAACAATAGGGCGTCCCGGGGGGCAGATAGGATTCTTGTGCACCTTTGGAAGGTAGTAAATCGTTGGTGTTCTCGGAGCTCTAGGGATCAAATAGAAACTCTCTCTCTTATTTAGGATCCCCCGTGTTAGGCCCCTTGCTACAATGGTCTCCAATTCCTTTATATATTTCAATTTTGGATCACTAGGGAGTGGGGTGTAGGTGTCGACATCACCAAGGATCACATCCATCTCAGCCATGTAATCCTTGCGGTCGAGAACCACAATCCCACCCCCCTTATCGGCCGGCCGAATGACAATACTTTTGTTTTCACACAAAGAGTCTAGGCCTTCCTGTATTAACTTAGAGTTCCTAGCTTTTTTGATCTCCAAGGCTTCTAAATCTCTCAAAATGACGTCCCTAAACACCTTCAAAGATGGTGCAAGAGCACCTGGAGGGTTAAATAGGGAGGCATTCGCCAGTCCAGAATGTACAATGTCATTGTGAACTGGTGTAGGGATGTTGCGTGGTTGATTGGACATATATCTCTTTATATTCAATTTCCTCACAAACCTGTGAACATCCATATATGTCTCAAACTTGTTCATACTTTTGGGAGGCACAAACTTCAAACCTTTGGCTAAAACAGCTTTTTCCGGTTCTGTTAAAACTTGGGTACTCAAATTAAAAATGCCTTTATCATTTACATTCTGGACCTTTTTTGTTCGCATGCGCCTCCCCCCTCTAGTTCCTCGCTTTTTTCCACTGGCCTTTTTATGCCCTGATTGGGTTTGTAAAAACCCCAATTTCCTTGGCCGTTAGGGCCTAAATGCCTAGAATTAGGCGTACCCCCATTTTGGATTTGGGATGGGAATAAGAGGGAAGAGTTATCCCTGGTTTGGTGATCTTGAGCATCACTCTGACTATAACCCTCATCTAAAACCCTATCTCTCAGAGGAAAGAAATTATTTTGGGTAGGTATATTATATTCCCAAGCGGGGTTTTGAAAATCCTGATATGGTAGACCTGAAAAAGAATCACTGGTCTGTCCATATCTCCACCAATCTGAGTGATCATTAGTATGACCATAGCCCCTATTGTTTTGGTACCCTCTCCCTCTACCGTTTGGATTCTGTGTGGTCATCCAAGGCGGGGGGGGAGGGAAATTAGGACGAAAATTCCCCATAGGTTGGTTATAGTTATATCGCATGGGGGCTGGAGTTGGATAGGAATTAGGTTGGGCAGTTTTGCAAATTTCCCTACTGGATTCCTGAAGGGGGACTGATTTGTATGGGATGCTTGACCTCTTTGGGGTCTTGGCCCTGATGGGGCTTTTTTGGTATTTGTGTTCTGCTTGGGGATTTGGGGCACCTTAGGTATGGTTCCAGTAGTGGCAACAGGGACCTGGGTAGAAATTTCCATTTCATTATCCATCTGTCCTGCCACATCATCAAGAAGTTTTTTCTGCCATTCAAACACCAGATTATTTTGATAATCAATAAGATCTCGGTTATATTTTTTCTTTTTCTTTAATCTCTGTTCTTTATCCTCCTTTTCCAAAATTCTTAATAGGTTCTGGGATCTCTCCCTATATTCATCACTTTCTTTACTTGGACCGAGTTTATCCTTAATGATCTTAATTTCTGTGTCTAATTTGGTTAATTTGGTAGTTTTTCTCTCTATAAGAAACCGTAGGAAAGAAATCCCAGCTTTGTTGAAATAGCTGAACCATTCCTCTAGTTCCGTATCCCCTTTTTGAGGGCAAATTTCCCATCTCAAGCTTCTCGGTACCATGGAACTTTTAATATATGTTTCAAGGTACGCTATATCCCATTGGGTATGGGTTTCGGAGATCATGAGGTTTTTTAACCTCATAAACAAACCACCAAGGTCATTTTCATTTTCTTTATATGACTCAAAGACACCTTCAATGTTCACGACTTTTTTGGCCCTAAACTCAAAGATGTCCATAATTGGCAATCAATGGGTACTTGGTTACCAAGCAAAAAAAACCAGCTGCAGTAATGTTATCAGAGACAAAAAGTAAAAAAGAAGAAAACTGCGCTTGGAGCGGGGGAGGGGAGTGTATGGGTTCCCTATAGGCGCCCTGTATGAACGATTACAAATGATAATAAAAAAAGCTGCAAACTTATTGTGGGATATGCACAAAATTACAAGATAAAAAAGAGAAGTTGCGCTAATATTAGTGAGTGTTGACCAATAGTATCACAATTAAGTGGAATCAATACACAATTTTTACAAACATTACTGACAAAGAAAATTTAGAAAAATACAATTATATAGTGAATAAAATAATTAACCCAATGGTGAGTATATTAATAAATTATTTTAAGTGAGTTTAAAGAAGTCCCAAACTGGAGGTTCTCTATTAATAGTCCTCAAAAAGAAAGGGGCAGGGTGTATTGGTATACAGAGGAATGAGTCCTTCCAAGGGGATTCACAGGTGATAAAAGTGTTTTTAGCAAATCAACGTCCCAGCCTTCCAAGTGATATGCTTACCAGAGATAAGCAGCAAATCCGCAGTTGGCTTATACCCAGCCTGGGCCTTTAGATGAATCAGGAACCCGGAACTTGAGGTACTCGAGAGTAGCGTATGCCCCCAGTGGTTATTACCAAAAAGAAAAAAGGGGAGCAGACATAGCGTAATATTGACAAAAAAATTTTTTGGGAAAAAGCTTATATATAAATAAATATATATAACCCTTTTTTTATTTATTTTTACTAAATTAAATTAGGAAAAATGAGGGGAACACCCAGTGTTGTAAAACCAAAAAAATAAAAAAACGTGTTCGAATGGAAACTCCTCCACCATTTAAATATTGCGCTTACCAAAACACAACAAAACAAAAGCGGTTGGCATTTATCCCAGCAGGAAAGAGTATCAAAAACACATACACCAGTGATCCAAGAAGCAAAAGACTGACATGTGTCCCGTCACCACACAGAGGGGCTCCTTACCAGAGACCAGCGATAGACAGTGCATATAGTCTCCCAGGTAAGGTAGGCCAGTGATTGGTAGCAAAAAGGTCCTGGTCCACTTCAAAGATCGATGCTCACTCTCCTAAGCACAGCGGCTCAACATTTTACCCAAAAGGGAGAGAAAGCAGCAGACCATGGGGTAGTACGTTTGGCAAATTTATTATAAAAAGTTAAAGGTTACACTTACATAAAGTAAAAATCGTTTTAAGCATAAAACGGAAGCCGGCCGGCAACACAAAACAGAAAATCCCGTCCTCAATGGCGTGGTGACGTCAGCACGTACGTCCCAGACGCGTTTCGTCATAGGCTGACGTTTTCAATGGGTACGGGTAGCGTGCTGAATCACCACCGTTATATAGGCACAAAAATAAAACCAAGCCTCGTTCTGAGCTCCGTGTTAAGAAACACAGACAACCATCTCAAGTGTGGGCAAAACGTAGCTGTAATAGGCTAGGTAATTGGAAACTTGTTCGTTGCAGGAAAATCATTAATAAAACAAGTTTTAACCGTAGCAAACTTTGATACTCGGCTGTTTAACAATAAAAAGAAAAAAATTAAATGAGAATTAAATTTAAAAAGAAACATTAAAATTATTATCACTGAACCGGAAAGATCTACTACTCTTAAATGGAACACCGAAGCATAGTAGGTAAAAGGAAGCATAGTAGGCAAAGAAAATTTTTTTTTTTTTTTTTTTTTTTTTTATTTTTTTTTTTTATAGATTCAAATTAGAGAAAAAAATGTAATTCTCTATAACATATATATTGACCACAGATAACAGATGATTTCCGTAAATCATTTGAATCTACCTATATAGCTTAAAAAAGAGAAAAATAATGCTAGGGATGATTCTTTATATATAAAAAAAAATTAGTTTAGGGACCAAAATCAAAATATATATAAGGGAGAAAAGTGTAATCTATTCTTCCAACCAGCATACTTTCAAAAAAATTTTTTTTTTTTTGACAAAAATCAACAAATGAAATATAGTATGTGTTTACCACACGCAGCTCAGAACTAGATCATATCAAGCATAATCGAAAATCAACAAAATCATGAATTGTCAATGAATGCGTTAACATCCACATCTATGTTTAACCCATAGGGGACATATGTTTTAACCCTATGGATCCAAGACATTTCAGATTTGGATATTTCTCGCACCAAAGAGCTCCCCCTCCAATTAGCACTGAATTTGTCGATCCCTAAAAATAGTGTATTATTATGTTTGAAAAGGTAGTGCTTTGAAACCGAGTGGTTCCTAAATCCAGCCTTAATGTTTGTGATGTGCTCATTCAGTCTTATTTGTAATGGGCGTTTGGTCCGCCCAATATACTGAAGGCCACAAGGGCATTGTAGTAAATAAACTACCCCTACTGTACAGCAAGTAATAAACGGAGTTATGGTATGCTGAACTTGAGTGCTCGTAGATAAAAACTTCTGTGTCCTTCTATTTTTACAACTATTGAATGAACAAACTCTACATTTCCTGCATTGGTAGAAGCCAGTTAGCTGATCAAAAAAAGTTAATTTTTTAGTGGGGGGATCAAGGATATTAGGGGCCACTCGGTTTCTGAGCGAGGGGGCCCCCCTAAAAACCACTTGAGGTCTTTCAGGTAAGATTTTACTTAATACTCTATCGTTGTTGACAATGTGCCAATGTTTAGAAATGATTTGCTTAATATTTCTATGTTGGAGTGAATAGGTAGTTACAAAGGGCACCATTGAATCACAAAATGTTTGTTGTGGGGCTTTTTCTTTTTCTTTAAGAAGAGACCCTCTATCCATCTCTTCCACTTCCTTAAGGGTCGGTAGGAGAGAGTTAAGAGTATAGCCCTTTTCGAGAAACCTTTCAGTGAGTATGTTAGCCTGACTTGAAAATTCCTGTGGGTTTGAACAGTTTCTACGCAACCTCATATATTGACTTTTTGGAACACCATTAAGCCAAGGCCGATGGTGACAACTATCCAAAGCAATATATGAGTTACGATCCGTACTTTTAAAGTAGGTCGACGTAGAGAAGGACCCATTTTTAATAGATAGGGTCAGATCCAGAAAATTAATCTGAGTCTGGCTCATTTCAAAGTTAAGGTGGATACCACGATCATTCAGATTCAAAGATGTTATGTAATCTTGTAAGTCCTGCCCATCGCCATCCCATAGGAGGAGGATGTCATCAATATATTGGCCAAACTGGGGGCATACTTAGCCCCCATTGCCACTCCACGGCTCTGACGGAAAAATTTTCCAGAGAACCAAAAATAATTATGGGTAGCAGCATATATAAGTAAATCCATAATGAAAGATATCTGACTTTCAAGTAGTCCCGAGTCCCTGTCTAGAGAGATTTTAACTGCCTCTAGACCCTTATCGTGCGGTATAATGGTATAGAGGGAGGTGACATCCGCGGTCACCATCCACATACCTGGTCTCGGGTTTATCTCTGACAGAAGATTCAAGACTTGGCGGGAATCCTTTAAATAGGATGGCATCTTACGAACCAAAGGCTGCAAGTAAAAATCAATATATCTGCCCACCCGGGATGTAATTGAATCTATGCCACTAACAATAGGGCGTCCCGGGGGGCAGATAGGATTCTTGTGCACCTTTGGAAGGTAGTAAATCGTTGGTGTTCTCGGAGCTCTAGGGATCAAATAGAAACTCTCTCTCTTATTTAGGATCCCCCGTGTTAGGCCCCTTGCTACAATGATCTCCAATTCCTTTATATATTTCAATTTTGGATCACTAGGGAGTGGGGTGTAGGTGTCGACATCACCAAGGATCACATCCATCTCAGCCATGTAATCCTTGCGGTCAAGAACCACAATCCCCTGACCCCCTGAAACAATTATCTGCCGGCCGAATGACAATACTTTTTGTTTTGAGACCCACAAAGAGTCTAGGCCTTCCTTAGAGTGTTCCTAGCTCTTTTTTGACCTCCAAGGTAGTCCCTAAATTAGTATTGGTGCACAACACTCACTAATATTAGCGAATGAAACTAATTTTGTGCATAATCCCACAATAAGTTTGCAGCTTTTTTTATTATCATTTGTAAGACATTCATACAGGGCGCCTATGACAAAGGGAACCCATACACTCCCCTTCCAAGCGCAGTTTTCTTCTTTTTTACTTTTTGTCTCTGATAAACATTACTCAGCATGTTTTTTTTAGCTTGGTAACCAAGACCCATTGATCAATTATGGACATCTGCACTTGAGTTTATGGCCAAAAAAGTTTTTTTTTCGTGAACATTGAAGGTGGCTTTGAGTCCCATATAAAGCTAAAATGGAAAAATGACCTGGTGAGTTGTTTCATGAGGTTAGTAAAAAACCTATGATCTCCCGAAACCCATACCCTATGGGATATAGCGTGGCCAATCACCTTGAAACATATATTAAAAGTTCCATGGTACCGAGAAGCTTGAGATAGGCAGGGCAGGAAAGTTTGCCCTCAAAAAGGCGGGATACGGAACTAGAGGAATGGTTCACTATTTCAACAAAGCTGGGATTTCTTTCCTGTTTCGTTATAGAGGAGAAAAAACTACCCCAAAGACTAGATTCCCCACACAGAAATTAAGATCATTAAGGATAAACTCGTCCAAGTAAAGAAAGAAAGTGATGAATATAGGGAGAGATGAACCTATTAAGAATTTTGATAAAGAACAGAGATAAAGATAAAAAGAAAAATATATTCATTGATTATCAAAATCCTGGTCCTTTTGAATGGCAGATATATAATGAAATTTTTACCCAGGTCCCTCCCTCTAACACAATACTGGAACCATACCTAAAAGGTGCCAAATCCCCAAGCAGAACACAAATTGGTTCAGGAATAGTAGATGCCATCCTAATTCCTATTAAAGGATTCTCCGCCTAAGGAATGAGTAACGGAGTATGAATGATAAGAAGTAGTTATGGAATTCTGTCAGAGATAAATTACCCCCGAGCTTCCTCCATTAACTTCACCACCAACCTATGGGGTCCTAATTTCCCTCAAGCTCCCCCCCGCCTTGGTGAGAATCCAAATGTAGAGGGAGAGGGTACCAAAACAATAGGGGTTATGGTCACCTCACTCTATGGACAGACCAGTGATTCTTTTTCATACCAAGGATTCAGGACGTTTCACTTAGGAATATAATATACCTACCCAAAATAATTTCTTTCCTCTGGGTCTGAAGGGCAGTGATTCACCAAACCAGGGATAACTCTTCCCTCTTGCCCATCTCTAGACTAGGCATTTAGGCCCTAACCGGAATGAAATTGGGGTTTTTGACCAAACCCGAATCAGGGCATAAAAAGGCCAGTGGAAAAAAGCGAGACTGTAGAAGGGGGAGGCGACATGCGAACAAAAAAGGTCCTTAACAGAACCGGCGAAAAAAAATTTTTAGGCCGAAAAAGGTTTGAATTTTGTGCCTCCCAATTGGAGTTTATGAACAAGTTTGAGAACATTATACTCCCCAGGATGGTTCACAGGTTTGTGAGGAAATTGAATATAAAGAGGAGTTCCTATTGACATTGTACATTCCTGGCGAATCTCCCTATTTTAGGTGCTCTTGCACCATCTTGAAGGTTGATTTTAGGGACGTCACATTTTGAGAGATGATCAAAAAAGCTAGGAGTTTACTCTAAGTTTAATACAGGAAGGCCTAGACTCTTTGTGTGAAAACAAAAGTATTGTCCATTTCGGCCGGCCCGATAAGGGGAAAAGTGGGATTGTGGTTTTGACCGCAAGGATTACATGGCTGAGATGGATGTGATCCTTGGTGATGTCGACACCTACACCCCACTCCCTAGTGATCCAAAATTGAAATATATAAAGGAATTGGAGACCATTGTAGCAAGGGGCCTAACACGGGGGATCCTAAATAAGAGAGAGAGTTTCTATTTGATCCCTAGAGCTCCGAGAACACCAACGATTTACTACCTTCCAAAGGTGCACAAGAATCCTATCTGCCCCCCGGGACGCCCTATTGTTAGTGGCATAGATTCAATTACATCCGGGTGGGCAGATATATTGATTTTTATTTGCAGCCTTTGGTTCGTAAGATGCCATCCTATTTAAAGGATTCCCGCCAAGTCTTATCTTCTGTCAGATAAACCCGAGACCAGGTATGTGGATGGTGACCGCGGATGTCACCTCCCTCTATACCATTATACCGCACGATAAGGGTCTAGAGGCAGTTAAAATCTCTCTAGACAGGGACTCGGGACTACTTGAAAGTCAGATATCTTTCATTATGGATTTACTTATATATGCTGCTACCCATAATTATTTTTGGTTCTCTGGAAAATTTTTCCGTCAGAGCCGTGGAGTGGCAATGGGGGCTAAGTATGCCCCCAGTTTGGCCAATTTATTTATGGCCAAATGGGAGGAGGATGTCATCTATGCCCACAGGACCCCCAGCTGGTCCTGTGGGCTAGATATATTGATGACATCCTCCTCCTATGGGATGGCGATGGGCAGGACTTACAAGATTACATAACATCTTTAAATCTGAATGATCGTGGTATCCACCTTAACTTTCGAAATGAGCCAGACTCAGATTAATTTTCTGGATCTGACCCTATCTATTAAAAATGGGTCCTTCTCTACGTCGACCTACTTTAAAAGTACGGATCGTAACTCATATATTGCTTTGGATAGTTGCCACCATCGGCCTTGGCTTAATGGTGTTCCAAAAAGTCAATATATGAGGTTGCGTAGGAAACTGTTCGAACCCACAGAATTTTCAAGTCAGGCTAACATACTCACTGAAAGGTTTCTCGAAAAGGGCTATACTCTTAACTCTCTCTCCTACCGACCTTAAGGAAGTGGAAGAGATGGATAGAGGGTCTCTTCTTAAAGAAAAAGAAAAAGCCCCACAACAAACATTTTGTGATTCAATGGTGCCCTTTGTAACTACCTATTCACTCCAACATAGAAATATTAAGCAAATCATTTCTAAACATTGGCACATTGTCAACAACGATAGAGTATTAAGTAAAATCTTACCTGAAAGACCTCAAGTGGTTTTTAGGGGGGCCCCCTCGCTCAGAAACCGAGTGGCCCCTAATATCCTTGATCCCCCCACTAAAAAATTAACTTTTTTTGATCAGCTAACTGGCTTCTACCAATGCAGGAAATGTAGAGTTTGTTCATTCAATAGTTGTAAAAATAGAAGGACACAGAAGTTTTTATCTACGAGCACTCAAGTTCAGCATACCATAACTCCGTTTATTACTTGCTGTACAGTAGGGGTAGTTTATTTACTACAATGCCCTTGTGGCCTTCAGTATATTGGGCGGACCAAACGCCCATTACAAATAAGACTGAATGAGCACATTACAAACATTAAGGCTGGATTTAGGAACCACTCGGTTTCAAAGCACTACCTTTTCAAACATAATAGAGACCCCTCTAATACACTTTTTTTAGGGATCGACAAATTCAGTGCTAATTGGAGGGGGAGCTCTTTGGTGCGAGAAATATCCAAATCTGAAATGTCTTGGATCCATAGGGTTAAAACATATGTCCCCTATGGGTTAAACATAGATGTGGATGTTAACGCATTCATTGACAATTCATGATTTTGTTGATTTTCGATTATGCTTGATATGATCTAGTTCTGAGCTGCGTGTGTTAAACACATACTATATTTCATTTGTTGATTTTTGTCAAAAAAATTTTTTTGAAAGTATGCTGGTTGGAAGAATAGATTACACTTTTCTCCCTTATATATATTTTTTTTGGTAGGTAGATTCTAAATGATTTTAATCACCTGTTATCTGTGGTCAATATATATGTTATAGAGAATTACAGGGTTTTTCTCTATTTTTCTATATTTTTGAATCTATAAAAAAATTTTTTGCATACTATGCTTCCTTTTTACCTACTATGCTTCGGTGTTCCATTTAAGAGTAGTAGACCTTTCCGTTCAGTGATAATTTTTTTTGCTTAAAACGATTTTTGCTTTATGTAATGTCAATAAATTTGCTACCCCCCCTTTTTCTTTTTGAGCATCGATCTTTAATAACCACTGGGGGCATACGCTAACTCTTTTTCGAGTCAATATTACCTTTTTGGTAATAACCACTGGGGGCATACGCTACTCTCGAGTACCTCAAGTTCCGGGTTCCTGATTCATCTAAAGGCCCAGGCTGGGTATAAGCCAACTGCGGATTTGCTGCTTATCTCTGGTAAGCATATCACTTGGAAGGCTGGGACGTTGATTTGCTAAAAACACTTTTATCACCTGTGAATCCCCTTGGAAGGACTCATTCCTCTGTATACCAATACACCCTGCCCCTTTCTTTTTGAGGACTATTAATAGAGAACCTCCAGTTTGGGACTTCTTTAAACTCACTTAAAATAATTTATTAATATACTCACCATTGGGTTAATTATTTTATTCACTATATAATTGTATTTTTCTAAATTTTCTTTGTCAGTAATGTTTGTAAAAATTGTGTATTGATTCCACTTAATTGTGATACTATTGGTCAACACTCACTAATATTAGCGCAACTTCTCTTTTTTATCTTGTAATTTTGTGCATATCCCACAATAAGTTTGCAGCTTTTTTTATTATCATTTGTAATCATTCATACAGGGCGCCTATAGGGAACCCATACACTCCCCTCCCCCGCTCCAAGCGCAGTTTTCTTCTTTTTTACTTTTTGTCTCTGATAACATTACTGCAGCTGGTTTTTTTTGCTTGGTAACCAAGTACCCATTGATTGCCAATTATGGACATCTTTGAGTTTAGGGCCAAAAAAGTCGTGAACATTGAAGGTGTCTTTGAGTCATATAAAGAAAATGAAAATGACCTTGGTGGTTTGTTTATGAGGTTAAAAAACCTCATGATCTCCGAAACCCATACCCAATGGGATATAGCGTACCTTGAAACATATATTAAAAGTTCCATGGTACCGAGAAGCTTGAGATGGGAAATTTGCCCTCAAAAAGGGGATACGGAACTAGAGGAATGGTTCAGCTATTTCAACAAAGCTGGGATTTCTTTCCTACGGTTTCTTATAGAGAGAAAAACTACCAAATTAACCAAATTAGACACAGAAATTAAGATCATTAAGGATAAACTCGGTCCAAGTAAAGAAAGTGATGAATATAGGGAGAGATCCCAGAACCTATTAAGAATTTTGGAAAAGGAGGATAAAGAACAGAGATTAAAGAAAAAGAAAAAATATAACCGAGATCTTATTGATTATCAAAATAATCTGGTGTTTGAATGGCAGAAAAAACTTCTTGATGATGTGGCAGGACAGATGGATAATGAAATGGAAATCTCTACCCAGGTCCCTGTTGCCACTACTGGAACCATACCTAAGGTGCCCCAAATCCCCAAGCAGAACACAAATACCAAAAAAGCCCCATCAGGGCCAAGACCCCAAAGAGGTCAAGCATCCCATACAAATCAGTCCCCCTTCAGGAATCCAGTAGGGAAATTCAAAACTGCCCAACCTAATTCCTATCCAACTCCAGCCCCCATGCGATATAACTATAACCAACCTATGGGGAATTTTCGTCCTAATTTCCCCCCCCCCCCGCCTTGGATGACCACACAGAATCCAAACGGTAGAGGGAGAGGGTACCAAAACAATAGGGGCTATGGTCATACTAACGATCACTCAGATTGGTGGAGATATGGACAGACCAGTGATTCTTTTTCAGGTCTACCATATCAGGATTTTCAAAACCCCGCTTGGGAATATAATATACCTACCCAAAATAATTTCTTTCCTCTGAGAGATAGGGTTTTAGATGAGGGTTATAGTCAGAGTGATGCTCAAGATCACCAAACCAGGGATAACTCTTCCCTCTTATTCCCATCCCAAATCCAAAATGGGGGTACGCCTAATTCTAGGCATTTAGGCCCTAACGGCCAAGGAAATTGGGGTTTTTCCAAACCCAATCAGGGCATAAAAAGGCCAGTGGAAAAAAGCGAGGAACTAGAGGGGGGAGGCGCATGCGAACAAAAAAGGTCCAGAATGTAAATGATAAAGGCATTTTTAATTTGAGTACCCAAGTTTTAACAGAACCGGAAAAAGCTGTTTTAGCCAAAGGTTTGAAGTTTGTGCCTCCCAAAAGTATGAACAAGTTTGAGACATATATGGATGTTCACAGGTTTGTGAGGAAATTGAATATAAAGAGATATATGTCCAATCAACCACGCAACATCCCTACACCAGTTCACAATGACATTGTACATTCTGGACTGGCGAATGCCTCCCTATTTAACCCTCCAGGTGCTCTTGCACCATCTTTGAAGGTGTTTAGGGACGTAATTTTGAGAGATTTAGAAGCCTTGGAGATCAAAAAAGCTAGGAACTCTAAGTTAATACAGGAAGGCCTAGACTCTTTGTGTGAAAACAAAAGTATTGTCATTCGGCCGGCCGATAAGGGGGGTGGGATTGTGGTTCTTGACCGCAAGGATTACATGGCTGAGATGGATGTGATCCTTGGTGATGTCGACACCTACACCCCACTCCCTAGTGATCCAAAATTGAAATATATAAAGGAATTGGAGATCATTGTAGCAAGGGGCCTAACACGGGGGATCCTAAATAAGAGAGAGAGTTTCTATTTGATCCCTAGAGCTCCGAGAACACCAACGATTTACTACCTTCCAAAGGTGCACAAGAATCCTATCTGCCCCCCGGGACGCCCTATTGTTAGTGGCATAGATTCAATTACATCCCGGGTGGGCAGATATATTGATTTTTACTTGCAGCCTTTGGTTCGTAAGATGCCATCCTATTTAAAGGATTCCCGCCAAGTCTTGAATCTTCTGTCAGAGATAAACCCGAGACCAGGTATGTGGATGGTGACCGCGGATGTCACCTCCCTCTATACCATTATACCGCACGATAAGGGTCTAGAGGCAGTTAAAATCTCTCTAGACAGGGACTCGGGACTACTTGAAAGTCAGATATCTTTCATTATGGATTTACTTATATATGCTGCTACCCATAATTATTTTTGGTTCTCTGGAAAATTTTTCCGTCAGAGCCGCGGAGTGGCAATGGGGGCTAAGTACGCCCCCAGTTTGGCCAATTTATTTATGGCCAAATGGGAGGAGGATGTCATCTATGCCCACAGGACCCCTCAGTTGGTCCTGTGGGCTAGATATATTGATGACATCCTCCTCCTATGGGATGGCGATGGGCAGGACTTACAAGATTACATAACATCTTTAAATCTGAATGATCGTGGTATCCACCTTAACTTCGAAATGAGCCAGACTCAGATTAATTTTCTGGATCTGACCCTATCTATTAAAAATGGGTCCTTCTCTACGTCGACCTACTTTAAAAGTACGGATCGTAACTCATATATTGCTTTGGATAGTTGCCACCATCGGCCTTGGCTTAATGGTGTTCCAAAAAGTCAATATATGAGGTTGCGTAGAAACTGTTCGAACCCACAGGAATTTTCAAGTCAGGCTAACATACTCACTGAAAGGTTTCTCGAAAAGGGCTATACTCTTAACTCTCTCCTACCGACCCTTAAGGAAGTGGAAGAGATGGATAGAGGGTCTCTTCTTAAAGAAAAAGAAAAAGCCCCACAACAAACATTTTGTGATTCAATGGTGCCCTTTGTAACTACCTATTCACTCCAACATAGAAATATTAAGCAAATCATTTCTAAACATTGGCACATTGTCAACAACGATAGAGTATTAAGTAAAATCTTACCTGAAAGACCTCAAGTGGTTTTTAGGGGGGCCCCCTCGCTCAGAAACCGAGTGGCCCCTAATATCCTTGATCCCCCCACTAAAAAATTAACTTTTTTTGATCAGCTAACTGGCTTCTACCAATGCAGGAAATGTAGAGTTTGTTCATTCAATAGTTGTAAAAATAGAAGGACACAGAAGTTTTTATCTACGAGCACTCAAGTTCAGCATACCATAACTCCGTTTATTACTTGCTGTACAGTAGGGGTAGTTTATTTACTACAATGCCCTTGTGGCCTTCAGTATATTGGGCGGACCAAACGCCCATTACAAATAAGACTGAATGAGCACATCACAAACATTAAGGCTGGATTTAGGAACCACTCGGTTTCAAAGCACTACCTTTTCAAACATAATAGAGACCCCTCTAATACACTTTTTTAGGGATCGACAAATTCAGTGCTAATTGGAGGGGGAGCTCTTTGGTGCGAGAAATATCCAAATCTGAAATGTCTTGGATCCATAGGGTTAAAACATATGTCCCCTATGGGTTAAACATAGATGTGGATGTTAACGCATTCATTGACAATTCATGATTTTGTTGATTTTCGATTATGCTTGATATGATCTAGTTCTGAGCTGCGTGTGGTAAACACATACTATATTTCATTTGTTGATTTTTGTCAAAAAAATTTTTTTGAAAGTATGCTGGTTGGAAGAATAGATTACACTTTTCTCCCTTATATATATTTTGATTTTGGTCCCTAAACTAATTTTTTTTATATATAAAGAATCATCCCTAGCATTATTTTTCTCTTTTTTAAGCTATATAGGTAGATTCAAATGATTTACGGAAATCATCTGTTATCTGTGGTCAATATATATGTTATAGAGAATTACATTGTTTTTCTCTATTTTTGAATCTATAAAAAAATTTTCTTTGCCTACTATGCTTCCTTTTACCTACTATGCTTCGGTGTTCCATTTAAGAGTAGTAGATCTTTCCGGTTCAGTGATAATAATTTTAATGTTTCTTTTTAAATTTTAATTCTCATTTAATTATTTTTCTTTTTATTGTTAAACAGCCGAGTATCAAAGTTTGCTACGGTTAAAACTTGTTTTATTAATGATTTTCCTGCAACGAACAAGTTTCCAATTACCTAGCCTATTACAGCTACGTTTTGCCCACACTTGAGATGGTTGTCTGTGTTTCTTAACACGGAGCTCAGAACGAGGCTTGGTTTAATTTTGTGCCTATATAACGGTGGTGATTCAGCACGCTACCCGTACCCATTGAAAACGTCAGCCTATGACGAAACGCGTCTGGGACGTACGTGCTGACGTCACCACGCCATTGAGGACGGGATTTTCTGTTTTGTGTTGCCGGCCGGCTTCCGTTTTATGCTTAAAACGATTTTTACTTTATGTAAGTGTAACCTTTAACTTTTTATAATAAATTTGCCAAACGTACTACCCCATGGTCTGCTGCTTTCTCTCCCTTTTGGGTAAAATGTTGAGCCGCTGTGCTTAGGAGAGTGAGCATCGATCTTTGAAGTGGACCAGGACCTTTTTGCTACCAATCACTGGCCTACCCTACCTGGGAGACTATATGCACTGTCTATCGCTGGTCTCTGGTAAGGAGCCCCTCTGTGTGGTGACGGGATACATGTCAGTCTTTTGCTTCTTGGATCACTGGTGTATGTGTTTTTGATACTCTTTCCTGCTGGGATAAATGCCAACCGCTTTTGTTTTGTTGTGTTTTGGTAAGCGCAATATTTAAATGGTGGAGGAGTTTCCATTCGAACACGTTTTTTTATTTATTTTGGTTTTACAACACTGGGTGTTCCCCTCATTTTTCCTAATTTAATTTAGTAAAAATAAATAAAAAAAGGGTTATATATATTTATTTATATATAAGCTTTTTCCCAAAAAATTTTTTTGTCAATATTACGCTATGTCTGCTCCCCTTTTTTCTTTTTGGTAATAACCACTGGGGGCATACGCTACTCTCGAGTACCTCAAGTTCCGGGTTCCTGATTCATCTAAAGGCCCAGGCTGGGTATAAGCCAACTGCGGATTTGCTGCTTATCTCTGGTAAGCATATCACTTGGAAGGCTGGGACGTTGATTTGCTAAAAACACTTTTATCACCTGTGAATCCCCTTGGAAGGACTCATTCCTCTGTATACCAATACACCCTGCCCCTTTCTTTTTGAGGACTATTAATAGAGAACCTCCAGTTTGGGACTTCTTTAAACTCACTTAAAATAATTTATTAATATACTCACCATTGGGTTAATTATTTTATTCACTATATAATTGTATTTTTCTAAATTTTCTTTGTCAGTAATGTTTGAAAAAATTGTGTATTGATTCCACTTAATTGTGATACTATTGGTCAACACTCACTAATATTAGCGCAACTTCTCTTTTTTATCTTGTAATTTTGTGCATATCCCACAATAAGTTTGCAGCTTTTTTTATTATCATTTGTAATCGTTCATACAGGGCGCCTATAGGGAACCCATACACTCCCCTCCCCCGCTCCAAGCGCAGTTTTCTTCTTTTTTACTTTTCCCCTCTAAAAAAAAGGATTGATATATATACAGATGTACAGAGTTAAGGGGATTTTATTTTTGAAGCATTTAATCTGTTTTTGGAAGATTTTCTCTTAATGGATTACAGATGATATATAATTCTGCCAGCAAAGATATGCTGGATTGTGTTTTGCATACATGCTTTCCATAACTGTTTGTTGCCTGACTGACTTTATCTCTGAAAGCTTTGGGGCGATGTCACTTAATCATTGTGTGCTATTCTGTGTGTACATATCTTGACCAAGTACTCAAGTGTTCAAAGAATGTACCATATATACTCGAGTATAGACCAACCCGAATATAAGCCGAGGCACCTAATTTTACCACAAAAAAATGGGAAAACTTATTGACTCGAGTATAAGCCTAGGGTGAGAAATGCGCAGCTACTGTAAGTGGAAAAGAGGGTCAACAATGCCCTGTGAATAGATAAGCTCTCTGCTAATCTATTTATAGCACCCAGCATGACACAAATTTCCAGCTGCTTTTATCTCCAGTATCAGAGAACCTGTCAGAAGTTATCATACTGATAACAGAAGAACAGAGCAGCAGAAAGACAGGGGGCTTAGGGCTTTGGCGAGAGAGATAAGTAAACACTACAGATATATGTGCCTAGGTCAAATTTCATGAATCCGGTTTGAATTCCCTCTTTTAGCTAGTAGTAATTAAATTTATTCAACTGAAATTGTTCTTTAATGTGAATATAACAGAACAAGTCCAGTTGGGTGTGCCTTATGCCGTGTATCCACGACCGGTTTTCCCGTCGGAATAAACTCTGCAGGTTTTTCTGACGGAATTCCGCTGAAACTGTCTTGTGTACACATGATCACACCAAAGTCCGACCGTCAAGACTGCAGTGACGTACAACACGTACGAGGGGACTAGAAAAAGGAAGTTCAATAGCCAGTAGCAAATAGCTTCCATCTCATACTTGCTTCAGAGCATGTGTCGTTTTTGGTACGTCGGAACAGCATACAGACGAGCGGTTTTCCCGATAGGAATTGGTTCCATCGGAAAAATTTAGAACATGTTCTCTTTCTAGGTCCGTCAGAATTTTCGACCTAAAAAGTCAGATGGGGCATACACACGAGCGGAATGTCCGACAGAAAAAGTCAGACGGAGCTTTTCATCATATATTCCGATCGTGTGTATGCCCCATCTGACTTTTTACGTCGGAAATTCTGACGGACCTAGAAAGAGAGCATGTTCTAAATTTTTCCGACGGAATCAATTCCTATCTTTGCCATGTTGAACTTCCAGTGACCAGTAACAGAGTGAGAGCGATAACACCAAATTTAACACACCTGCTCCCTATTCACACCTGAGACCTTGTAACCCTAACGAGTCACATGTCACTGGGGAGGAAAAATAGCTATATTAGCACAATTAGGACATTTTGGCTGTGTGTTGAGTTACTTTGAGGGGACAGCAAATTTACACTGTTATACAAGCTGTTATACAACAATTATACAAGCTGTACGCTCATTACTTTACATTGTAGCAAAGTGTAATTTCTTCAGTGTTGTCACATCAAAATATATAATAAAATATTTACAAAAATGTGAGGGTGTACTTACTTTTGTGAAATACTGTGTGTGTGTATATATATATATATATATATATATATATACACTCTGCATTTAGCATAGACTATATATGCAGTGCTTGATGAAGATGCAAATTAAGGACTCTGGACGGCCGCACTCCAAGAAAAATTCAAAAACCTTTATTGGTAAAATATGGAATCACACAAAAATAGGTCACAGCAAAGCAAGAAAATCGCTAATGCATTTCACACTACCAAGAGTGCTTACTCATAGCGATTTTCTTGCTTTGCTGTGACCTATTTTTGTGTGATTCCATATTTTACCAATAAAGGTTTTTGAATTTTTCTTGGAGTGCGGCCGTCCAGAGTCCTTAATTTGCATCTTCATCAGCTTGTGCCGTGACTGCACCTGGGTTCTCTAACCATAGGAACAGCTGTGGGATTGAGTTTGGGTGGATCATCCTGGAGCGGTGGATCTCTCCATACTATATATGCAGTGCTTACTGGATATTCAGTCAGTGCAGGCAGTGTATTTATATATACACACATACTTTGCATCCAGTGTAGCCTATATCTACAGTGCATTCTGGGGTGTACTGTTACTAATACACTTCAGGCGGTGTACACAGTATCTAATACAGTGTGTACAGTTTCTACTACACTTCTGGTGGTGTACACAATGCAGTGCAGCCATAGTACAGTTTCTAATACAGTGCAGGGGGTGAACACAGTATCTAATACAGTGTGTACAGTTTCTGCTACACTTCTGGTGGTGTACACAGTACACAATACAGTGCAGCCGTAGTACAGTTTATAATACAGTGCAGGCGGTGTACACAGTATCTAATACAGTGTGTACAGTTTCTACTACACTTCTGGTGGTGTACACAGTACACAATACAGTGCAGCCGTAGTACAGTTTCTAATACAGTGCAGGCGGTGTACACAGTATCTAATATAGTGTGTACAGTTTCTACTACACTTCTGGTGGTGTACACAGTACACAATACAGTGCAGTCGTAGTACAGTTTCTAATACAGTGCAGGCGGTGTACACAGTATCTAATACAGTGTGTACAGTTTCTAATACACTTCAGGTGGTGTACACAGTATCTAATACAGTGTAGTTTGGGGTTGCAAAACAAAAAATACATCATGTCTGGAAGGCCACCAAGGAGAGGCAGATGCTCACAGGCCACTAAAAGAGCCTCTGCGTCTACAGTCAACAGTGCTGGTCGTGGACATGGTGCATCCTCTGCAGGGGGGTACGCCTGTCCTTTTTTTCTGCTGCTGGCCGTGTTATTGAGCCAGAACATGCAGAAGAGTTGGTGGAGTGAATAACAAAGCCGTCCTCATCCTCCCCATCCTCTGTCACCCAGGTTCAGAGTAGTTTTCCTTACAACACAGCTGCCAAAACGGCCTATTCCACTGGTGCCTTGTCCACAGTCACTCCTTCCATAGCCCCACCATCATGCACAAGGGAGTCCACAGAATTATTCGACGACAGTGTCGGGTACATGCTGCTGGAGGATGCGCAGCGATTTGAAGGCTCCGATGTTGATTCCCAGGTTGAGGAAGGGAGTAACATGAGCCTAGAGAGAGGGGGGACTCAAGAAGGACAAGAAACTGTCAGTCATGTTCCTCCAGGTGCAGCATACTGCCAAGTTTGCTCCAGTGACGAGGAGGAGGGGATGATGAGGTCACTGACTGTACTTGGGTGCCTGAGAGAAGAGAGGAGGAGGAGGAGGAGGCACAACTCCAATGAGGCAGGATGTCCTCTAGGGGGTAGCTTAAGGGCAGCCACTCTATTGCATCGCACCGCAGAGCTCCGCAGGTGCAGGGCGCTGCTGACTCCCCGCTGACTTTTAAAAGTTCCTTGGTGTGGGCCTTTTTCAACACGTGTGCAGCAGAGCGCACCGTTGCTGTTTGCAACCTATGTCTGGAACGGATCAAGCGTGGCCAGAACAGCAGCCACTTGGGCACCACATGCTTGACCAGACATATGACGACCTCCCATGCAGTCTGTTGGCAACAGCACTTGAAAGACCCACATCAAAGAAAAAAGTGGACTTCTCCTTGCTCCTCATCTGGGATCTCCAACCCTACTATACCTCCAGTCCTCTCAAAAACCTGCATTGAGAGGAATGAAGGTATAGCACTAGGTGTCCCAAGTACTTGCAGACAATCTGCTAGCAGTACACCACCATCTGATTTTAGCAGGCAAATTTCCCTACTCCAGTTGCTGAACCGTAAAAAGAAATTCGGGTCCCAGCGATCCACATGTTCAGTGTCTAAGCCTGGGTTCACACTATTGCGAATTCGCAGCGGGAAAAACACTGCGAATTCGCAGGACATTTCAAAACCCATTGTTTTCAATGGGGCACGTTCACATATGTCCGGTGCATGCGCACTGCGCATTGCAGAAAATCCGCAACCGACTTTGGTGCGGTGCAGGGCGGATCAGGTGCGAATTCAGGCCCATTATCTTCTATGGGCACGCATCTGATTCGCACCTGGCTTGCGTTCTGAACAAAAATTTGCAAGTCATTGTACTACCTCTGAGGGGGAAGTCCACGCCCAATTTTTAAAAAAAAAAAAAACAGCATGGATTCCCCCTCCAGAGGCATACCAGGCCCTTAGGTCTGGTATGGATTTTAAGGGTACCCCCTACGCCGAAAAAACGGCGTGGGGGTCCCCCAAAATCCATACCAGACCCTTAATCCGAGCACGCAGCCTGGCAGGTCAGGAAAGATGGTGGGGACGAGTGAGCACCCCCCCCCTCCTGAACCGTACCAGGCCGCATGCCCTCAACATGGGGGTGGGTGCTTTGGGGAAGGGGGCGCCCTGCGGCCCCCCCACCCCAAAGCACCTTGTCCCCATGTTGATGAGGACAAGGGCCTCTTCCCGACAACCCTGGCCGTTGGTTGTCGGGGTCTGCGGGCGGGGGGCTTTTCGGAATCCGGGAGCCCCCTTTAATAAGGGGGCCCCCAGATCCCGGCCCCCCACCCTATGTGAATGAGTATGGGGTACGATGTACCCCTACCCATTCACCTAAGGTGTAAAGTGTAAACTAAAAAAAAACACACAATTTTTAAAAAATATTTTATTGCACTGCTCCGGGGGTCTTCTTCCGTCTTGGGGGGTCTTCTCGCCGGACTCCTCCGCTATTTTACCTAGCTCTTTTACCCGGCTTTCTTCTTCGTCGCCGCCGTCGTCTGGGGGTCTCGATCCGCCTTCGGGGGTCTTCTGCGGTCTTCCGGGGTCTCTTCTGTTCTTGCCGCTGTCGTCGCCTTCTGCGCCGCCGCCTTCTTCTTCTTCTTCTTCTTAAGATGTTGACTCGTCGCTGTCTCTGGCCGGAATGGCAGAGACGCGCTGTGTTGGGACTTATATAGGGACAAGGGGGCAGGGTCACATGCTCATGTCACATGGTGACCCCGCCCACATATGATGTCACAGTCCCAGCATCCTCCGGGACTGTGACATCATAGGGGGGCGGGGTCACCATGTGACATGAGCATGTGACCCTGCCCCCTTTTCCCTATATAAGTCCCAACACAGCGCGTCTCTGCCATTCCGGCCAGAGACAGCGACGAGTCGACATCTTAAGAAGAAGAAGAAGGCGGCGGCGCAGAAGGTGACGACAGCGGCAAAAACAGAAGAGACCCCGGAAGACCCCTGAAGGCGGATCAAGACCCCCAGACGACGGCGGCGACGAAGAAGAAAGCCGGGCTCCTCCGCTCGGTAAAAGAGCTAGCTAAAATAGCGGAGGAGTCCGGCGAGAAGACCCCCCAAGACGGAAGAAGACCCCCAGAGCAGTGCAATAAAATATTTTTTAAAAATTGTGTGTTTTTTTTTAGTTACACTTTACACTTTAGGTGAATGGGTAGGGGTACATCGTACCCCATACTCATTCACATAGGGTGGGGGCCCCTTATTAAAGGGGGCTCCCAGATTCCGATAAGCCCCCCGTCCGCAGACCCCGACAACCAACGGCCAGGGTTGTCGGGAAGAGGCCCTTGTCCTCATCAACATGGGGACAAGGTGCTTTGGGGTGGGGGGGCCGCAGGGCGCCCCCTTCCCCAAAGCACCCACCCCCCATGTTGAGGGCATGCGGCCTGGTACGGTTCAGGGGGGGGGGGGGCTCGCCAGGCTGCGTGCTCGGATAAGGGTCTGGTATGGATTTTGGGGGGACCCCCACGCCATTTTTTCGGCGTAGGGGGTACCCTTAAAATCCATACCAGACCTAAGGGCCTGGTATGCCTCTGGAGGGGGAACCCATGCCGGTTTTTTTTTATAAAAATTTGGCGGGAATTTCCCCCTCAGAAGTAGTACAATGAGTTGCAGCTGATTCGCACCTAAAACGCGGACAATCCGCAGAACAGCCGACGTGTCACGCAGGGCCTTCAATTCGCACCGCACTAGTCTGAACCCAGGCTTAATGCTAGCTTGGCCAAATTGCTAGCACTGCAACTGCTGCCTTTTCAGCTGGTAGACTCTGCCCCCTTTCGTGAATTTGTGGAATGTGCTGTACCTCATCGGCAGGTTCCAAAGCGCCATTTCTTTTCACAGAAGGCCATTCCGGCTCTTTACCGTCATGTGGAAGGCAATGTTTTGGTCTCGTTGGACAGGGCAGTCAGCAGATAAGGTAATTTTACCACTGACTCATGGTCCAGTTGGCATGGGCAGGGATGTTACCTTTCCTTCACAGAGCACTGGGTAACTCTGCTGGCAGCTGGGAAGGATGCAGGCCAGGGTTCAGTGTTGTTGGAGCTTGTTCTGCCACTACGCCTCCAAAATGCTAGTGGCGATTCTGCCACAGCTCTCTGCTCTACCCACTCCTGTTCTTCTTCCTCTATGGTCTCCTCTGCAGATTTGTCCTCTGACCCAGCGGTGCTCCATAAGCGTTCAAGGGGTTACGCAAGCAGTCAGGCTAAAAGATGCCATGCGGTGCTTGAGTTGGTCTGCCTAGGGGACAGGAGCCACACTGGGGCAGAGATTCTGTCAGCTCTGCAGGGACAGGCTCAGAGCTGGTTGACACCACGCTAGTTTCAGCCAGGAATGGTTGTATGCAACAATGGCACCAACGTTCTCTCCACCCTCCGACAGGGACACTTGACCCATGTAGCACACATCCTGAATTTTGTGGTGCAGCAGTTCTTGAGCAGGTACCCAGGCTTACAGGATCTCCTGAGGCAGGCCAGAAAAGTCTGTGGTCATTTCCGCCGGTCATACAATGCCAGTGCTCGGCTGGCTGACATTCAAAGGGAATGCAACCTGCACACCAACCGCCTCATTTGTGACATGCCCACCAGATGAAACTCAACATTGGCAATGCTGCAGCAGCTGCACACACAGAGTGCCATCAATGAGTACCTGTGTGAGTATGGCACCAGGACAGGGTCAGGGGAGCTTGGCTTCTTTTTGTCACGCCAGTGGCTACTGATCAAGGATGCATGCACTGTCCTGTCACCATTTGAGGAGGCCACAAGGATGGTGGGCAGCGACAATGCATGCATCAGTGACACTGTTCCTCTAGTCTTCCCGTTGGAGCACGCGCTTCATGGAATTATGGACAGGGCACTTGGGGCAGAACAGCGGGAGGAAGAGGAGGACTTCCATACCTCTCAAGGCCCCCTTTATCCAGATAGCATTCCTGCGGGCCCGCCAAACACACAGGAAGAAGAGGAGGAGGATTGCGTCAGCATGGATGTAGAGGATAACACTCAGCAGCAGTCTTCAAGGGATGGTTTTTAGTCACAGATCATGTAATCCTTAGTGACCCAGAGGACTCAGAATCTAATGCCTCTGCAAACCTATGCTGCACGGCCTCCCTGATTCTGTAAAGCCTGCGAAAGGACCCTAGAATTCGTGGTTTCAAGGAGAGGGATCATTACTGGCTGGCAACCCTTCTTGATCCACGTTACAAGGGTAAGGTTGCAGAACTCATCCTGCCTTCGCAGAGGGAGCAGAGGATGAAACATCTCCAGGTGGCCTTGAATAAAGGTTTGTGCAATGCAAAGAAAAGGGGGGATTTGGTACTTTGAGTGAAATGTGTGTTAGACAAAAATAAATAAATTGGACAATAATAAGAAAGTTTATTCATATAAATACACATGGGACATGGTACATAGCAGATATGACAAGCTGATGGGCATATAATAGACAAATGTGAAAATTCCATTATTGCACATGATACATAAAATCAAAGAAAAAGGTATAATATAAAAACGCATGATTGAATAAAAAACTGCATTTAAAAGTTTGACGCGTTTCGTGGATGAAGTTCCACTTCTTCAGAAGCAAGTGCAGAATGCGTATCTATAAAAAATATTCCAAATTACTCCAATAAATTAAATAAGGATATAGGGGAGGAGAGAACCAAATACCCCAAAATGACATATCAGCTCTAAAGTTGGTCATGGAATGCTAAAACCTGGTAGTTGAGGAAAGCCGGGAAAGCTCTTGGGGTGTAAAACTGCGGGCAGCCAAGGCGGAGAACACCACACTCGAGGGGAGAGATGGAAAGTGTCCATGGTGAGCTGCATGATGATGTCTGAAAACAGCTCCAATCTGTGTGAAATGTAAAATGAATGTGGTCAATGGAAAGTGTGGGGTATAACTAGCGGGATATAACTAGCAAAGGACATGTGAAGTGAACATGTGAAGTGAAGGATCAGAAAAAAGTATAGTGAAGACCACCAGAGAACCTCATACCAAGACAAACAAAGGTGGTAGGGTACAACATCCTGAGATCACGACAGACCAATCCTGTTTAACAGGGGCATATAATTACAATTCTTGATATAATATTTCACAGCAGGGCCCGTGCCTGCGCCCAACAAGAGTAACTGTGAGGGTTTACAGTGTTCTGGTACCATCAACACCTAAGGCCCAATTTTCTGCAGAGTATATAGGACAGGCTGTATAGTATATATACTGCTGTTCATAGTATATAGTGCCAGGGGGGACCCCAACAACATTTTTTTTTGTATTTGGGTGCAGGGTTCCCCTTAATATCCATACCAGGCCCTTCAGGTCTTTTGGGGATGACATCCACGCCATTTTTTTTGGTATTTTTAGTATTTTTCTTTTATGTATCTTTTATGTATTGTTGGGATCCGACAATACATTACAGCCACAAGCATTTTTAAAGGACATTTTTTCCTTTAGGCCCCTTTCACACTGAGGCGTTTACCAGGCGCTACAGCGCTAAAAATAGCGCCTGTATAGTGCCTGAAAAAGCGTCTCCTTTCACTCCAGTGTGAAAGCCTTCACACTGGAGCGGTGCGCTAGCAGGACGGTAAAAAAAGTCCTGCTAGCAGCATCTTTGGAGCGGTGAAGGAGCAGTGTATTCACTGCTCCTAAACCGCTCCTACCCATTGAAATCAATGGGGCAGAGTGGCTATACCGCTGGCAAAGCGGCGCTTTGCCGGCGGTTTTAATCCTTTTTCGGGAGCAGTGATTTTAATAATGCTTAAAGTGAAACAATAAAAATGAAATATTCCTTTAAATATCATGCCTGGGGGGCGTCCTTAGTATGCCTGTAAAAAAAGTTTTAAAAACTGCAGTTTTTTTCGGGAGTAGTGATTTTAATAATGCTTAAAGTGAAACAATAAAAATTAAATATTCCTTGAAATATCATGCCTGGGGGTTGTCCTTAGTATGCCTGTAAAGTAGTGCATCTTTCCCATGTTTATAACAGTGCCACAGCAAAATTAAATTTCTAAGGCCCCTTTCACACTGGGGCGGTGCGGGCGTCAGCGGTAAATCGGGGCTATTTTTAGCGCCGCTTTACGGTAATTTTAGCGACGCTATTCGGCTGCTAGCGGGGCGGTTTTAACCCCCGCTAGCGGCCGAATAGCGCCAATAAAACAACGGTAAAGCGGCGCTAAAAATATCGCTGCTTTACCGCTGATGCCCGCACCGCCCCAGTTTGAAAGGGGCCTTAGAAATGTAATTTTGCTGTGGCACTGTTATAAACATGGGAAAGATGCACTACTTTACAGGCATACTAAGGACACCCCCCAGGCATGATATTTCAAGGAATATTTCATTTTTATTGTTTCACTTTAAGCATTATTAAAATCACTGCTCCCGAAAAAAACTGTAGTTTTTAAAACTTTTTTACAGGCATACAAGGACACCCCCCAGGCATGATATTTAAAGGAATATTTCATTTTTATTGTTTCACTTTAAGCATTATTAAAATCACTGCTCTTGAAAAAAAAACGGCAGTTTTTAAAACTTATTTTTGCATTGATACATGACCCCTGGGGCAGGACCCAGGTCCTCAAACACTTTTTATGGCAATAACTTGCAGATAAGCCTTTAACCACTTCCCACCCAGGTCAATTCTGACATTTCTCTCCTACATGTAAAAATCATCATTTTTTTGCCAGAAAATTACATAGAACCCCCAAACATTATATATGTTTTTTTTTAGCAAAGACCCTAGAGAATACAATGGCAGTTGTTGCAACTTTTTATCTCGCACGGTATTTGCGCAGCAATTTTTCGAACTTGTTTTTTTTGCGAATGAAACAGTTTTGTGCTTTAAAAAAAGTAAGTTAGCCCAATGTTTTTGCATATTATGAAAGATGAAGTTATGCCGAGTAAATAGATACCTAACATGTCACGCATCAAAATTGCACACGCTCGTGGAATGGCGCCAAGGTTCGGTACTTAAAAATCCCCATAGGCGACGCTTGAATTTTTTTTACTGGTTACATGTTTTGAGTTACAGAGGAGGTCTAGGGACAAAATTATTGCTCTTGCTCCAACGATACCTCACATGTATGGTTTGAACACCGTTTTCATATGTGAGCTGGACTTAGGTATGCGTTTGCTTCTGCGTGCAAGCACACGGGGGGCAGGGGAGCTTTAAAATAAATTTTATTATTATTGTTAATTATACTTTCTTTTTTTTATTTTGACATTTTTTTGAAAAAAATATATTTTGATCACTTTTATTCCTATTACAAGGAATGTAAACATCCCTTGTAATAGGAATATGACATTACAGGTTCTCTTTATAGAGAGATATGGGGTCAATAAAACCCCACATCTCACCACTAGGCTAAGATGCCTAAAAAAAAAAAAACAATCAACGCTTCCCAGCCGTTTTTTTTTAATCCAGAGGCCGGGGCGTGACGTCATAACATCGCACTTCGGCACCCCGGGCCTCCGACGATCATAGAGACTCCGGCGGACCAGATGTCTCTATGATCAACATTCGGGGTCGGCGGATCCTCTGTCTGACTCACCGATCGTAGCGGTGAGTCGGTAGAAGCACCAGAGGGGGGGACGTCCCCTCTCGCCTCACGTAAGAATGATCAAGCAGTGGAACAGCCGCTATGATCATTCTTATGGTGTAGGGAATCGCTGGCTGAAAACTGCAATATCTGAATGATGTCTGTAGTTACAGGCATCATTCAGATATTGTCCGTCAAAGTCCGTCACGTCATATGATGTTGGGCGGGCGTGAGGCGGTTAAAATTAGCACTTTTGATTTTTCACGTTCGTGTCCCATAAACTTTAACGGTGTTCGAACAAATTTTTTGCTGCAAACCGAACCGGGGGGGGGGGGGGATTGTTCGGCTCATCCCTACTATATAACAAAAGCTGGTTCTTTGCCTCTGCTGTCTATAGGCACATGTCTACTGTGCCTAATGGTAAATAAAATACGGCCCTGCTGCCAACCAATAAGTGTTAAGTTAAGTGCCTTTATAGCAAACAGATATAATTGCAGTATAGCCCCAGTATAAATTTGTTACAGATTTTTGCAAATCTATTGCGGTTGACAAGGCAGGACTGTTGGCACAGGAGTCACAAGTATATGCAAAACTGTTGAAGACCTGTTGCCAGAGGCAGCCTGAGTTTTAACTAATTATTTTCCAGATTGCAATATGTATGGTATTGCTTTTAGAAGTGCAATATTGGTGTCACTGGCTGGATCAGATATCTTACTCATTTTGGGATGGGCATTGGGACTCGCATAAGGGAGGATGTTCAGGAATTGTAGAATAGTCTGCCCTCATGTTGTAAAGTGCTGCGCAAACTGTTGGTGCTATGTAAATCCTGTATAATAATAATAATATATAGATTTAAAAATTATTTCTTTCATGTATATACTAATGAATATGTTTCTGGTTCATCTCTCTACAGCCATTGGTGTCCTCCTTGTACTGGTATTACATGCTGCAGCTGGGATTTTACTCATCGATGCTCATGACTTTAGCTTTTGATGTAAAAAGAAAGGTATGTATATTTTGTGTCCTGCTAAAGTGTATGGTTCTACCATATTTTTATTTTAGGCCCCTTTCACACTGGGCGGACTCTGTCAATCGATCCGCCTGCTCAGCGGGGGATCTGTCCACTAATACCCGCTGAGCAGGCAGACGACAGGTCCATGTTCAGGGAACAGATCCCCATCCATCTGTTTTTGGCGAAACGGATCAGATGCTGACAGGTGTAAACGGACACATGTCCATTTACATCCGCCTCTCCATCAAGAACAAAGGGTGGTCTGATCGGTCCACATGAGTGAAAGGGGAGTTACTGTGTAATGTAGCATTTTCCTGTGCAATCATGTACATTAATTTATCTTCTTCTGTAGAGGCAAAAGTTACACTTGCAAATTTAACTTGTATACAATTGTTGTGAAAAATATTGCTGATTTACTAAAACTGCAGAGTGCAAAATCTGGTAAGCTCTGCATAGAATCATCCAGGTTTTATTTGTCAAAGCTTAAGGCCCCTTTCACACATGCGGACCGTATGTCCGTTTTTCATCCATCCGTTTTTGGACATACATGCATGTCTATGGGACAGCAGGTGTCAGCGGATGAGCATCCGCTGACACCCGCTATCGTCCGCCTCCGCTATTGTCCGATTCTGCAGACAGAGGAAAACCCTATTTTTCCATCTGTCTGCAGAGCGGATCGGATGAACACGGACAGACGGTCCGTGTTCATCCGATCCCCCATAGAGGAGAGCAGAGAACTGACAGGGCGGTCCCTGCACAGTGTCATCAGCCAGCTCAGCGGGGATCAGCTGAGTGATCCCCGCTGAGCAGCGGGTCTTCATGGGGCGGATCAATACGGATCGGGGCCTTATTGAACAAGCTGAAGTTAGAAGTTGATTGGCTACCATGCGCAGCTGGAACAGATTTTGCACTCTCCAATTTTAGTAAATAAACCCCTATGTGTGGGAGAAAAGTGCACAAGGTATGCACTGTTTAACATTCCCAAAACAAAGGAGGCATTCAAACATTTGCTTTATTCTACAAAAAAAAAAATCTGTATAGAATCTACCCAATCAGTCATTGCCTCCCTCCTTTCAGTTGACTTTTTAGGCTCGGTGGACATCCTCAAAGATACCTACCTGAATGCCCTCATCATTATGGCACATCAACACTTCCTCCGTTTTTCTGTGGGCATGCACTACTAGTTCATTGCCCTTCCTTTCAGGCTGCCCACTGCACCTCAAGCTTTTCCAAGGCGTTGGCTCCTGTCCCAGGCTTGCTATGCTCTCAGGGTATTCCACATTCTGGAATAAATAAATAACCTCTTATTGAGTTAATAGCTGTGACTCCAGGGAGCCTCTGATAGTTCTCCAAAAAATGCCCTTTGGACCTATTAATTTTCAAGGTAGTATTTCTTGTTACCATTACCTTGGCAATAGAGTTGGCAGCCTTGTCCTATAGGGAACCTTTTCTTCTGCTCCGTAGGAACAAGGTTGTCCTGAGGCCTAGGGCCTCTATTCTCCATAAGGTGATGTTTTCCTTCCAACTCTCTGTCCCACTCTGGTACATCCCAAGAAGAATTTCCTTGTATGTTTGGATGTGGAACAAGCTGTTAGCCTTTTTCTCTCTGCCATGTCATTTAGACTGACTGGCTCTGTTGTTGTCATTACAGAGTGCCCCTGTAAGGGTCAACCTGTTTCTCACGCCACCATTTCTAGGTGGCTTAGGCAGCTCATCATTCAAGCCTATTGACTTAAGGATAACGTTCCATCTTTTTCTGCCAAGGCACAGTCTACTAGATTGGTATGTGTCTCTTGGGCTTTTCAGCATCAGGCATGTGTTTCCCAAGATTTGCAAACCTGCCACTTGGTCTTCCATTCATACATTTTTACCAGGTCAATGTTCAGGCCTCCACAGATGCAAACTTTGTGCAAAGGTTCCTTCAGGCAGCTCATCGAGGCACAAATAGCCCCCAGTTTTTACCCTCTTGTTTGTGGGTCTGTTAGTGTGTGGTTTGCTGTACTGCTCACCCATGAAATGGACTGCTTTGGGACTCCCCAAATTATCAGAACTCCTTTTCCCTGTGTTCCTTAATGAACTATTAAGAAAACCGTAAAATCTGTTTTTTTTAATTCGTTAAGGAACACAGGCCACCCCTCTTTCTTATGATGACTGCTACTACTGCTTCTGCACAAACCTAAGACACGATGGAACTGTTAGGGGTTATACTGCCTGTTCAACCATTGTTTTTGTTGCCAGTGTCCAATTCTACTGTAGGTGGCAGCATCTCAGAATTCCTTCAGCTCTGTATCCCTTATTGAACCTCAAGAATTATTGTAAGTTAAGTAAAAAATCCTGTTTTTTATTTTTTTTTAAATTGTAGCTAGGGGTTTATAGTTTTTTTTAGGATTTTTATTTTTGGTATACTCTTCAGCAAAAAAAATGTTACACACTTATGTTTAAAATCCTAATTAAATGAAAAAATACATGGGATCCTTGTGAAGACTACCATAACATATATTGTTATTTGATTTAAAAAACGGACATACAGTACATAGATAATGTTGACAATAAATTATTATAACTGACTTTTTTTGTGCATGAACATAGATTATTATCCTGTTACTAAAGGAAGATATCTATTTAACTACAATTGTCTTGATGCGTTGTTTACAGGACCTTAAGGAGCAGACAGTACATCACTTTGCCACCATTTTCCTGATTACATTCTCCTATTGTGCTAATTACATGCGTGCTGGAACCTTAGTGATGCTCCTGCATGATGCAGCTGACCACTTCCTAGAGGTAAACCAAGTTATAAGAGCATATGAAAACAGAACATTTTTTAAATTATGATAAAACAAGTGGATTCAACTGGAATCTGGAAGGTATCAAATTATGCCATGCTAAAAATACTACCAGCACATACATATATTAGGAAAAAATTAAAACCACGCTTATAGCTAAATATACACAAAAAACAAAAAAACAAAAAACAAACAGGCTGCCGCTCAAGGTGGGATACACACACTAAACGATATTGGCAAAAGGGAAGCAGCGCCAAATTAAGTAAAAATCAGGGATGGTGACAAACTCCCTGTTATATGGTCTATGGTGATCAGTCCAGGCCAAACTGTAAATAAAAGTTCATATATGGAGAAAGAGTTCAAGTTTGGCTGTGAGTGGGTTAATATCGAGCTACACGCCAGAACACTGACTACGTCCAAAATACATTGAGAATCAACACTGCAGTGAAGGTATGCAGTAAGTGATAAACGGACCCTCCACCACCATATAGTATGCCCTTACCGGAAGGCAGAGCATATGAGGCTCTGTAGTAAAACAATCGGCTATAGGTGTCCAGGAATGAGGTCTGTAGTCACCAGCAATAATGGAGTTAGTTGTATATAAGAGGTGTCCCTGGCTTGTACCTCCTCCCGATCCTCGATCCCAAGTGTGGACTCAGAAGTGCAGCATTTATGAAAGGAGAGAAGGGCCACCCATAGCGCAAATCCGTATATAAATTTTATTAAAAGCCAATAGTAAAACTTACATTCAAAAACGAAGCATAAGACAAGTCTGCCGGCCGGCTTACATATACATATATCATGCACCTTTGATAATTATTTTATTGATTTCCGTGTGCACAGAGAGTCCCTGCATTCTAGAAATGCATTGTATACAGAGCTTTGACTTTTGTCTACTGTGGAAGAAGCCCATGTCCCTCTAGGAGATAACACCATTCTGTGGTTTAACAGAAGTGTGCCAGAGTCTCACTGGTCAGTACTGGTAATCAAGTTGGACCTTTAAATGGTGGAAGTAAGTTCAGCTTTAAGAAGGACTGGGGCATGGCTGTAGGTCAAATAGAAGTCAAGGCCTTCTGCCTAGGGATCTAGGGGCTTTGCAGTTATACAAAAATCTATTTGAATAAGAATTTGCTGGCACCACAAGGTGATGGCATCTTTGTAGAATTATTTGCTTTGACATTTTGATGTGCCTGATATACTCAATTTTATTTTTCAAAACTGTGCATAGTAATAGGGCAAAGGTCTAGAAGTTGCTTATGAGGAGAGCAGGGGCGGGGCCGAGACGTGCTGTGTGTGTCTATGGACACACAGTGTGGTTCGTGATCAAGTTCACATGAGTGCCCCAATATCAAGCCGCTTGCTACGTGGGCACTTGGCAGGGGGTAGGAGTGCCAGCGGGAGACCCCAGAAGAGGAGGATCGGGACTGCTCTGTGCGAAACCATTGCACAGAGCAGGTAAGTATGACATATTTGTTATTTTAAAAAGGTGTTTACAATCACTTTACCTTTTAACCCGGGCTTATAGTGAGGGTACTATATAAAAATATTTGAGAAGGTGAGGAGCACATAAGATCTGCAGCACTGAGCTTTTCTGATTTCAGACACTAAATACATATCTTTAGATACCACAGATTCAGGCAGAGTTCAGGTGTTTGTTAGTTGAGCGTTGTGCCCGTTCAACTTATGCAAATTATTTTACGTGGCTTTGCATTTACTAAGATTTTGCCGGCGCACTGAACCAGATCACTCGAACACGCGCAAATGCCGCTTACGCATGCGCAGTGCAAGAATTGACCTCACGTAGTTCTAAGTGTACTTGCCGGCGCAGCAGGCTTGTTCAGGGAAAGTTACTTTATCAGTCTATTTTGGGCATATTTGTTACTTGGATAGCTATATCTATGCTTCCTCACATCAACCCACATCACCCCCATAATATTGGCACTTCCAGCTTCTTTTAATCCTTAGTTGAAGATGCCGTGCGCCATGTCTATAGCAGCGCACCGATCGCCGCCTCCCGCATGCCGGCAAGATAATAGTAAATGGGAAATATCGCTGTGTTGCAGGCGCAAATGTTTTGTTAATACGAAAACGGCCGTTGCGCATCGCCGTACGCCGCAACTCATGGTGCAAACCGTGCGTAAATCAGCCCCAAAGTGTTATAGTGTTTAAACAAAATTCAAACTCTTTACCATGTCTGAATGATTAAGGCACTCGCCTTGCTTTTTAAATGCTTATGTTAACAAGCAGGCATAATTGAAGCGGAACTACACTTCATCTAAGCACCATAAACAAAAAACACTGTTTTAATATTCAATGTAAGCTCACCCATCCATCCATGTCCCAATGTTTTTTTGCTGAACAATCACTTTGATTTCATTTTTGCCATCCTGAGTTAGGGCAGATGATTCATATAGGATTATTTACTTCCTGGAATCCATCTGCCCTTAGTTCAGGCATGCAGGCTGGAGGGTGTACTTAGCTGAGAAGATCCCTCCTCCACTCCTGAAGCCTCATGGGAAGCATGGCATACTTTGCCTAGGCCTGGGAACCATGAAGTAACAAGAAATGTAAAAAAAAAAAAAGTTTAAACCAAGTAAATATGATATAATTTCTTATCTATTTCTGAATGTTAGCAGCACAAAGATTAAAAACAGTCAACGATTATTGAGTGAGTTAATTTCCGCTTTAATTTAGTGATCACTGGGTGTATGATAAAATTCTTTCTTATAGGTCTACACAGAGCTTATTTGTGATGTAAACCTATAGGATTTGAGATATAGATGGAAAAATCCTAAGCTTTAAAGAGTTACTAAACCCTCAACAGTAAAAACAGTCTGTATATGCAGTATAGCATGCTTGTTATACTCACTGTGCAACCTAAGGGGTTAATCCTCTGCATTGTGTAAAAAGGTTGTTTGATATTGTCTCCTCTGATCCTCTTCCACTGTCAACAATATATTTCCTTATAATACAGAGCCAGGGGACGGGCTGCACATGCTCAGCTTGGTGTGTATTGCTAGAGAGTTTATTTTTCTTGGGAGGGTGCATGTGATCAGCACAGGGCCAATCAGTACTGTCCAGATAGAGGGTCAGGGGTCCTTCATCCTGATAGGACAGTCAGGGCCGAATGAAAACTCCTCCTATGAGCTTTAACCAGACACTGATAGAAGTCACAAGACTGCTAAAAATGACTGATGAAAAAAAAGGTATTTAGCAGTTTATATTTACTAAAATAATTCCATTTTCACCTTCTGTGTACTGTGGGAGACCAGATATAGTGAATGCAGGGTCCTGGGTTTAGTAACACTTTAGGCACCACATATAGAGCTTCTTGCTGTTTTTTTTTTTTTTTCTTTTTCTTACAATTTACTTGATTTACTGGAGGATAGAGCATGTTAATTTGCAAAGTGACGTTATCATTAGTGAATGAGGTGAAGCAAAGTGAAAATAATTCTGCAAAGAATACCCAATTGTGTGCAAGGAAAAATATTTTTGCTGGAATACAAACAGCTTTATTCTTTTCACTAATTTAAGTGAAAATGTACCTTGCAAAGAGGAAATTTACCTAGCTTAGTGAATGAAATGAAGTTGGACTAACTTAAATCACCTAATCAAAAATGCACAAAAATCTTTTTTTTCCCTTTCCCATGATTGGGTATTTTTTGCAAAGTGAATTTTTAGTTTGTTTCACCTTATTCAATAGGTAAAATTCACCTTGAAATTGAACATGCTCTCCTCTTTTACTAAATCAGCCATGCCATTTACATACTGTATGTGTGTTTGCGAAAAGAGCAGTTGTGTGTGGGACAATGGATGAGAGTTCATGTTAGGTAACATGATTTTTTAATGAGCACTGAAATGACAGTTCGAAGAACTGTTGTAGTATTTATAAAAGCACTTATGGAAAATATGTCTCTATTTCTTTATTTTTTAAATAAACAAGTGGCACTAGCAAGGTGAACGGGTGACAGGCTCATTCAGACTGGAAATTCCCTTCCCTTATAAATGCAATAAAAAAGGCATCAAGGATTTCAACTCTACACAATGGTTCTTGTTATAGGGAAATGTAGATTAGGCCCTTCCAGAAACAGTTTCTCAAACCATTCTCTGTCCTCTTCAGAAAGCCGTCCCTTGAGATGGAACCCAGCCATGTGCTTACAGAACAAAGCTTCATTGTAACTTCACTCCTTCCTACTACGCGCTCCCCTCCACCCTCATCTGGTGCTGGACTGAAGAGAGAACAGATGCTGTGTATGTAAACTTGTTAATGGACTGCCCCTTTCCCAGTTTCACCATAGTTATTAAAGATTAACCCACATATATACCGCAGTTTGTTCTTTTAACAATAACTGACAACAGCAAATTAGCATTTTCATCACAACGGTATTCAGACCACAATAGCCCAGTAACAACAGACAATTATAAGATCTGCAATGTTCTCCTTTTTGAAGGTGTAGTCCATGTTTGAGTTTAAAGTGTACCTATAGCCACTATTTTTAAATTTAGCTGTGGATAGAGTGTGGAAGGGTTAGAACATCTCTTGGGTTTTTCATTGCGTGAGTGTGTCCATACTGGTGAGTGTTGTGTCTCAGAAGTGCAGACAGACAGTTAACAGGTCACTATTGTTAATCTAATCACACAAACGTCCTGCTCCAACTCCATCTCCTAAAGCAGATATGCCATAATATTTTTTTTAACAGAAAATGCACCGAACCTAATACTGCCTATCCTCCGTTACACTTCGAAACTTGAACACATTACAAAGTAAATAGCCAAGCAGATGCTTAGGTAAGGTTTTATTGCGTTCTGGGCTCCCCTCTCCAATTCACTGGAATGGAAGGTGTTTTGCAGGCTTCCAGATGTTTATGGCTGTGTGGTAGGGATGGACGCTTCATCCCAAGTAAGCCACCAACCTGCTCATGTGTCAAATTGATCCACCCTCCAAGCTATAGGTTATTGGCCCCAATTGGCTGTGGATTAGATAGATAGGATAGGATTAAATGCTAGGGTAAACTTGGACTTTGGTTGCTGGCTCTCTTATCCTCACCCACCAGCCAGGAATGAGGGTAGTTGTTTTGGTAGTCCTTTTTTATGCATCACATAACTTTTTTTGCTTTGACCTGGTACCTCGCCACTCTAGTTCGCAGGTTTAATGGTTCTGTTACTTTATTTGGTGGCTTCAAACTTGTGAGTGGGGTTTGATAATCATGACCATAAATCATCACTAATCATCAAGATCATCGGTCTTTCAGGAGATTACCCAGTGGTGCTATGAGGAGCTGACCTGTACTGTTGTAGAAAAGCAGTTATAGCTTTGCTGAATAAGAGTCCCTTGTGTCTTTAGGTAATTTTTAATATCTGGTTAAAACGTTCCACACCTCCATCGGCCTGTGGATGGTGTTGTGATGTTAAAGCGTAACTTCACTTTTGTTGAGAAAAAAAACATTCCCCTCTTGGTGATCTATGTACATTACAAGGATTTTAACAAATTTTGTTGCGGACTCCTACCTTTTGTTATTATCAAGAAATCCCTGTGTGTTTGTCTGTGGAAAAGTGAGTCTAATGGGAGTGGTTTCATAATTATCAATCAGCTGTGCATCTGTGGGGCTCTAATGAAGAAAGCTGCTGGGCCTGTATCCCTTTAGATGTGAAGTTGGAAGTATCTCACTAAAAATGAAATTTTTGTTGCAGGGGATGCCTGATATCTGACATGTATCTTAGGACAGACTTCTGAGAAAATCAGTGAGCCAATCACACAAGCAGAAAATTATGTTTCTGGGGGGGCGTTTTGTACACATTCTGAGTACAGAACACCTCCAGGTAGCCATATTGCATTGCATTTTCAGAAAATTACAGAGCTGCAGATTGAAAAAGAAGGGTATATTTTAATAACATTTAACCACCTGAGACCCAATATACGTCATATGTTGTCTTTTTGTTCTCAGGGGTATATCTGAATGATGCCTGTAGCTACAGACATCATTCAGATATTGCCGGTTTCAGCCGGCGATTCCTTGCACCATAAGAACGATCATAGCGGCTGTTCCGCCGCTTGATCGTTCTTACGGGCGGCGGGAGGGGAGGCCCCCCCCTCCCGCCGCCCTCCGATGCTTCTACCGACTCACCGCTTCCATCAGTGAGTCGGACTCGGGATCCGCCGGCCCCCGGATGATGATCATAGAGATTTCCGGCGGACCAGATGGTCGCCGGAGTCTCTATGATCGTTCGGATGCCAGGCGCGATGTTATGACGTCACGCCCGGCCTCTGCATTCAAAAAACGGCGGCACCGCGGCTGGGAAGCGGTGATCGTTTTTTTTTTTTTTTGATTTTAGGCTTCCCAGCCTAGAGGTGAGATGTGGGGTCTTATTGACCCCATATCTCACTGTAAATAGGTCCGATCGTGCCATATTCCTATTACAAGGGATGTTTACATTCCTTGTAATAGGAATCAAAGTAATCAGATATTTTTTTTTTTTTTAAAGTTGTTGAACTAAAAAAATAAAGTAAAATGAACAATAAAAAGAAAAAAAAAAGCTCGTACGCAGAAGCGAACGCATACGTAAGTCCCGCCCACATATGAAAACGGTGTTCAAACCACACATGTGAGGTATCGCCGCGAACGTTAGAGCGAGAGCAATAATTCTAGCCCTAGACCTCCTCTGTAACTCAAAATATGTAAACAGTAAAAAATGTTAAATGTTGACTATGGGGATTTTTAAATACCAAAGTTTGGCGCCATTCCACAAGCGCATGCAATTTTGAAGCGTGACATGTTGGGTATCTATCTACTCGGCGTATCTTCATCTTTCACATTATGCAAAAAAATTGGGCTAACTTTACTGTTTTGTTTTTTTTTAAGCAGGAAACTGTTTTTCTTCTGAAAAAAACGCGTTCGAAAAATTGCTGCGCAAATACCGTGCGAGATAAAAAGTTGCAACGACCGCCATTGTATTCTTTAGGGTCTTTGCTAAAAAAACATATATAATGTTTGGGGGTTCTATGTAATTTTCTAGCAAAAAAATTTGGAATTTTACATGTAGGAGAAAAATGTCAGAATTGGCCTGGATCTCAGGTGGTTAATTACAATATGACTTGTAATGCAATTGTATACACTATATTCTTTTTTTCTTTATTTGATATTTTTCCCCCACGAAAGTGGAGTTATCCTTTAAGAACTCAAACTCTTTTGAAATAAATTGTTGACCATTGTTAGTAATGATTTCCAGAGGAAGTCCCACTTAGATTACCATTCCTCCAAGGTGGTGGTGACAACTTTAATAGTCATGACTTCTGCTGTAGCCACCTCTGGCCATTTTAAGTACAAATCATAAGTATCTTTGAGGTTTGGTGCTGCTGTAATTTCTCCACATACATCTAATTGGATTGTATTCCATGGGCCTTTTGGGAGATATCACAGTTTACAATTGTGAATTAAAGCTTCTATTTGGTTGTCTATAACAGGGGTCTCCAAACTTTTCAAACAAAGGGCAGGTTTATTGTCCTTCAGACTTGAGGAGGGCTGAGTTGTGGCCAGCAGGGGCAAAAAATGTCACGGGCCAGGCATGAGTGAGAATTATTATGGCCTTAGGGTTGGTGGTCAATAGGAGTAGTGTCCCTATTAGTAAGAGGAATAGGATCCCATCACTGGTATCGGTTGAAGAAATAGTGCCCCATTGTTTGTGACAGTGGGAGGAATAGTGCCTCATATCAATGGGAGGAATAGTGCCCCAAGGGCTGGATAAAGGCTAGCAAAGGGCCATGTCTGGCCCTCGGGCCGCAGTTTGGAGACTCCTGGTCTATACCAAGCCACCACACTGCTTCTTTGCAAAGTTGTTTTGTCTGTACCACACCTAGATGACCTTTATGAGCCACTGTTGTGTCTCAGAAGTGCAGAGAGAGTTAACAGGTCACCATCTTTATTAATCACACAAACTTCCTGCTCTACCTCTTCCTACTATCTCTTAATAAATGGCAAAACATTTTCTTAAAGGACAATGCATAGAATTTAACAATCTAAAATTAGAAAATATATACAGTACAAAAACAGTTTAATATATCTTTATTACAGAACATAAAATCATAGCTCAAAATATACACTGTAAGCTTAGACCATATGAGAACAGACCCCCATATACAACTCTCAAGTGTTTAAGTGTAACTGAACAATAATAGCATATTACAAAATACAGCAACATGGTAAATGCTCACAAACTCTTATGCCGCGTGCACATGGTCAAATTTTCCGACGGGAAATGTTGGATGTGAGCTTGTTGTCAGAAAGTCCGACCGTGTGTATGCTCCATCAAACATTTGCTGCCAGACTTTCCGCCAACAAATGTTTGATAGCAGGTTCTCAAATTTTCCGCCAACAAAACTTTGTTGTCGGAAAGTCCGATCATATGTACACAAGTCCGTCGCACAAAAGTTCACACATGCTCGGAATCAAGCAGAAGGAGCCGCACTGGCTATTGAAATTTATTTTTCTCAGCTCGTCATACGTCTTGTACATCACCGCGTTCCCACGTTCGTAATTGTTGGCCAACATTTGTGTGACCGTGTGTATGCAAGACAAGTTTGAGCCAACAAACTTAGAACAAAAATCCACGGTTTTGTTGATGGAAAGTCCAATCATGTGTACGTGGCATTAGAGGGGTTAGTGGTTGCAAGCCAACAGATGAGAGTTAAAAACTATAAACCAGGTCGGAGGTGCATGCGTGGAGGCTCCCGGGATGGCTGTGTAAGCCTGGAGCTCCACACAGCGCTAGCCATACAGCTTTAATAAGCAGCGGGAAGAGGCTGACAGGATTTCCCTAAATAACAGGAGAAGGCAGCAGATATCACAGGGCTTCTTCTTATGCTGGGAAGACATTCCAGAGGAACCCCGGGTCCTGAGTTTGAGCTTTTTGAAAAGCGGGACATATCTAAAATGGCGGCATTACCTCAGACAGGTGCACAGACTGCAGCTAAAATCTCCACAGCAGCCAGGCAAGTTGTTCTCCCTGCGACCCTCACATATTTACCTCAGTTACAGAGTGCAGCTACCTCTCTCAACACTTCATTGCCTGAAAACACAGTATCCCTTACTCACCCAGACTTTGCTTCTACACAAGCAGCACAGGCTCTTGATGTTCCCTTCAATGTTCCTGACCTGTTTTTTAAACTTTCTGAATTGTTGGATAAAGGTTTAACCCTGAATGCTGAAAGGATCACAGGGGAAATCAGGGCAGATTTCCAAAAACTGGGAACCAGGATTGATCATATAGAACACAAGTTGGATGTTACCATTTCTAGGGCAAACCAACATTCTGACCAGTTGCATTTTACCTCACCCCTATTTACTTTATCTCCCCCAGTTTGTTCTTTTAGAATGCTATATAAAAGATGTTACTGAGATTTCTGCACATTTGAATGTTCTAGGGTTTTTTTTTTATGTGCTGTCACTGGCTGGAGCTGATGCATTGCGCTCCCACCTACTACTCAGGCAGTTTTTTTCTGCTCTGTGTGGTGGGGATATAGCCCTCTGTATGGGCTATGCAATTATTTTTGTTATGAATGAGGGGAGGGAGTCTTCCCCCTCACCTCATTCCGGGCCAGGTTATGGCCTTATGGTATTAAGCAAACTGCTGATATTTTATTTTTTTTGTTTTTTCTTCTTCTCTTTCCTTTCCATCTTCCTTTTTCTCCTAGCCTGCCTGTCAATGAGATGTTGCTTCAGGATGTTCTCGGATATATTGACCCTTATAATAGGGGATGATCCTATTATGTATTTAGTTACTCCTTTATGTACTGAGGGAAGTGGATATAGGTTGGTCATCGCTCTCTCCCTTTTGCTCCATGGCTAATAATAATTCTACTTGTTCTCCCTTACGCATAATATCTCATAACACTCAGGGGTTAAATTCCCCAGTCAAAAGAAGGAAGGCCTTTCAAGTCTATCGTACTCGTCGCATTGATGTGGTCCTCCTTCAGGAGACTCATTTTCCTCAGCAATTTACCCCCTCGTTTTTACATGCACACTTTCCCACATTTTATTTGGCAAATGCGGAAAACAAAACAAAGGGGGTGGCGATTCTATTTTCCAAACACTGCAAATTTCACTTTAAAATGGAACACAGAGACCCAGAGGGAAGGTTCCTACTAGTTAATGGTATGATTGAGGATAAAATATATACATTTATTTCGTACTATGCTCCTAATAGAGGACAGCTACAGTTCTTCCGACAGATGTTCAACATCCTTGACCCATTTATGGAAGGTGTCATAATTATGGGGGGTGACTCTAATACAGCCTTTGATACTAGTCTAGATAAATCTAAACCACTTAAAGCTCAATCAATTAGTCCTAGGAAATCTAGTGTACAAATTGCACGATTGATCTTTCAATCGAGACTAACGGACATTTGGAGGGAACTAAATCCAACTGCACGAGATTTTACACACTTCTCAAACCCACATTTATCTTATTCCCGTATAGATCATATCCTGCTCTCAACGCACCACATTCCATTGGCTATTTCATCATCTATTTTAGAAGTATCCTGGTCAGATCATTCCATGGTTCTATTGGTTTTGGGTAAAGATAATCATGGACAACAAGCCTCTCATTGGACTCTCAATCAGTCTATTTTAAGAGATCCCGGCATGGTATCGGAAATACAGGAGGCTCTGCGGGAATACTTTTGCCTTAACGATGTGGAAGATGTTTCGGCAGAGACTCTATGGGCAGCACATAAGGTGACCATTAGGGGTAAACTAATTCAAATTGCAGCAAGACGTAAGAAAGAGAGGATGAGAGACATAGAAAGAATGGAGAGAGACTTTACTTCTCTGAGCAAATTACATAAAAGTGATCCCTCCAAAGTTTCTAGTTCTACTCTAGATGCTGCTCGAGTGGCTCTAAATTTGGCTCTTACAGCGAAAGCTGATAAATCTATTAGGTGGACTGGGGCCAAGTTTTATCAGACAAAAGTTAGAATTGGTCCCATGCTTGCACACAAATTGTCCCCCAGGTTTCGTTCTCATGCCCTACCCAAAATTAAACAAAAGAATGGCACCTTTACCCTGAATCCACAACGAATAATGAAGGCTTTCCAGGAATTTTATGCTGATTTATATAAAGCAGATAAAAATTCTAACCCCACTAAAGTAGGAGAATTTCTGGAAAATTTGCATTTACCAACACTGACGGACTCTCATAGAGCTGAGATGGAAGCGCCTTTCTCTATAGAGGAGGTGTCAGAAGTTATAAAAACATTAAAGGGAGGTACAGCACCGGGTCCTGATGGATTTTCCTCACCCTATTATAAAACTTTTTCTGAAATACTACTTCCATACCTTACTAGATTTTTCAATGACATGACTAAGGGCACCCCGTTAGGTAACCAACTCAATATGGCATATATAACAGTAATCCCTAAACCAGATAAAGATATCAGTCAGATAGAGAACTACAGACCTATTTCCCTAATTAATAATGACCTAAAAATTTTGACCAAAATATTAGCAAACCGATTAGCGTCCTTTATAGGCATTTATATCCATAAAGATCAGGTAGGGTTTATCCCTGGTAGGCAGGGTCCTGATCAAGTGAGAAGAGCGGTGGATCTGATAACAGTTATGCAATCGCAATGGGAGGGAGGTCATAAACAAGAAGGCATGCTTTTATCATTGGATCTTCGGAAGGCCTTTGATTCCGTTTCATGGCCATATCTCTTTGCAGTTCTTAGACGCTGGGGATTTGGGCCGAATATTTTAGGTATACTGGAAGCCCTATATTCTACACCTAAGGCTAGAATCAGACTTCAGGGACTTTTCTCTGACCCCATAGAGATAGCCAGGGGCACTCGTCAGGGATGTCCCCTATCTCCCCTGATATTTGCAATAATGATTGAATCTTTGGCGATAGCCATTCGTAATGACCCAAACATCAAGAGGATCCGTTGTGGTCCAGCAACTCATAAATGTGCACTGTTTGCAGATGATCTATTGCTTTTTGTAACATCCCCAACTTCCTCCTTACCAGAAATATGTACATTGCTCAATACATTTGGGTTAATATCAGGTCTTAAGGTGAACATGTCTAAATCTCAGGCTCTTAATGTGTCTCTCCCAGACCCTTTAGTTTCTCAACTACAGGAGAAATATGAATTCAGTTGGAGCATGTCCTCCATTAAATATTTGGGAATTAATATTACTCCCAAGATTGAAAATCTCTACCAAGCAAACTATCCCCCAATGTACCAAAAACTAGAAGCTGACCTTAGGAACTGGGAGTCACATAATATAGCCTGGATGGGCAGAATTAATTCAATTAAGATGACTCTCCTACCTAGACTCCTATATCTGTTTAGATCCCTTCCAATCCCGATCAGAAGGGACCATCTAAAAACCTTTCAAGGCAAACTTACCAAATTTATATGGAATAAAAAAGGACCACGCCTTTCACACCGTACCCTGTTTAATCTTCCCAAACAAGGGGGGCTAGGCCTACCAAACCTTCTTTGGTACTACCAAGCGGCTCGGTTAGCACAGCTCTCAGCTATATACCTTAAAACTGAACAACCGGACTGGATAAAAATTGAAAGTCAAGCAGCTCCTACATTTACTTTGGAAGATTTATTATGGTGTCCTCCCAAGAGTAGACCCCCCATTCTATCTCCAACTCTCTCTCAATCTCTCTCTATGTGGGATTCACTTAGGAGGCTTCCTTCCCTGGTCTCTGAACTACAACCATTGGCTAATTTGTTCCGAAATCCCCTGTACAATCATGGCATGGACATTGATGGCTTCAAATGGTGGCTAGACAAGGGGATATATCGCTTAGGACACTTTATATCTTGCACGGGCCCTCTACCTTTTAAACAATTTGTGGAAAAACTGGAGCTCCCTTCTTCGGAAAGGAGTAGATTTCATCAGATCTACAGTCTCATACACTCCATATGGAAAAATAAATTGAATCCCTTGAGAATTACAGCTTATGAAAGCTGGTGTGAACAAGCCATGGGGCGGAAGGGGGGGATTTCTGTGATCTATGAGTCTTTAGCGTCTAACTCTGATAAACTACCATACATGCTGGCCTGGGAGAAGGATCTACATACTGACTGGGAACTGGTAGACTGGTATGAGAACTATTCTCGATCGATCAAAGGCATTTACAATACCTCTCTCATTGAGGCTAACATCAAAATATTTACAAGATGGTACTTAGTTCCTACAAAATTAGCGGCAATGTATCCTTCCACTTCACCTCTATGCTTTAGAGGTTGCCAAGGACTGGGCTCTATGATACATATTTTGTGGGAATGTCCCAAACTCAGGGGATTTTGGAATAGGGTCTTCCATATTATTAGAAAAGTTACGGGTTATGCTGTCCCCCAAACACCAGCGATTGCCTTGCTCAATGGATTAGTGCCGCACGTGCCTAAAAACACTAGAAGACTGATTCTATTTATATTAACGGGAGCCAAATTAACCATTGCAAAAGATTGGAAGAAGCCCTCGGTATCTGTATTGTCCATGAAAAGGAAAATTTCATGGATAATGGAACAAGAGAAAATGGTCAGCTCCCTATTGGATAAGACCACACAATTTGAAATCATATGGGATCCCTGGGCTCAGTATCTGGGTATTTCACTGAGGTCAGGCACAGATAGCAATATTAATCGCTGATCTTTGGATCTTTTATAGGACATAAAGGCATCATCTCTTCTTCTTTCTATCTCTTTTCTCTCTCTTCTCAGTTTTTAGTCTTTCCTTTTTATTTTTATTTCAGATATTATTATTATTTTTATTATATATATATATATATATATATATATATATATTTTTTTTTTTTTTGACTAGAGTATCTTTCCTTGAATTACCTAGGAATTGACAGGTTTTTTACATTAGTATGTCTTACTAAATATAGGATTTTTTTCCTGGACTTAATCCAGTGAGAACATGATGTTGTATCCATGTTAGAATCTACAATTTTATTTTGTCTGGGCAACTCGAAAAGTTAATAGTATATCTTGCTTCTCAGAAGTTATATAGTAAATTCTATTCGTTTGAGGGGGGGGGGGGATATCTGCACCTCCTTGGACACAGCTTGATCCCGGTTGGGGTGTCGGAGGGGATGCGGAGTTCCTACCCTTCTTGGAGTGTTCTGGGATATAGCATACAAATGAGTTGTCACAGCTTAAGTTACATACTTATTTCTTACTTTGTTAAATTCTCAATGTCTCATTGGTATGTTAACTAGTCACATTTGTTAGATTTACTGTGAATTCTTCTGTAATGATTTTACTTTGTGAAAATAAAAATCTTAATGAGAAAACTATAAACCAGGTAGTGTAGTGATACAATCCCATGGTGATAGGGTCCCAAAATGGACAGCTGTGAATACAGAGATCAAGAGGACAGCTAAAAGTACTGTAAAAAAAAAAAACTGTATGTATACACATGCTGACCATAGTAAAGGCAGGGTTATAACCCTCCCTTACTCTATCCAAAATTAAAAAAAAAAAAGTTTTGCATATAGTTCTACTTTAACTTTCATAGAAGCTTGCATTTGGGTGAATAATCCAGTTATTGACAAAGTTTATCTCCTGTGATGGCCATCAGTCTTCTTAGTGCAGCTACCGTAGTATTCACTGGGAAATCTAAATTGCATATTTTTTTTCATAAGTGGTCATCCCCTTTCAGGACCAAACGGAACCAATTTAACCTCAACAATATTATAAAAATCTGATGATAATATTTGATTGAAATGAAATGAAATGAAATGAAATTAATGAATTGAAATGAAATGAATTGAAAATGGATTAAAGAGGAGATTATACTGAAATTTGAAATGTTTATTATTAACAAGAAAAACTCTATGTCTTTTAGAACAGGGAATGTTTAGGATATTACAAATAATATACTTGGTTACTTGGCTACTTCCTTGATTCCTCATATTTGTATGATGCGATAACACTAAAAAAATATCTGCTTTGCGAATGTTTTAATATTCCCACAATCATTGCGAATAATCCCGTAATGTATGTAGCATGTGTGAAATGTAATTTTATATGTATTACCCATGATCGTCATTACCATCTTGCAGTATTTTCCTGAAAAATCAGTGTACTTTCCAGGTAGACTCTGACCGCCCCCACCACATCCAAAAGGTGCACATGCTTCTCTTCTTGTGAGCCAGACTGAGAGAGAAAAAAGAAGGTAGAACAATGTCCTGATTTAAATGAAATTCAGGAATTACCTTAGGCAAAAAGAACGGAACAGGACGTAGCACCACTTTATCATGGTGCAAAATTCAAATACGGCTCCTTACAGGAAAGGGCCGCCAATTCGGAGACCCTTCTAGCCAAAGTAATTGCAAAAAGAAAAGCCAACTTCCGTGTCAAAATAACTAACGGAAATTTGTTGATTGGTTCATAAGGCTGCTCCTGTTGCACTGACAAACCCAAATTCAAATCCCAAGGGCAAAGAGGTGATTTAACGGGAGGCAATAAGTGAGTCACTCCCTGAAGAAAAGTCTGGACCAGGGAATGTGAAGCCAAAGGCTTCTGAAAGTACACTGATAAAGCTGAAACCTGCCCTTTAATTGTTGTCAAGACTAATCTTTTATCTAAGCCTGACTGAAGAAAAGAGAGAATTCTCTCTACCAAATATCTGCGAGGATGCCAACTTATGGCCTCATACCACGCAATGTAAGCCTTCCAATCCCTGTGATAAATCTTCCTGGTGACCGCCTTTCTGGCATCCACCAATGTAGTTACAAAAAGAAAATTGCGCTGGACAAAAAAATACCTACAAAAAAGCAGCAACCAAATTGTGATAAGCAAATAGAAAAGTTGAAACGGAAAAGGTTGCGCTAAATATTAGAGATAAAAAAGTACGTGCAAATAATGACAAAAAAAACAAATGGATATAAAGGAACTATGCTAGCTAAAAATTAGTGATAAGTGAATCAACCAAAGTATTGCTACTGGTGATGGACAAAACAGCCCTAATGTGAACATCGAACCATATATTCGTAGTAACAACCAAAAGGTTAGTATAAATGTATTGGTCACAACAGGCTTGGCAATGAACCAATGAAGGCTCACTGTATATCAATATACAATATGCATCAAATGTGATAGGCTTGATGTACAAAATAAAACACAAAAAAAAGCCACGTGACAAAAATAGTGTAGGCTTAATATTCAAACATAAAACAAAACAAAATGTCCAAGTGACAGAAAGGTCCAGTCCAGAGGCGACTGCGTCTGACATCAACCGTGAAAATGGTGACTTTCCAAAGTGGTATCCAACAAATAAAGTGACCAGTGCTCAGTGTTCCCACCACCAGGTGAAATGCAGGCTTACCAGATCGAGATGGAACAAACGCATGTGGCTATAGCCCAGCCCAGGCCTTTTCCTCTGGGGTGTCGTGGTTCCACCTCTGTCTCAGGAATGGATGGTGATATACCTCAGATGGTGATGGATCGGGGGATCTCCAGCAGTGGGGGAGTATCTCTATGATCTCAAGAGCAGTTCACTCAAACGAAGGGACGGGAAAAAGAGAAGAACACACCATGGGTGGGATCCAACGGGTTTATTTAATCCAAAAGCACCATAGAGCGCAAATATAAAACAGATAAAAAGGGGAATTTTAAAATTTCGCGGCCGCCCGGCTGCAATACACGCCCGTGCTAGGACGTAGAACGCGGTGACGTCAGCACGTCGCTCCTCCCTACGCGTTTCGTCAGAGAGTGACGTAGTCATGGGACCCTTTTCCGTTTCAACCAATGTAGTTACCACTGGTCCTGAGATACCATGATCTCCTAGCAACCTGGCTTCAATAGCCACGCCGTCAAATTCAGTAAGCGTAAATTTGGGTGGAATATAGGCCCCTGTGACAGTAGATCGAGCCGGAGAGGAAGCATCCAAGGCTTGCCTACTGCTATTCTCATTACCCCCGGGTACCAGGCTGGAACTACCAGAATGATGTCATCTCTTCTCGGATCCTGCACAAAAGATGTGGCAGAAGAGGAATCGGGGGGAAGCATAAATTAAAGAGAACTGAGTCCAGGGAACTACCAGAGCATTTATCCCGATCACAATTGGATCTCTTGCTCTGGATACAAACTGCTGAATTTTGCAGTTGAACCTGAATGCCAGCAGGTCTACATCTGGTGTACCCCACCACTGGCAAATCTGCATAAACACCTGTGGGTGAGAGACCATTCTCCTGGATGTATCTGTTGGCAGCTGATATAGTCCGCCTTCCAGTTCTCTACCCCCGGAATGTGGACTGCAGACAGCACTGGCACATGCCTTTCTGCCCAGGATAACACATGACTGACCTCAATGTCGGTCAGACGACGCTTGGTCCCACCCTGATGGTTGACATAGGCCACAGCAGTGGCATTGTTGGTTTGCTCTCTTACCGGGTGACCCTGTAACTTTGACGTCCAATAATTCAGTGCGAGGTATTGATGGGCAATCCCTGTTCCTTCAGAGTCCATTTTCCCCTGGACTATGGAACTTTCCATGACTGATCCCCAACCGGAAAAACTGGCATCTGTGGTCACTACCTTCCATAACAGTGGAGGAAAAGACCTTCCCTGAACCAGATCCTGGACTACTAACCACCAAGCGAGACTATCTCGAGCCTTAGGGGTTATGATCATGCAGGAATCCAAAACCTGCATCTTCCTGCTCCTTGCAGACAGAATGTTCTGCTGCAATGCCCTGGAATACAGAATTGCCTCGAATGAGGAAACCATCCTTCACAGAAGACTCATACAAAGTCGGACAGACGGGCGTCTCTTTCGGCTTACCTGCCGAACCTGATCCTTTAGGGCCTCGACCCTTCTTGGAGGCAAGAACACTCTTGCCTTGACTGTGTCCATAACAAGGCCTAAGTATTCCAGACTTTGAACCGGATTTAGGGCCGAATTCTCAGAATTTATGATCCATCCGAGATGTACCCAGAATTGAATCATAAAGGTCACGTTCCTTATCTAAACCTGCAGCGATTTATCCCTGAGTAGGAGATCATCTAAGTAGCCTGCAATCAAGATCCCTTGAGATCTTAGAAGACCCAGTACGGGTGCTAGGGTCTTTGTGAAGACCCGTGGTGCGGTTATAAGCCTTCTTGGAGAGAGGTCACGACAGAGCGGACTGATTTCATCCAAAAGGGCCGCACTGAGAGATAACGGTTCAGCGCTCTTAGATCCAGAATTAGTCTTATGTTGCCATTTGGCTTTGGAACCCTGAAAAGATTCAAATAAAACACTTTTCGGGAACTGGGATCTCCATGATCACCCCCTGCCGCCTTAAATGGTCTGTGCTGAGTAATAAGCCCTTTCTTGAAAGGTGCGTGGGAATGCTGGACCTCACAAATCTTTGAGGAGGGTAAGAGGGTAATTCCAGCCTGTACCACTGAGACACTGTAGAGATGACCCACCTGTCCTGAATTAGCATTTCCCACAATCCCGCAAACTGCAGCAACCTTCCCCCCACCCGCAGGAGTGGGGGTGTCCCTTCACAAGGAAGGTTTGGTGCCAGTATTAGCGAACCTTTGGACCCACGGCCTCTTTTGGCCCTGGCCCTGCTGTTTACCTTTGGCAGCAGATCCCCGGTGCCATTGGAACTGCCTAGGGCCTAAAAAAACGGAGGAATTAGTGCGTTGCACCTTAAAAGAGGGCCGTGTATCTACCTTTTTCACAGGAAGGAGGGAACTCTTTCCTCCAGATATCTTTAGGATGTACTTATCAGAATCATCCCCAAACAAACGTTCTCCATGAAAAGGAAACCCAGCTAGCATCCTCTTACAAGGGAGCTCTGCTGACCAGCTTTTTAGCCATAAAATTCTGCTCTGCTCTATCCTGAACAGAATCCTCCGGTCTATTGGGCCGTCTAGCCTGATCCTTCAATGCTTGACAGACCCCAATTGCTGCTACTGTGGGCTGAATAGCGGAACCTGCCAGGGTGAAGGATGCCTTTAACAAGGCTTCCAGCTTCTTATCCGCAAGATCCTTAAAGACCTGTGCATTATCCACTGGACAAGTTAAGTTTAAGGTCTTGCTCAGGGAGGAAACCGCTGCATCCACAACCGGTATGCACCACTTCTTGGTAAAGCTTTCCTCCAGTGGCGGCTGGTGCTCAAAATTTTTGGGGGGGCGCAAACAAACAGCCTCACTGTGCCATCAAACGCTGCCACTGTGCCCATTAAATGCTGCCACTGTGCCCATTAAATGCTGCCACTGTGCCCCAAACGCTGCCACTGTGCCCATCTAACGCTGCCACTGTGCCCCAAGTGCTGCCACTGTGCCCCAAGTGCTGCCACTGTGCCCATTAAATGCTGCCACTGTGCCCCAAACGCTGCCACTGTGCCCATCTAACGCTGCCACTGTGCCCCAAGTGCTGCCACTGTGCCCATTAAATGCTGCCACTGTGCCCTAAACCCTGCCACTGTGCCCATCTAACGCTGCCACTGTGCCCCAATTGCTGCCACTGTGCCCATTAAATGCTGCCACTGTGCCCATTAAATGCTGCCACTGTGCTCCAAACGCTGCCACTGTGCCCCAAGTGCTGCCATTGTGCCCATTAAATGCTGCCAATGTGCCCTCCGCCCGCCATCTGCCCGGCACTTACCTTGTCTCAGTGTGCAGCTGGTGACGGCGTCAGGCGGCGAGCAGTGTCTCCTCATTGCGACCCGATATCTTCTCCCGCGCTCCTCCTGTCTTCTGCAATGATTGGACGCCTAGGCGCCTGTGACTTCAGACAATCAGGTGACAGGTAACACAGACCCGGCAACCTGATTGGCTGAGAGGCGGGTCAGTGTTAGGGAAGCAATGTATTCGCTTCTCTAACACAACACTGTGTAAACAGCGAATGCACAGCATTGCGCCCGCTGTTTACACTTATGGAAGCCTATTAGAGCCCACCGCTCTAATCAGGACGCCTATTAGAGCTGACAGCTCTAATTGGGTGCTTCCAAAAACACCCCCCACTGTAATTCAGATGCCCGGCGCCCGACAAGGCCCCTCTATGCACACACCGCCACTGCTTTCCTCCATTGGATATAACAGAGAAAACCTCCTTGGAGGCACAAATATCCTGTCTAGGTGCTCCTAGTCGCTCCTAGTCGCAATATACCACCTGCTTCAAGATTGGGTGAAAGGGAAACGCCTGTGTACCCTGCTGTGGTTTCAAAGAACCCGGGGAGGAACAAGGTGTTTCAGGGACCTCCACTGGAGGTAACTTAAAAGCTGTATGGACCACCTGTATCAAAGAATGGATGAGAAGCTTTTGTGATTGAGAGGTTTATATAATCTGAGCCTCTTCAGGCTCTGAATCACTTGAGGGAGATTCCTCTGTTTGGATATCAGTTGACTAATCGGGCCCATTACCTCTTCTACCTCATCAACCCAGTCTTGCTCCAATATAGGAGGAATAGGGGAGGGGATCTGTCATGCTTTCTTCCACTCTGTGTGACAGAAGCGATCATTCCAGCAATCTTGCTTTCTAGACCAGCCAAAGCTGATGATAGATCCTCCTTAGTAATATACTCTGAGGTAGAAGCATTGGTAGCAGGCACATTGCCGGATAGATGCAGTGGCTCAGATTGCCCGGTGTCATCTGGTCTTTCAGGTGAGGCTATTGCAGCAGAGTTCAGTTTAGCATCTACAGGGGCCACTGATGGAACACATGTGCCCCTTGCTGCAGCACTCCACCCAGAACGCTTCTTGGAAGACATAGCTTGTTGAAGCAATGGTAACTGGCTTTGTGACACAATACACAAGTTCCTCAGTACCACAATTCCCCCTTGGAAGAATCCTATACAAATGACCTGTTCTTCCAGTCAATGCAATATAACTAGGCTGCATCTGCTATCACCTACCCACACCAGGATAGGCTGATCTGTGTCCCTTCAGTCTGTCCAACAGGACCTTTGACTGTAGGCTTTTTTTTTTTTAAAAAAGCTTCCCACGGCCTGTGCAGCTCTGGGAAGAGAAAACACAGAGCAGCAAACCCATGCCCTCTAGAGGGCAAACAAGCATAGCAAGGAAAACTTTTTTTTTTTTTTCAAAACATGTCAGCCTAGATACAATTGTTGCAGGGGAATATATAATAATTGGACCTTGGTTTTTCACAGGGCCCTTTATCACTCCTGCGGCAGGATAATAGCCTAAGCCAGAGGTCCAGCCTTCACCCACGCCAGCAGGTTCTGTCACCACGGACCTTTGAGGACTGGGTACCCTTTTAGCATGAGGGTTCACTCCCTTGGACCTGTACAGCACCCTGCAGGAATGCCTTAGCGCTGTGGTGTCCAGGATTCCACTACGCAGGGTCCAGCTCCCCGAAGGTCGCATTACAGGCAAAACCTAGTTGTTGATCCTTTAATCTTGTTTACGAGGCTCAAGTACCATTTATCTTAGCATAGTAGCTTTTTGAAATGGATCCTATCTGGAAACGCTGTCCCTTGATTCTTAAGAACCTGCGTGGGGTTACAGCATGGAAGCTCACAAAGAGCTCAAAAGTGACCATCCACCATTTTAGACACTGGCGAAAAAACTGGAGTACTTCCTGTATGTGAGGGGTTAGGGGATCACTTCCCATTTTTGGTTATTCTGCCAGTGTCCATTCACCTATAGGTGGCGCATAATCCAGGTAGTAATGTATATGGCTGCTCTGTGTCCCGTGATGTACGAGAAAGAAAGTGACATTTCATACATATTACAAACATTATGGGGATTATTCACAATGTTTTCGCTAATGCTTCTACATTGTCACAACAATTGTTTTCATTAATATACCCCTAAGTGTTATTTGTTTAGTTTTTTAGGGTTATTAAGATGGTTTATACAAAATGTACTACTAATAATATTAGAAAATCTGATGTTCCATTGTAGCAGCACTTATGCCAGCCACAGTCACTTGTACAGTTGTTAGTGTAAAGCCTGACATTGACAACTCCAGTAACAAGAGAAGAACAGCAGCTGTGCCTTCTAAGCAGGAATAGTTGCCCTTTGCAAGAAGTAGAATGGTGCTGTTCAAAATTACTCAGAGATGACTTGTAAATTAGCCTTTGCAATACAGTCTATTGGTTTTATAAATTAATGCAAGTAATTTTTTAATATAGAAAACATAGCATTTTTTTTTTAAATCCCCTATTTAATGATTCCAGTAATACAGACAAAGTGGTTGCAATACAATTACATACAAACATATGTAATGAGAACAAAAACATAGGCTGTTTTGACAAAATGTACAGCATCCACAAGCTTTGGCATAATAAAGTATAAAAAAATAGAGAACATAGACTTGGTTTTTACATTGACCAATGAACAAATTCCACTGTGCCCATCAAATGCAGCCACTGTAACCCCCGCCCACCCGCTTACTGTCTGATCGGCACTTACCCCATCTTGGTTGCGGGTCAGGCAGTTGGTGACGGCGGCGAGCTGTGGGAGGGGCAGCGGGGCAGCGGTGAGCTGTGTCCTCAGTGCGTCTCTTTCTTCCTGCTAGGAGTCCAAAAGGAGCACCTGTCCTTTCAGCCAATCAAGTAATGGGTATTAGACCCATGCTTCCTGATTGGCAGAGAGGCAGTTCAGTGTTAGAAAAGCGAATATTCATTTGCTTTTCTAACACACCTATGTGGGGCTCCGAGCGCAATGCTCTGCGCTCCGAGTCCATCCTATTTTGAAGCCTATTAGAGCCTATGGCTCTAATCAGGTGCTTCAAAAAACACCCCCACTTCTGTAATTCAGGCACTCGGCGTCCTAAAAAGGGGCCAGAAGCCTGAATAGGGGGTGGCCGCGGTGGCCATGGATAGATGCTATGCACAAATCCCTTACCTGAAATTTGTATGTCTTGTATTTCTTTTGTGCTGAAGACAAGCAGACTTTTGTGTTTGTGTTGATATAGTCAAGTCAGTTTTGTTTACTGCTGGAAGCTCTGTTTTCATTTGCTCTTAAGATAAAAATAAAGACTTTTATGCTTAAGACAAATGGCTTTGCACATGATCCCGAAGTGCTATATTCCTGAACTTTACATATACACTGCTCAAAAAAAAATAGTATAGCATCAAGTCAATTGCTAAGTTGTTAATCAGTTTCAGCTGCTTTAGTGTTAACGAAATTACCAACAGGTGCACTAGATGGTCAACAATGATACAACCTCCAAAACAGGAATGGTTTTACAGGTGGAAGCCACTGCCATTTTTTTACCCTACTCCTCTTTTCTGACTGTTTTTTACTAGTTTTGGCTAGGGTCAGTGTCACTACTGGTAGCATGAGGCGATACTTGGACCCTATAGTGGTTGCACAGGCAGACCAACTCCTCCAGGATGGCACATCAATACGAGCCATTGGCAGAAGGTTTGCTGTGTCTCTCACCACAGTCTCAAGAGCAGGGAGGAGATTCCAGGATACAGGCAGTTACTCTAGGAGAGCTGGACAGGGCCAGTATCTGCTCCTTTGTGCAAGGAGGAACAAGATGAGCACTGCCAGAGGCCTACAAAATGACCTCCAGCCGGCCACTGGTGTGAATGTCTCTTATGACACAATCAGAAACAGACTTTATGAGGGTAGCCTGAGGGCCTGGTGTCCTCCAGTGGGCCCTGTGCTCACTGCCCAGCACCATGGGACTTGATTGGCATTTGCCATTGAACACCAGAATTGACAGGTCCGGCTCTGGCGCCCTGTACTTTACACAGATGAGAACAGGTTCACCCTGAGCACATGGGACAGACATGAAAGGGTTTGGAGAAGCTGCAGAGAACATTATGATGTAACATCGTTCAGCATGACCAGTTTGGTGGTGGGTCAGTGATGGTCTGAGGAGACATATCCATGGAGGGATACACTTGCCTCTACAGGCAAGAAAATGGTACCCTGAGTGCCATTAGGTATCGGAATGAAATCCTTGGACCCATTGTTAGACCCTACGCTGATGCAGTTGGTCCTGGGGTCCTCCTGGTGAATGACAATGTCTAGCCTCATGTGGCGAGAGTATGCAGCCAGTTCCTGGAGGATGAAGGAATTGATACCATTGAATGGCCCCCATGCCAGCCTGACCTAAATTCAATAGCACACCTCTGGGACATATGTGTCAGTCCATCCGACGCCACCAGGTTGCACCTCAGTCTGTTCAGCTCGTGATGCCCTGGTCCAGATCTGGGAGGAAATACCCCAGGACACCATCCGTTGTCTCATTAGGAGCAGGCCCCGACATTGTCAGGCATGCATACAAGCACATTGGGGCCATACAAGCTACTGAGTACCATTTTGAATAGCTGCAATTAAATTCCAGAAAAATGGACTAGTCTGCTGCATCAATTTTTCAGTTTGATTTTCGGGTTGTCTTTGATTTCAGCCCTCTGTAGGTTGAAAATTTTAATTTCCATCAAGCGATGTGGCATCCTTTTATTCCTAACACATTACCCAGTCCATATCAGTATAGATATCCAGCATGATATTTTTCCCCATTGAGATCTGATGTGTTATCCAAGTGTTCCTTTATTTTTTTTTGAGCAGTGTATATGTGTGTGTGTGTGTGTGTATATATATATATATATATATATACAATAATACAAACATTACACTATAACGGTAACACTTGCAAACAATCCCACTTGGTAATTATGATGGGCTATCTACAGTACTGCAAGATACTTACAATTTGGGTTTTCCATTATAAAGAGGTATTGCCAAATAAGGTGAAAGAATGAAAGCAATTATTTCAGCTCCTTAGTAAACATGCACAAAGATTTTACAGTCCCTGGCTGTCTTTCAAATCCTCACTGAGTGAAACTTTTAGAGATCCACCAACTATGGGTGGTGGGATCTGTTCTTATATACATTGTTGCACATCATTTCTTGCCAGAACTTCTCCTTTGATGTGTTTCTCCTCCTCCTCAAAATGTTTTCCTTTCTAAAGTACAAAACAGATAAACTAACTAGCTGATCACAGATCGCGGTAAAGGGCAAATCACAGCGGCTCTTTACCATGTGATCAGCTGTGTCCAATCACAGCTAATCATATGTAAACAAACTGCCACAGCATGAGGAAAGGAGAGCCGATAACCGGCAAGTCTGACAGGGCACATATACACTGATAATCAGTGCAGCTTCATCAGTGCACAGCAGTGCAGCCTCATCAGTGCAGTCAGTGCAGTCTCATCAGCGTACATCAGTGAAGAAGAAAAATTACTTATTTGCTACATGTTATAACAAAAACAAAGAAAACATATTTTTTTCAAAATTGTTGGTCTTTTTTTTTGTTTGTTTAGTAAAAAAAAAAAACAGTGGTGGTTAAATATCACCAAAAGAAAGCTCTATCAGTCTCAAAAAAAAAAGATTCAAACTTCATATGGGTACAGTGTTACATGACTGAGTAATTGTCATTCAAAGTGTAGTAGCACTGAAAGCTGAAAATTAGCCTGGGCAAGAAGGGAGTAAAAGTGGCCAGTATTGAAGTGGTTAAATACCATCAAAAAAATTCTCTATCTGTTTCAAAAAAAATTAATATAAAATGAATTGGGTACAGTTTTGCAGGACCAAGTAATTGTCAGTCAAACTTTCATAGCACTGAAAACTGAAAAATGGTCTGGACAGGAAAGATGTATAACATACTGGTTCTAAAGTGGTAAAAAAAAATCTGTATGCTGAGAGACTTCCTAATTTGCACTTTAATTAGGCAGATAACAATGTGGGTCAATGTATAGCAATCAATTAGAAATCACATTTTGGTTTTTGGAATGTGATAAAAAGTAATAGAATTATAGAATTACCGTGTATAATGTTCAGTGCACTAACCTAATAAATATTCCTTTAAAGCGGAAGTAAACCCATCGATTTAACAGTTTAAAAAAAAAAGGCATGCCGGGAATGCTAACTGCACATTGGCTGTGCTCTCAACCAAACAGTCAAACCATCCAATGGCTGGTGTCATAACGGATCACATGTGCAGCACTGTGGCAGTTGAAGATTAAACGGAGGCAAAGATGGCAGCTTCCTTGGCTGAAAACGATAGGCGGGTTTACTTCCACTTTAAGACTTGTGTAAAATTAAGTTATACAGTATCTATTTGCCCCAAAAAAGCTAAATTTTTAAAACCTTTCCTTCATTTTTTCCTTAGCTAGCAAAGATTTGCACTTACAGCAAGCGGAAAAGGACATGCAACATATTGTTTGTAATCTTTGCCTTAGTATTCATTGTCACTCGTCTGTATCTGCTTCCTACAAGGTAAGTCCTGATAGGTAATTTGTGACCTTTTTTTTTTTGCAGATTAGATGTGTTTCCATATAGTAAAATTGTTTACTGCAATAAATTCCACCCATTAAAAATGTGCACTACCTATTGAAGCTCCTGTCTATGGAAGGTTCTCCATCCCAATGTCAGCAGAAACGTTCAATCAGGCATCTGCCTTGACCACTACTGTTCCCCCTATGTGATAAGCTCCCCATCTTCTCCCTTCTCCATTGAAATTGGGCATTAAAATAGTGTCCCTTTACATGTTTCACCAAATTATGCAAATCATAGCATCTGTCCTAGACCTTTATTCATTTACTGACTCCCATCTTGTCACAAAATAACAAGAGGAAATTAGAAGGCCAATTTGGTCTTTCATGAAAGTGTCTGAAGGAACCTTAGGTGCCCATAACAACCAATAAGGTTTTATTATGGTTGGATGTGCCAATATAGAGAGGTCAACATTAGTGACTGACATTAAAGGGATTGTAAACCCTCTTTTTTTTTTTTATAAAAATAACAAACATGCCTATACTTTCCTGCTCTGTGCAATCATTTTGCACAGAGCAGCCCGGTCCTCCTCTTCTGGGGTGCCCCACCGGCTGACCCAGGCCCCTTCTCTTCATCGGGTGCTCCCGCGGAAAGACCCTCTTCCTGCAGCACTACCAGATGCCCTCCTCTCCCGCCGGCAGCAGCTGCAGGCACAAAGGGGGATAAATATGTAATTTACTGTCCCCTTCCTTTTTTAAGTGAACACAGTAAATGATTGTTTTTGATCACTCACTGTGTTCATTAATGCTTCAGTGTATGAATGAACGGGAGCCTCTGTCTCCTGTTCATTCATCTGCAGTGCAGCTGAGGATACAGAGAAAGGACCGGGGAATGTGTTTCCGCAGTTCCTTTCTCTGTTTCAAAAGTGAGACTTTAGACCCCTGATATCTCACCAAAGGCCCCAACAGCATTGTGGGAAAAAAAAGATTAAATTAAAATGAATGAAAAATTAAAATCTAAAAAAAAAAAAAAAAAAAAGGTAAAAAAATAATTTAAAAAATTGAAAAAAATCTGACAAAAAAACACACTCAATATGTAGCATGGTTGAGCCACAACAACTGTTTGCTATGGCTGTAGGTCACCATCTTCCTGGTAGAGGCCCCAGGGCATTACTTTGCCCAGGGGCCCATGATGCTGTTAAGTGCAGTGAAGATTTCTCCAAGATCCAGCTGCCTGCAAAACTAGAACATCTTACATTACAGGAAAGAGATATGGCTAAAGATGTGTAGGGATTTGTTTCTTAGCTAAACTATAGCTTAATAGTGGTGTACTTGCAAACATTATTCAGACATCTAGCCAGTCTTGCCATAGGGTAACCCCATACATAAAGAGTGTAAGGAAGAAGCACCACCAAAATAGGGAGAAAGCAGACACAGATCAGGGAATTTCCGTGCAGCAAAAGTGGTGTGCTTGTTGGAGGGGTTCAATAAGTTAGAGATATAGCAGAACTGTTGCAGCTTGAAAAGAAATAGGTGGTGAGAGGTATTAGCCTAGTTCTTACCTAAGACAGCACAGTATCTGTCAGATATTACACCCATATACTATAATGTTTATCCATGTACTTTTTTTTGTATATTGTAAAATTGTGTTATTTTATTTGCTCTGGTTTTTGTGCTTCCTCAAATGTTACAGACACAATGGGGGAGATTTACTAAAACTGGTGCACTCAGAATCTAGTGAAGCTGTGAATGGTAGCCAATCAGCTTCTAACGTCAGCTTGTTCAATTAAGCTTTGGCAATAAAAACCCAGAAGCTGACTGGTTTCTTTGCAATGTTGCACCAGTTTTGAACCCTCCAGCTTTAGTAAATAACCCCCAATTTCTCTCTGTATGTGTATATATATATATATATATATATATATATATATATATATATATATATATATACCTGTGGTAATGGTAATGGTAATGGTTTTGCACAGAGAAGCCGCGATCGTCCTCTTCTCGGGTCCCCCGCCGGCGCTCCTGGCCCCTCCCTCCTGTTGAGTGCCCCCACAGCAAGCAGCTTGCTCCTGAGCTGCCGCTCTGTGTGTCCATTCACACACAGTCGTCCCCCACTCTCTCCTCAATGGCTCCCTCTGCAAAACCTTGAGCTTTTACAAACATTTTAAAGCTGTACTCCGGCAGAAACTTTTTCCCCTGTTGTTGCTGGTGCTTTATTACTTTCTTTCCTCAGTCTTTAGTCTAATGCCGCGTACACACGATCGGAATTCTTGTCGGAAAAAGCTCTGATGGTTTTCCCGACCGAATTCGGACCGAATTCCGCTCAAACTGTCTTGCCTACATACAGTCACACCAAATTCCAACCGTCAAGAACGCGGTGACGTACAACACTACGACAAGCCGAGAAAAAATTAAGTTCAGTGCTTCCGAGCATGAGACGAATTGTTTCCGAGGATGCGTAGGAATTTTGCTCGTCGAAATTGCTACAGACGATCGGAATTTCTGATGGAAACCTTTTCCGTCAGAAAAATTTAGAACATGCTCTCAAATATTTGCTAGCGTGAATTCGGCCAGCAAAATTCCGATGGAGCCTACACACGTTCGCATTTTGCGATGGAAAGCTCTCATCGGTCTTTTGCTGGCCGAAATTCCGATCGTGTGTACGCGGCATAAGAGACACTGAAGATGCATTTTTTTAAATGACAGGCTTGATTACCTGTGATTTCTGCTTGGTAAGACCAGTGGCTGCTATGCCCTCTATTGCCCCAGACACTGGTCTTGTAACTTTCCCAAAACAACAGAGAGGGTGCACTGATCTAATGCATTACCATAAATACATTTTATTAAGAAGTATAAAGTAACGTGAATACTCACAAACGCATATCATGCACAGGCATATCTAGAGATGGGGTCAAACCCTCTTCTTCAGAGCCCTGAAATGCGTTACCCATTCCTAGATGCTATGAGGTCTTCCCTATGGTGATTTGGAGGCGGTCTCATTTGCATCTCTAGATATGCTTGCGCATGATATGTATTCTGACTCCAACTGTTGTAATAGTGACTTATCCCTTGTTGAGACCTCTATGCCTGGCCTGTGTAAGCAGATATAACCACTGCGGACAGTCTTTATCAGATAGCTTAACTTGCCAAAACATGTTTTTCCATCCACGGTATCTTTATTGCAAGCAGGAGGAATAGCAGACAACGGGATGCAGTAGATGATTAAAAGATGGTATTTGAAGGTCAAAACATGGTAATGTATTCCCGGATGCCAGCAGATTGCATGAAAGGCATAGACAAGTGGCCATCTCTTATCCCATAAGGATAATGAAGCAGGAACAGGAAATACATCACAAATATGAGAGGGGCAGAGAGAATAAAACAGAAAAAGATGGTGCAATACCCAAAACATGGTTTTGGTTTTGCGCATTAGTTCCTTTTCCTTTTCAGTATAATAACCAATTATATAAATATTACCATAACTATGCATTATATTATCTCTTACATACAAGTGTGACAGCACAATATGCGTTTGAGTATTCACTTGATATTTTATACTTCTTAATAAAATGTATTTAAGGACCCAGTGCACCCCCTTTACACAGCAACAGAGCAGAGGATGTCAATCACAGGCTGTGTACTGTGGCTTTTTCCCCTTTTTATCTCTTGGTGTCAGGAAAACTTGTCAGAAATGACTTATGCAGATATCAGACAAAGGAGACAGCAAACAGAGATGATACTTAGTGATTTAGAGAGAGAAAAGTAAAAACTATAGAAATATGTGCTTTGTTCACATTTCATCTCTGAGGTTTACAACCCCATTCATATTTGAGGCATCTGAGTATGTAGAGCTGAATTCAATTCACTTTTATCTATTATTATTTAAAGTGTTACTAAACTCAGGACCCTGGATTCACTATATCTGGTCTCCCACAGTACACAGAATATGGAAAAGCAATTATTTTTGTAACTATAAACTGCTAAATACCTTTTCCCATCAGCAGTATATAGCAGTCTTGTCACTTCTATCAGTGTCTGGTTAAAGCTTGTAGGAGGAGTCTTCATTTACCCCTGACTGTCCTATGAGGCTCAATGATTTCTGACCCTCTGTCTGGACAGTGCTGATTGGTCCTGTGCTGATCACATGCACCCCCAAAAAAAAACAACTCTAACAATACACACAAAATTTAGCCTGTTCTATCAGGACAGTGGAAGAAGGAGAGGGTCAGAGACTACAGGATCAAACAGCCTTTTTACAGAATGGATTGGATTAACCCCTAGGTTCCACAGTTAGTATAACACGCATGCTTTACTGCATATACAGACTGATTTTACTGTTGTGGGTTTAGTAACACTTATCTTAGTCATATACAGCTTATGTTTCCAGCTGTGGTGGAATTACAGTCTCGGAACTCCTCACCAGTCAGTGGCACAGATCTCTGAGATTTGTAATCCTATCATAACTGGACAGATCTATGTTGCCTCTATCCTATAAAGCTATATACTGTATATATTATATGTAGAAATATAAATACTTCTTTGCTTTATGATGTCAGCTCACTATGAATTGCCACTAAGGACCCAAAATGCAAAGGTTGTCTAATGCCCCGTACACACGGTCGGAAATTCCGACAGAAAATGTCCGATCGGACCATGTTGTCGGAAAATCCGGCCGTGTGTGGGCTCCATCGGACATTTTCCGCCAGAATTTCCGACGGAAAAAAATTTGAGATCCTGCTCTCAAATTTTCCGACAACGAAGTCCCATCGGACCTTTTCCGATCGTGTGTAGAGAATTCCGACGGACAAAGTGCCACGCATGCTCAGATCAAATTACGAGACATAAGCTATTGGCTACTAGCCTCTACGTAGTTCCGTCGTACGCAACAAACGTCACCACGTTCAGAATGATTGGATTTTCCGACAGATTTTGTGGTCGGAATTTCCGACCGTGTGTACGGGGGCTAAAGCAATGAGATTGAAATACAGTATATTGCCTAACTAATTATGTGTTGTCTTCTATTGTGTCATTACAATAACGATACTTAAAATGAACATATTCAGTGTTTTTTCTTACATGAATATTCTACACAAATGTGAAAAGTGGAAGAATTACCCATAGAATCTCAAATTTTGTTTCATGATTTTTAATGCAGTAGCAGATACTGTATGTGATATAATGCCACGGGCAATGCCACACTGTTTGCTATTTTGTACTTTTAACATTTTGGTAGGTCGTAAATATGGAATAAGAATTCACAATCATTGCTACTACCTCTTCCATGTGTCACCTGAAATGTTTTAATAATAGACGTATACTCCAATCCAGGTTAAGATGTCCAAATTTCTGTTTTCCAGGATTATTTATAGCACGTATTACTACTCCATGTTACGCTTTCAGCCTTTCTTTGGATATTATTTTTTTAATGCCCTACTAATGATTCTGCAAATACTGCATATGATTTGGGCATATATGATATTGCGGATGCTTTATAGGTTCACATTCACTGGAAAGGTATGAATGTTTTTTTTTTATCATTTGTGTGCTTTAAAGTATATCTGTACAGTGCCTTGCAAAAGTATTCACCCCACTTGGCATTTTTTATGTTTTGTTGCCTCACAACCTGGAATTAACATGGATTGTTTGAGGATTTGCATCATTTAACCACTTAAGCCCCGGACCAGAACACTTTTTGTGATTCGGCACTGCGTCGCTTTAAATGACAATTGCGCGGTCGTGCGACATGGCTCCAAAACAAAATTGACGTCCTTTTTTTCCCACAAATAGAGCTTTCTTTTGGTGGTATTTGATCACCTCTGTGGTTTTTATTTTTTGCGCTATAAACAAAAAAAGAGCGACAATTTTGAAAAACAAGCAATATTTTTTGCTATAATAAATATACCCCAAAAATATATAAAAAAAAAATAATGTTTTTCCTCAGTTTAGGCCGATAGGTATTCTTCTACGTAAAAAAAATCGCAATAAGCGTTTATTGATTGGTTGCGCAAAGTTATAGCGTCTACAAAATAGGGGATAGATTTATGGCATTTTTATTAATAATTTTTTTTTTTTTACTAGTAATGGCGGCGATCAGCGATTTTTATCATGACTGCAACATTTTTATAACCTAACCCTGACTTGTACTTCTCAACAACATTGTCCCTTACTTGTTTGGAGAGTTCCTTGGTCTTCATGGCAGTGTTTGGTTAGTGGTGCCTCTTGCTTAGGTGTTGCAGCCTCTGGGGCCTTTCAAAAAGGTGTGTATATGTAATGACAGATCATGTGACACTTAGATTGCACACAGGTGGGCATCATTTCACTAATTATGTGACTTCTGAAGGTAATTGGTTGCACCACAGCTTTTTATGGGCTTCATAACAAAGGGGGTGAATACATACGCACATGCCAATTATCAGTTTTTAATTTCTGAAAAATAGTTTTATGTATATATTTTTCTAATTTTACTTCACCAACTTAGACTATTGTGTTCTGATTCATCACATATAATCCACATTAAAAAAACATTGAACTAAAGGCTGTAATGTAACAAAATAGGTAAAAGGCCAAGGGGATGAATACTTCTGCAAGGCACTGTATGTACTTAATATAATGTAATGTAATGCTCTTCATTTAGGCTGTATTTACATCTGCATGGGCATGCAGAAGCATGCAGCTTTGCACGCATTAATGGAATGTGTGAAAAGCGCACACCACACTTGTGGTGCTATTCATTGTTAATGGCACCCCAAATGTGAAGAGCAGGGGCACTTTAAAACATGCAGTTAAATGTGTGAACCAAAATGCCCAAAAAGTTACATGAGCTTTGTTGGCGTGTTTGTTGTGCATAGGGCAGCCAATTGAAACGAATGGGCTACCCTACGTGTGCAGCATGTAAACGTACAAAAAAAAAAAAGTGTGCGAAAACGCACATTCATAAGACACTAAGGCTGCTTTCACACTGGGGCGGTTTGCAGGCGTTATTGCGCTAAGAATAGCGCCTGCAAACCGACCCGAAACAGCTGTTGCTGTTCCTTCAGTGTGAAAGCCCGCTCCTATAGCGCCCTGTCCCATTGAAAACAATGGGGGAGCGCGCCGAACCCGCCCGCAAAACGCCGCTGCAGCGGCGGTTTGCGGGCGGTATTGACCCTTTTTCGGCCGCTCGCGGGGGGTAAAAACACCCCGCGAGCGGCCGCAATGCGCCGCTAAAACGCTGGTAAAGCGGCGCTAAATATAGCGCCGCTTTACCGCCAGCGCCCCCACCGCTCCAGTGTGAAAGCAGCCTAAGGGGTTGATTTAATAAAAGTAAATAGACTGTGCACTTTGCAAAGTGCAGTTACTCCAGAGCTTAGTAAATAAAGTAAAGCTTCACTTTGCAAAGAATACCCAATCATGTGTAAGAAAAAGGAAAACTGCATTTTTGCTTGCATATGATTGGATGATGGAAGTCAGCAGAGCTTCTGCTCATTCGATAAGCTCTATTTGCCTTTAGTAAATCAACCCCCAGGTGTAAACCTCGCCTTAATTTTTGTTTTGCAAAATCTTGTGCAGCTCTGCACATAAACCAATCAGCATCCAGGTTTTTTTTGACAAAGCTAAATTGAACAAGTTGAAGTTAGAAGCTGATTGGCTACCTTGCATGGCTGCACCAGATTTTGCACTTTCCAGTTTTAGTAAATCAGCCCCATTGAGTCTTATGAAGGCCAAACTTCATTATGAGGTGCACTTTCCCACACCCTGGCACTCATCTTTAAAGGCCCTAATAGGGCATGTTGTAGTTTGAATATTTTAAAATAGTTAAAGCTGGTGGCCAATACGATTGCTTCTCCTCTCAGCGAATCGGGTCTCAGGACTCACTTCCTGAGCCGGGATTGGCCAGGAGGAGAATCAGGAAGACTGATTGATTATTTGCTTTTGATGTTTTAGCTATTGATGCACTACAGTCACTTTATTGCGCATATTTTACAGCCCTTCATTCACTGTGCTGACTATTATTATCTAGCGGATCCATTTGACCAGTGGCTCCATGCGATTTTTGTCGCACATTCCTTTATATTCTTAGGGGTGATTCATTTTATTCACATTATATGCATTCTATTGTTCTCTGTACAATATTCCTTTTAGAGATATCAGGAAATTCATATTGCTACAGTATTTGGAGCGCGACACCATTTATTAATTTTTTTAACATTATTTTCCGTGGGTATCATTTGACCCTCACTGTGTTTGCTGCACCTACATATTCCCATCGTTCATCTCCATATTAGCGGGGGAATACCTGTACTCTTTATTCACAGCTTTCAGCACTGTTGCACTTTGCATGACATGCCACACTACCCATACAAAATATTTTTATCTTTTTTTCCCCACAAACAGGGCTTTCTTTTGGTGGTATTTGATGACCCCTGGCTTGTTTATTTTTTGCACTACAAATAAAAAAAGACCTAAAATTTGGGGGGGGGGGGGTTTCTTTTGTTTCTGTTATAACATTTTGTAAATAAGTTTTCTCCTTCACGGGGGGCACTGATGAGGCAGTACAGATGAGGGGGCACCGATGGGCACTGATGAGGAGGCACTAATATGCAGCACTGATGGGCACCGATAGGCACTGGTGGGTGGCAATGATGGGCACTGATGGGCATCACTGATAGATGGCACTGATAGACAGCACTGATGAGGAGTCAATGACAGGCATTACTGATGGGCACTGATTGCCATCCTTTATGGGCACTGATTGGCATATGATGTGGGTACAGGTGGGCACTGATTGGCATACAGGTGGGCATCACTGGTGGGGTACTGATGGGCATCACTGGCGGACATGGGTGGGCATTGCTGATGGGTCTGCGCTGATTATCAGAGGCTCTTTACCTAGATTGGGGATGTGGTGTTGTCGGATCAACACACTGCGCCACCGATCGCCGCGCTGCACGGCCCTGGATGCACGCACGAGCAGCCTATTCTGCTGGACGTCTTATACTGCCCAGTCAGGATAATGCAACCACTTTCCGGCCGTCATTCTGCTATATGGCGGGCGTGAAGTGGATAGAAATTTCGGAAGATGGATTGAACAGTGCTCTGTGAGATGTCCAAAGCTTGGGATATTTTTTTTTAACCTAACCCTGCTTTAAACTTCTCCACAATGTTAACCCTGACCTGCCTGGTGTGTTCCTTGGCCTTCATGATGTTGTTTGTTCACTAAGGTTCTCTAACAAACCTTTGAGGGCTTAACAGAACAGCTGTATTTATACTGAGAATAAATTACACACAGGTAGACTCTATTTACTAATAAGGTGACTTCTGAAGGCAATTGATTCCACTAGAATTTAGTTAGGGGTATCAGAGTAAAGGGGGCTGAATACAAATGCACACCACACTTTTCCGCATATTTATTTGTAAAAAATTTGGAAAACCATTTATCATTTCCTTCCACTTCACAATTGTGTGCCACTTTGTGTTGGTCTATCACATAAAATCCCAATAAAATACATTTACGTTCTTGGCTGTAACATGCCAAATACATTTCAAGAGGTATACTTTTTCAAGGCACTGTAGCACTATAACATAGAAAGTGCGGCTTCAGTATGTAAGCTTATCTATGTTACGCAAAGTTTCATAGTATATAAAGCAGAAATTTATGTTAATGTGTTTCACATTAAAAAATACAGCTGCTATATTTTTAAAGTATGCTTTTATGTAGCATAAGATAAAATGTATGCAACCTTTATTTATTTTAACACTTTATTAATTACTAGCAATATTAATGAACATCTAGGACACATGATATGTGCTAGAAACAATTACAGGATACCAAACTAAACTGTTATAAAAACATTTTTCTCAAATGGTTACAGCGTACATTATATCTACAGTACATGCCCAATGGCTTAATCTAATATTTATCAACCTGCCGTAGGCAATTATTGTATATTTTCCTTCTATATTACTGCTATTTTTTCAGATTCTAAACTCTGTGCTATTTAAAGCTTCTTCTGTGCCAATATCAATGTTTATCAACTTTACATTTTTTCAATCTTTTTTTTTTTAACAATAAATGGTACTTGTGCTGCAATTGCAATATTTACTGATACAGTGCATCCAGAAAGTATTCACAGCGCCTCACTTTTTCCACATTTTATTATGTTTTAGCCTTATTTCAAAATGGATTAAATTAATTATTTTCCTCAAAATTCTACAAACAATACCCAATATTGACAATGGGAAAGAAGCTTGTTTGAAATCTTTGCAAATTTATTAAAAATAAAAAACAAAAATAAGTCACATGTACATAAGTATTCACAGCCTTTGCCATGACACTCAAAATTGATCTCAGGTGCATCCTGCTTCCACTGATCATCCCTGAGATGTTTCTAAAACTTGATTGGAGTCCACCTGTGGTAAATACAGTTGATTGGGATGGCACACACCTTTCTATCCACTTCACGCCCGCCATATAGCAGAATGACGGCCGGAAAGTGGTTGCATTATCCTGACTGGGCAGTATAAGACGTCCAGCAGAATAGGCTGCTCGTGCGTGCATCCAGGGCCGTGCAGCGCGGCGATCGGTGGCGCAGTGTGTTGATCCGACAACACCACATCCCCAATCTAGGTAAAGAGCCTCTGATAATCAGCGCAGACCCATCAGCAATGCCCACCCATGTCCGCCAGTGATGCCCATCAGTACCCCACCAGTGATGCCCACCTGTATGCCAATCAGTGCCCACCTGTACCCACATCATATGCCAATCAGTGCCCATAAAGGATGGCAATCAGTGCCCATCAGTAATGCCTGTCATTGACTCCTCATCAGTGCTGTCTATCAGTGCCATCTATCAGTGATGCCCATCAGTGCCCATCATTGCCACCCACCAGTGCCTATCGGTGCCCATCAGTGCTGCATATTAGTGCCTCCTCATCAGTGCCCATCGGTGCCCCCTCATCTGTACTGCCTCATCAGTGCCCCCCGTGAAGGAGAAAACTTATTTACAAAATGTTATAACAGAAACAAAAGAAACCCCCCCCCCCCCAAATTTTAGGTCTTTTTTTATTTGTAGTGCAAAAAATAAACAAGCCAGGGGTCATCAAATACCACCAAAAGAAAGCCCTGTTTGTGGGGAAAAAAAGATAAAAATATTTTGTATGGGTAGTGTGGCATGTCATGCAAAGTGCAACAGTGCTGAAAGCTGTGAATAAAGAGTACAGGTATTCCCGCGCTAATATGGAGATGAGCGGTGGGAATATGTAGGTGCAGCAAACACAGTGAGGGTCAAATGATACCCACGGAAAATAATGTTAAAAAAATTAATAAATGGTGTCGCGCTCCAAATACTGTAGCAATATGAATTTCCTGATATCTCTAAAAGGAATATTGTACAGAGAACAATAGAATGCATATAATGTGAATAAAATGAATCACCCCTAAGAATATAAAGGAATGTGCGACAAAAATCGCATGGAGCCACTGGTCAAATGGATCCGCTAGATAATAATAGTCAGCACAGTGAATGAAGGGCTGTAAAATATGCGCAATAAAGTGACTGTAGTGCATCAATAGCTAAAACATCAAAAGCAAATAATCAATCAGTCTTCCTGATTCTCCTCCTGGCCAATCCCGGCTCAGGAAGTGAGTCCTGAGACCCGATTCGCTGAGAGGAGAAGCAATCGTATTGGCCACCAGCTTTAACTATTTTAAAATATTCAAACTACAACATGCCCTATTAGGGCCTTTAAAGATGAGTGCCAGGGTGTGGGAAAGTGCACCTCATAATGAAGTTTGGCCTTCATAAGACTCAATGGGGCTGATTTACTAAAACTGGAAAGTGCAAAATCTGGTGCAGCCATGCAAGGTAGCCAATCAGCTTCTAACTTCAACTTGTTCAATTTAGCTTTGTCAAAAAAAACCTGGATGCTGATTGGTTTATGTGCAGAGCTGCACAAGATTTTGCAAAACAAAAATTAAGGCGAGGTTTACACCTGGGGGTTGATTTACTAAAGGCAAATAGAGCTTATCGAATGAGCAGAAGCTCTGCTGACTTCCATCATCCAATCATATGCAAGCAAAAATGCAGTTTTCCTTTTTCTTACACATGATTGGGTATTCTTTGCAAAGTGAAGCTTTACTTTATTTACTAAGCTCTGGAGTAACTGCACTTTGCAAAGTGCACAGTCTATTTACTTTTATTAAATCAACCCCTTAGGCTGCTTTCACACTGGAGCGGTGGGGGCGCTGGCGGTAAAGCGGCGCTATATTTAGCGCCGCTTTACCAGCGTTTTAGCGGCGCATTGCGGCCGCGCGCGGGGTGTTTTTACCCCCCGCGAGCGGCCGAAAAAGGGTCAATACCGCCCGCAAACCGCCGCTGCAGCGGCGTTTTGCGGGCAGGTTCGGCGCGCTCCCCCATTGTTTTCAATGGGACAGGGCGCTATAGGAGCGGTAAATATACCGCTCCTATAGCGAGCCAAAGATGCGGCTTGCAGGACATTTTTGAGCGTCCTGCAAGCGCACCGCTTCAGTGTGAAAGCCCTCGGGCTTTCACACTGAAGGAACAGCAACAGCTGTTTCGGGTCGGTTTGCAGGCGCTATTCTTAGCGCAATAACGCCTGCAAACCGCCCCAGTGTGAAAGCAGCCTTAGTGTCTTATGAATGTGCGTTTTCGCACACTTTTTTTTTTTGTACGTTTACATGCTGCACACGTAGGGTAGCCCATTCGTTTCAATTGGCTGCCCTATGCACAACAAACACGCCAACAAAGCTCATGTAACTTTTTGGGCATTTTGGTTCACACATTTAACTGCATGTTTTAAAGTGCCCCTGCTCTTCACATTTGGGGTGCCATTAACAATGAATAGCACCACAAGTGTGGTGTGCGCTTTTCACACATTCCATTAATGCGTGCAAAGCTGCATGCTTCTGCATGCCCATGCAGATGTAAATACAGCCTAAATGAAGAGCATTACATTACATTATATTAAGTACATACAGTGCCTTGCAGAAGTATTCATCCCCTTGGCCTTTTACCTATTTTGTTACATTACAGCCTTTAGTTCAATGTTTTTTTAATGTGGATTATATGTGATGAATCAGAACACAATAGTCTAAGTTGGTGAAGTAAAATTAGAAAAATATATACATAAAACTATTTTTCAGAAATTAAAAACTGATAATTGGCATGTGCGTATGTATTCACCCCCTTTGTTATGAAGCCCATAAAAAGCTGTGGTGCAACCAATTACCTTCAGAAGTCACATAATTAGTGAAACGATGCCCACCTGTGTGCAATCTAAGTGTCACATGATCTGTCATTACATATACACACCTTTTTGAAAGGCCCCAGAGGCTGCAACACCTAAGCAAGAGGCACCACTAACCAAACACTGCCATGAAGACCAAGGAACTCTCCAAACAAGTAAGGGACAATGTTGTTGAGAAGTACAAGTCAGGGTTAGGTTATAAAAATGTTGCAGTCATGATAAAAATCGCTGATCGCCGCCATTACTAGTAAAAAAAAAAAAAATTATTAATAAAAATGCCATAAATCTATCCCCTATTTTGTAGACGCTATAACTTTGCGCAACCAATCAATAAACGCTTATTGCGATTTTTTTTACGTAGAAGAATACCTATCGGCCTAAACTGAGGAAAAACATTATTTTTTTTTTATATATTTTTGGGGTATATTTATTATAGCAAAAAATATTGCTTGTTTTTCAAAATTGTCGCTCTTTTTTTGTTTATAGCGCAAAAAAAAAAAACCACAGAGGTGATCAAATACCACCAAAAGAAAGCTCTATTTGTGGGAAAAAAAGGACGTCAATTTTGTTTTGGAGCCATGTCGCACGACCGCGCAATTGTCATTTAAAGCGACGCAGTGCCGAATCACAAAAAGTGTTCTGGTCCGGGGCTTAAGTGGTTAAATGATGCAAATCCTCAAACAATCCATGTTAATTCCAGGTTGTGAGGCAACAAAACATAAAAAATGCCAAGTGGGGTGAATACTTTTGCAAGGCACTGTACAGATATACTTTAAAGCACACAAATGATAAAAAAAAAACATTCATACCTTTCCAGTGAATGTGAACCTATAAAGCATCCGCAATATCATATATGCCCAAATCATATGCAGTATTTGCAGAATCATTAGTAGGGCATTAAAAAAATAATATCCAAAGAAAGGCTGAAAGCGTAACATGGAGTAGTAATACGTGCTATAAATAATCCTGGAAAACAGAAATTTGGACATCTTAACCTGGATTGGAGTATACGTCTATTATTAAAACATTTCAGGTGACACATGGAAGAGGTAGTAGCAATGATTGTGAATTCTTATTCCATATTTACGACCTACCAAAATGTTAAAAGTACAAAATAGCAAACAGTGTGGCATTGCCCGTGGCATTATATCACATACAGTATCTGCTACTGCATTAAAAATCATGAAACAAAATTTGAGATTCTATGGGTAATTCTTCCACTTTTCACATTTGTGTAGAATATTCATGTAAGAAAAAACACTGAATATGTTAATTTTAAGTATCGTTATTGTAATGACACAATAGAAGACAACACATAATTAGTTAGGCAATATACTGTATTTCAATCTCATTTGCTTTAGCCCCTGTACACACGGTCGGAAATTCCGACCACAAAATGTGTCGGAAAATCCAATCATTCTGAACGTGGTGACGTTCGTTGCGTACGACGGAACTACGTAGAGGCTAGTAGCCAATAGCTTATGTCTCGTAATTTGATCTGAGCATGCGTGGCACTTTGTCCGTCGGAATTCTCTACACACGATCGGAAAAGGTCTGATCGGACTCTGTTGTCGGAAAATTTGAGAGCAGGATCTCCAATTTTTTCCGTCGGAAATTCTGGCGGAAAATGTCCGATGGAGCCCACACACGGCCGGATTTTCAACATGGTCCGATCGGACATTTTCCGTCGGAATTTCCGACCGTGTGTACGGGCCATTAGACAACCTTTGCATTTTGGGTCCTTAGTGGCAATTCATAGTGAGCTGACATCATAAAGCAAAGTAGTATTTATATTTCTACATATAATATATACAGTATATAGCTTTATAGGATAGCGGCAACATAGATCTGTCCAGTTATGATTGGATTACAAATCTCAGAGTTCTGTGCCACTGACTGGTGAGGAGTTCCGAGACTGTAATTCCACCACAGCTGGAAACATAAGCTGTATATGACTAAGATAAGTGTTACTAAACCCACAACAGTAAAATCAGTCTGTATATGCAGTAAAGCATGCTTGTTATACTCACTGTGGAACCTAGGGGTTAATCCAATGCATTCTGTAAAAAGGCTGTTTGATCCTGTAGTCTCTGACCCAGGCTCAATTTGGTGTGTATTGTTAGAGTTGTTTTTTTTTGGGGGTGCATGTGATCAGCACAGGGCCAATCAGCACTGTCCAGACAGAGGGTCAGAAGTCATTGAGCCTCATAGGACAGTCAGGGGTGAATGAAGACTCCTCCTACAAGCTTTAACCAGACACTGATAGAAGTGACAAGACTGCTATATACTGCTGATGGGAAAAGGTATTTAGCAGTTTATATTTACAAAAATAATTGCATTTCCATATTCTGTGTACTGTGGGAGACCAGATATAGTGAATCCAGGGTCCTGAGTTTAGTAACACTTTAAATAATAATAGATAAAAGTGAATTGAATTCAGCTATACATACTCAGATGCCTCAAATATGAATGGGGTTGTAAACCTCAGACATGAAATGTGAACAAAGCACATATTTCTATAGTTTTAACTTTTCTCTCTCTAAATCACTAAGTATCATTTCTGTTTGCTGTCTCCTTTGTCTGATATCTGCATAAGTCATTTCTGACAAGTTTTCCTGACACCAAGAGATAAAAAGGGGAAAAAGCCACAGTACACAGCCTGTGATTGACATCCTCTGCTCTGTTGCTGTGTAAAGGGGGTGCACTGGGTCCTTAAATACATTTTATTAAGAAGTATAAAATATCAAGTGAATACTCAAACGCATATTGTGCTGTCACACTTGTATGTAAGAGATAATATAATGCATAGTTATGGTAATATTTATATAATTGGTTATTATACTGAAAAGGAACTAATGCGCAGAACCATGTTTTGGGTATTGCACCATCTTTTTCTGTTTTATTCTCTCTGCCCCTCTCATATTTGTGATGTATTTCCTGTTCCTGCTTCATTATCCTTATGGGATAAGAGATGGCCACTTGTCTATGCCTTTCATGCAATCTGCTGGCATCCGGGAATACATTACCATGTTTTGACCTTCAAATACCATCTTTTAATCATCTACTGCATCCCGTTGTCTGCTATACCTCCTGCTTGCAATAAAGATACCGTGGATGGAAAAACATGTTTTGGCAAGTTAAGCTATCTGATAAAGACTGTCCGCAGTGGTTATATCTGCTTATACAGGCCAGGCATAGAGGTCTCAACAAGGGATAAGTCACTATTACAACAGTTAGAGTCAGAATACATATCATGCGCAAGCACATCTAGAGATGCAGATGAGACCGCTTCCAAATCACCATAGGGAAGACCTCATAGCGTCTAGGAATGGGTAATGCATTTCAGGGCTCTGAAGAAGAGGGTTTGACCCTTGAAATGCATTACCCATTCCTAGACGCTATAAAGTCTTCCCTATGGTGATTTCGGAGGTGGTGTCATCTGCATCTCTAGATATGCCTGTGCATGATATGCGTTTGTGAGTATTCACGTTACTTTATACTTCTTAATAAAATGTATTTATGGTAATGCATTAGATCAGTGCACCCTCTCTGTTGTTTTGGGAAAGTTACAAGACCAGTGTCTGGGGCAATAGAGGGCATAGCAGCCACTGGTCTTACAAAGCAGAAATCACAGGTAATCAAGCCTGTCATTTAAAAAAATGCATCTTCAGTGTCTCTTATGCCGCGTACACACGATCGGAATTTCGGCCAGCAAAAGACCGATGAGAGCTTTCCATCGCAAAATGCGAACGTGTGTAGGCTCCATCGGAATTTTGCTGGCCGAATTCACGCTAGCAAATATTTGAGAGCATGTTCTAAATTTTTCTGACGGAAAAGGTTTCCATCAGAAATTCCGATCGTCTGTAGCAATTTCGACGAGCAAAATTCCTACGCATCCTCGGAAACAATTCGTCTCATGCTCGGAAGCACTGAACTTCATTTTTTCTCGGCTTGTCGTAGTGTTGTACGTCACCGCGTTCTTGACGGTTGGAATTTGGTGTGATCGTATGTAGGCAAGACAGTTTGAGCGGAATTCGGTCCGAATTCGGTCGGGAAAACCATCAGAGCTTTTATCAACAAGAATTCCGATCGCGTGTACGCGGCATTAGACTAAAGACTGAGGAAAGAAAGTAATAAAGCACCAGCAACAACAGGGGAAAAAGTTTCTGCCGGAGTGCAGCTTTAAAATGGTTGTAAAAGCTCAAGGTTTTGCAGCGGGAGCCATTGAGGAGAGAGTGGGGGATGGGGCCAAACCACGACTGTGTGTGAATGGACACACAGAGCGGCAGCTCAGGAGCAAGCCTGCTCCGGTAACCCCATAGCAAGCTGCTTGCTGTGGGGGCACTCGACAGGAGGGAGGGGCCAGTAGCGCCGGCGGGGGACCTGAGAAAAGGATGATCGTGGCTTCTCTGTGCAAAACCATTATACAGGCATATATATATATACAGAGAGAGAAATTGGGGGTTATTTACTAAAGCTGGCGGGTTCAAAACTGGTGCAACATTGCAAAGAAACCAGTCAGCTTCTGGGTTTTTATTGCCAAAGCTTAATTGAACAAGCTGACGTTAGAAGATGACTGGCTAACATTCACAGCTTCACTGGATTCTGAGTGCACCAGTTTTAGTAAATCTCCCCCATTGTGTCTGTAACATTTGAGGAAACACAAAAACCAGAGCATTTTTTTATACAATAACACAATTTTACAATATACAAAAAAAAAAACTTTAAGCCAAAGTATATGGTGTACATTATAGTATATGGGTGTAATATCTGACAGATACTGTGCTGTCTTAGGTAAGAACTAGGCTACTACCTCTCACCACCTATTTCTTTTCAAGCTGCAACAGTTCTGCTATATCTCTAATAGGGATGGGCCCGGTGCTCGATGCGAACCCATGTTCGCATCGAGCACCGGGTGTTCGCTCGCTCGGCGAGCCCAGAACTATTTTGGCCGCTCGCATCACGGTCGGGTGATGCGAGCGGCCCCGCAATGCATTGCGGCCGGCGCGGCCGGCGCAGTGCATTGCTGGCTGATGATTGGCCAAGCATGCACTGTGACCCCGCATGCTTGGCCAATCACAGCGCCGGAAACTCGAAGAGCCATAATTGGCTACAGGCAGGACGCCTGTAGCCAATTACAGCTCAGGGGCTTTAGTACACGCCCCCCCCTATAAAAGGCCGCCACGCCGTCTGCGCCGGTCACATGCTGTTCCGGCGCAGATAGAGCAGGATAGTTCTGTGACACTCTGCTGGATTTAGTTAGTTAGAGAGATTTACTTAGAGAGATTGAGTTAGATAGATTCATTTAGAAAGATTGATTTAGAAAGAGGGGCTTGTAGTGTGTTCGTGGCAGGCAGGCAGAGCTCCTATATTTTGTTCCCAGAAGCACCTATAGGACTTGTAGTGTGTTCGTGGCAGGCAGGCAGAGCTCCTATATTTTGTTCCCAGAAGCACCTATAGGACTTGTAGTGTGTTCGTGGCAGGCAGGCAGAGCTCCTATATTTTGTTCCCAGAAGCACCTATAGGACTTGTAGTGTGTTCGTGGCAGGCAGGCAGAGCTCCTATATTTTGTTCCCAGAAGCACCTATAGGACTTGTAGTGTGTTCGTGGCAGGCAGGCAGGCAGAGCTCCTATATTTTGTTCCCAGAAGCACCTATAGGACTTGTAGTGTGTTCGTGGCAGGCAGGCAGAGCTCCTATATTTTGTTCCCAGAAGCACCTATAGGACTTGAAGTGTGTTAGTCCCATCACACAGAGATCATATATTTTGTTCCCAGAAGCACCTATAGGACTTGAAGTGTGTTAGTCCCATCACACAGAGATCATATATTTTGTTCCCAGAAGCACCTATAGGACTTGAAGTGTGTTAGTCCCATCACACAGAGATCATATATTTTGTTCCCAGAAGCACCTATAGGACTTGAAGTGTGTTAGTCCCATCATACAGACCTATATTTTCTTCCCAGAAGCACCTATAGGACTTGAAGTGTGTTAGTCCCATCACACAGAGATCATATATTTTGTTCCCAGAAGCACCTATAGGACTTGAAGTGTGTTAGTCCCATCACACAGAGATCATATATTTTGTTCCCAGAAGCACCTATAGGACTTGAAGTGTGTTAGTCCCATCACACAGAGATCATATATTTTGTTCCCAGAAGCACCTATAGGACTTGAAGTGTGTTAGTCCCATCACACAGAGATCATATATTTTGTTCCCAGAAGCACCTATAGGACTTGAAGTGTGTTAGTCCCATCACACAGAGATCATATATTTTGTTCCCAGAAGCACCTATAGGACTTGAAGTGTGTTAGTCCCATCACACAGAGATCATATATTTTGTTCCCAGAAGCACCTATAGGTCTTGAAGTGTGTTAGTCCCATCACACAGACCTATATTTTCTTCCCAGAAGCACCTATAGGACTTGAAGTGTGTTAGTCCCATCACACAGAGATCATATATTTTGTTCCCAGAAGCACCTATAGGACTTGAAGTGTGTTAGTCCCATCACACAGACCTATATATTTTCTTCCCAGAAGCACCCATAGGACTTGAAGTGTGTTAGTCCCATCACACAGAGATCCTATATTTTGTTCCCAGAAGCACCTATAGGACTTGAAGTGTGTTAGTCCCATCACACAGAGATCATATATTTTGTTCCCAGAAGCACCTATAGGACTTGAAGTGTGTTAGTCCTATCACACAGACCTATATTTTCTTCCCAGAGGCACCTATAGGACTTGAAGTGTGTTAGTCCCATCACACAGAGATCATATATTTTGTTCCCAGAAGCACCTATAGGACTTGAAGTGTGTTAGTCCCATCACACAGAGATCATATATTTTGTTCCCAGAAGCACCTATAGGACTTGAAGTGTGTTAGTCCCATCACACAGAGATCATATATTTTGTTCCCAGAAGCACCTATAGGACTTGAAGTGTGTTAGTCCCATCATACAGACCTATATTTTCTTCCCAGAAGCACCTATAGGACTTGAAGTGTGTTAGTCCCATCACACAGAGATCATATATTTTGTTCCCAGAAGCACCTATAGGACTTGAAGTGTGTTAGTCCCATCACACAGAGATCATATATTTTGTTCCCAGAAGCACCTATAGGACTTGAAGTGTGTTAGTCCCATCACACAGAGATCATATATTTTGTTCCCAGAAGCACCTATAGGACTTGAAGTGTGTTAGTCCCATCACACAGAGATCATATATTTTGTTCCCAGAAGCACCTATAGGACTTGAAGTGTGTTAGTCCCATCACACAGAGATCATATATTTTGTTCCCAGAAGCACCTATAGGACTTGAAGTGTGTTAGTCCCATCACACAGACCTATATTTTCTTCCCAGAAGCACCCATAGGACTTGAAGTGTGTTAGTCCCATCACACAGAGATCCTATATTTTGTTCCCAGAAGCACCTATAGGACTTGAAGTGTGTTAGTCCCATCACACAGAGATCATATATTTTGTTCCCAGAAGCACCTATAGGACTTGAAGTGTGTTAGTCCCATCATACAGACCTATATTTTCTTCCCAGAAGCACCTATAGGACTTGAAGTGTGTTAGTCCCATCACACAGAGATCATATATTTTGTTCCCAGAAGCACCTATAGGACTTGAAGTGTGTTAGTCCCATCACACAGAGATCATATATTTTGTTCCCAGAAGCACCTATAGGACTTGAAGTGTGTTAGTCCCATCACACAGAGATCATATATTTTGTTCCCAGAAGCACCTATAGGACTTGAAGTGTGTTAGTCCCATCACACAGAGATCATATATTTTGTTCCCAGAAGCACCTATAGGACTTGAAGTGTGTTAGTCCCATCACACAGAGATCATATATTTTGTTCCCAGAAGCACCTATAGGACTTGAAGTGTGTTAGTCCCATCACACAGAGATCATATATTTTGTTCCCAGAAGCACCTATAGGACTTGAAGTGTGTTAGTCCCATCACACAGAGATCATATATTTTGTTCCCAGAAGCACCTATAGGACTTGAAGTGTGTTAGTCCCATCACACAGACCTATATTTTCTTCCCAGAGGCACCTATAGGACTTGAAGTGTGTTAGTCCCATCACACAGAGATCATATATTTTGTTCCCAGAAGCACCTATAGGACTTGAAGTGTGTTAGTCCCATCACACAGAGATCATATATTTTGTTCCCAGAAGCACCTATAGGACTTGAAGTGTGTTAGTCCCATCACACAGACCTATATTTTGTTCCCAGAAGCACCCATAGGACTTGAAGTGTGTTAGTCCCATCACACAGAGATCATATATTTTGTTCCCAGAAGCACCTATAGGACTTGAAGTGTGTTAGTCCCATCACACAGAGATCATATATTTTGTTCCCAGAAGCACCTATAGGACTTGAAGTGTGTTAGTCCCATCACACAGAGATCATATATTTTGTTCCCAGAAGCACCCATAGGACTTGAAGTGTGTTAGTCCCATCACACAGAGATCCTATATTTTGTTCCCAGAAGCACCTATAGGACTTGAAGTGTGTTAGTCCCATCACACAGAGATCATATATTTTGTTCCCAGAAGCACCTATAGGACTTGAAGTGTGTTAGTCCCATCACACAGAGATCATATATTTTGTTCCCAGAAGCACCCATAGGACTTGAAGTGTGTTAGTCCCATCACACAGAGATCATATATTTTGTTCCCAGAAGCACCTATAGGACTTGAAGTGTGTTAGTCCCATCACACAGACCTATATTTTCTTCCCAGAAGCACCTATAGGACTTGAAGTGTGTTAGTCCCATCACACAGAGATCCTATATTTTGTTCCCAGAAGCACCTATAGGACTTGAAGTGTGTTAGTCCCATCACACAGACCTATATTTTCTTCCCAGAAGCACCCATAGGACTTGAAGTGTGTTAGTCCCATCACACAGAGATCCTATATTTTGTTCCCAGAAGCACCTATAGGACTTGAAGTGTGTTAGTCCCATCACACAGACCTATATTTTCTTCCCAGAAGCACCTATAGGACTTCTAGTGTGTTAGTGGCATCACACAGAGCTCCTCTATTTTCTTCTCAGCAGCACCCACAGGACTTCTAGTGTGTTAGTGGCATCACACAGAGCTCCTCTATTTTCTTTGCAGAAGCACCCACAGGACTTCTAGTGTGTTAGTGGCATCACACAGAGCTCCTCTATTTTCTTTGCAGAAGCACCCACAGGACTTCTAGTGTGTTAGTGGCATCACACAGAGCTCCTCTATATTTTCTTTGCAGAAGCACCCATAGGACTTCTAGTGTGTTAGTGGCATCACACAGAGCTCCTCTATTTTCTTCTCAGCAGCACCCACAGGACTTCTAGTGTGTTAGTGGCATCACACAGAGCTCCTCTATTTTCTTTGCAGAAGCACCCATAGGACTTCTAGTGTGTTAGTGGCATCACACAGAGCTCCTCTATTTTCTTCTCAGCAGCACCCACAGGACTTCTAGTGTGTTAGTGGCATCACACAGAGCTCCTCTATTTTCTTTGCAGAAGCACCCACAGGACTTCTAGTGTGTTAGTGGCATCACACAGAGCTCCTCTATTTTCTTTGCAGAAGCACCCACAGGACTTCTAGTGTGTTAGTGGCATCACACAGAGCTCCTCTATTTTCTTTGCAGAAGCACCCATAGGACTTCTAGTGTGTTAGTGGCATCACACAGAGCTCCTATATTTTCTTCTCAGCAGCACCCACAGGACTTCTAGTGTGTTAGTGGCATCACACAGAGCTCCTCTATTTTCTTTGCAGAAGCACCCATAGGACTTCTAGTGTGTTAGTGGCATCACACAGAGCTCCTCTATTTTCTTTGCAGAAGCACCCATAGGACTTCTAGTGTGTTAGTGGCATCACACAGAGCTCCTCTATTTTCTTCTCAGCAGCACCCACAGGACTTCTAGTGTGTTAGTGGCATCACACAGAGCTCCTCTATTTTCTTTGCAGAAGCACCCATAGGACTTCTAGTGTGTTAGTGGCATCACACAGAGCTCCTATATTTTCTTCTCAGCAGCACCCACAGGACTTCTAGTGTGTTAGTGGCATCACACAGAGCTCCTCTATTTTCTTTGCAGAAGCACCCACAGGACTTCTAGTGTGTTAGTGGCATCACACAGAGCTCCTCTATTTTCTTTGCAGAAGCACCCATAGGACTTCTAGTGTGTTAGTGGCATCACACAGAGCTCCTATATTTTCTTCTCAGCAGCACCCACAGGACTTCTAGTGTGTTAGTGGCATCACACAGAGCTCCTCTATTTTCTTTGCAGAAGCACCCACAGGACTTCTAGTGTGTTAGTGGCATCACACAGAGCTCCTCTATTTTCTTTGCAGAAGCACCCATAGGACTTCTAGTGTGTTAGTGGCATCACACAGAGCTCCTCTATTTTCTTTGCAGAAGCACCCATAGGACTTCTAGTGTGTTAGTGGCATCACACAGAGCTCCTATATTTTCTTCTCAGCAGCACCCACAGGACTTCTAGTGTGTTAGTGGCATCACACAGAGCTCCTCTATTTTCTTTGCAGAAGCACCCACAGGACTTCTAGTGTGTTAGTGGCATCACACAGAGCTCCTCTATTTTCTTTGCAGAAGCACCCATAGGACTTCTAGTGTGTTAGTGGCATCACACAGAGCTCCTATATTTTCTTCTCAGCAGCACCCATAGGACTTCTAGTGTGTTAGTGGCATCACACAGAGCTCTTCTATTTTCTTTGCAGAAGCACCCATAGGACTTCTAGTGTGTTAGTGGCATCACACAGAGCTCCTATATATTCTTCTCAGCAGCACCCACAGGACTACCGACTACAATGGCTGGAAGACCGCCAAGGGGAGGCAGAGCGTGCAGAGCCAAGAACACAGGGCAGGCAGGCTCTGTTTCTAGTGGACGTGGCCGTGGCCGTGGACGTGGTCGTGCATCGTCATCAGCACGTGGCCATGGGACACGCGCGTCTTTGTTTTCGGCAGCTGGACATGTGGAGCTGCATCATGCTGAAGGCTTGGTAGAATGGATGACCAAGCCCTCCTCATCCTCCTCATCCTCTCTCACCCAGGCTCAGGGTACTGGCAGAGCATCATCAGCCACCCCTTCCCTAGACCCACCATGTCCTCCTGAGGAGTCCCCCGAACTCTTTGAGCACAGTGTTGGGTACATGCTCCAGGAGGATGCCCAACGATTCGAAGGCTCGGATGATGATACCCAGCTTGAGGAATCTGGCAGTACTGTTCCACCAGCTGCAGCTTACTGCCAGGTTTGCTCTAGTGGTGAAGAGGGAGGGGATGATGAGGTCACTGACTCCACGTGGGTGCCTGAAGGGAGAGAGGATGAGGAGGAGGACGAGGAGGAGGAGGATGCGGCGTCACATGTCCAACGAGGCAGGATGCCCCCTGGAGGCCAGGTAGAGGCCAGCACAGCAACTGTACAACACCGCAGAGCTCCGCCTGTGCAGGGCGCTGCCTCTGCACGTTATCAGAAAAGTTCTTTGGTGTGGGCCTTTTTTGAGACGAGTGCATCAGATCGCACCACTGCTATTTGCAATATTTGTCTCAAGCGTATCTCGCGTGGCCAAAACATCAGCCGCTTGGGCACCACAAGCATGACCAGACATATGGCGACCTGCCATGCAGCTCGTTGGCAGGCACACATAAAAGACCCACACCAAAGAACTAAGCGGACCTCTCCTTGCTCCTCCTCAGCTGGGATCTCCATCCCCACTACACCTTCAGTCCTCTCTGAAAGCTGCTCTGAGAGGACTGAAGGTGTAGAATTAGGTGTGTCACAACCAAGTACTTGCAGTACACCGACGTCCGATTGCAGCAGGCAAATTTCCCTGCCCCAGCTGCTGGACCGTAGAAAGAAGTACACTCCCAGCCATCCACATGCCCAGCGGTTGAATGCTAGCCTGGCTAAATTGCTAGCACTTCAACTGCTGCCTTTTCAGTTGGTAGACTCGGCCCCCTTCCGTGAGTTTGTTCAATGTGCGGTTCCTCAGTGGCAGGTTCCCAAACGCCACTTTTTCTCACGGAAGGCGATTCCGTCTCTCTACCGGCATGTGGAGGGCAATGTCCATGCCTCGCTGGACAGGGCGGTCAGCGGTAAGGTGCATATTACCGCTGACTCATGGTCCAGCAGGCATGGACAGGGACGGTACCTTTCTTTCACGGCCCATTGGGTCACTCTATTGGCAGCTGGGAGGGATGCAGGACAAGGTGCAGTAGTGTTGGAGGTTGTTCCGCCACCACGCCTCCAAAACGCTACTACTGCTACTGGTTGTGACACACCTCTCTCCTCCACCCCCTCCTCTTCTTCTTCCTCCAGTGCTCTGTCCTTGGAACCAGCGGTGCTCCGTAGGCGTACAAGGGGCTACGCAAGTACGCAGGCAAAAAGATGCCATGCCGTGCTTGCGCTGGTGTGTTTGGGGGACAGGAGCCACACTGGGCCAGAGGTTCTGGCAGCTCTGCAGGGGCAGGCCGAGAGGTGGTTGACGCCACGTCAGCTTAAGCCAGGAATGGTCGTTTCTGACAATGGCACCAACCTCCTCTCCGCCCTGCGACAGGGGCAGCTCACCCATGTGCCCTGCATGGCTCACGTCCTCAACCTGGTGGTGCAGCGGTTCTTGGGCAGGTTCCCAGGCTTACAGGATGTCCTGAGGCAGGCCAGGAAAGTCTGTGTGCATTTCCGCCGATCTTATAATGCCAGTGCTCGGCTGACTGAGCTGCAAAAGGAGCTGAACCTGCCCAAGAACCGCCTAATATGTGACATGCCCACCAGGTGGAACTCAACGTTGGCCATGCTGCAGCGACTGCACACGCAGCAGAGGGCCATCAATGAGTACCTTTGCGACTATGGCACCAGAACAGGGTCAGGGGAGCTTGGTTTTTTTTCCCCACGTCAGTGGAGCATGATCAGGGATGCATGCACTGTCCTCTCACCATTTGAGGAGGCCACGAGGATGGTGAGCAGTGACAGTGCATGCATCAGTGACACTGTCCCTCTTGTCCACCTGTTGGAGCATACGCTGCGTGGGATAATGGACAGGGCACTTGAGGCAGAACAGAGGCAGGAAGAGGAGGACTTCCTTGCCTCTCAAGGCCCCCTTTATCCGGACAGTGTTCCTTCTGTCCCACCCATCACACAGGAAGAGGATGAGGATGAGGAGGAGGAGGAGGATTGTGTGAGCATGGAGGTGGAGCCTGGCACTCAGCATCAGCAGCAGCAGTCTTTTAGGGATGATGTACAGTCCCAACAAACCAGTGGACTTGTACGTGGCTGGGAGGAGGTGGCTGGCGATCATGTCATCCTCAGTGACCCAGAAGACTCCGGACCGAATGCCTCAGCTAACCTACGCTGCATGGCCTCCCTGATCCTGCAAAGCCTGCGGAAGGATCCTCGTGTTCTTCGGATCAAGGAGAGGGACCATTACTGGCTGGCCACTCTCCTTGATCCGCGGTACAAGGGTAAGGTTGCGGACCTTATCTTGCCGTCGCAGAGGGAGCAGAGGATGAGACATCTCAGGGAGGCCTTGCAGAAAGGTCTGTGCAACGCGTTCCCAGAAACTGGGAGGCTACAAACTCCTGGTCCTGGGCGACGAGTTGCTGAGGCTTCGGTCAGTAGCAGAAGGAGCGGTGGGGAAGGTGGATGTCTGACCGATGCGTTCAGACAATTTTTTAGTCCGCAGCCCCAAGGTATGATCGGTTCCAGCAACCATCGCCAGCGTCTGATATACATGGTGCAGGAATACCTTGGGGCAAGGTCAGACTTGGACACCTTTCCCACCGAAAATCCTCTGGCTTACTGGGTCCTGAGGATGGATCACTGGCCAGAGCTTGCACAGTATGCAATTGAGCTACTGGCCTGTCCTGCCTCCAGCGTTCTTTCCGAACGCACATTCAGTGCTGCTGGAGGATTTGTCACCGATCATAGGGTGCGCCTGTCCACCGCCTCGGTTGATCGACTGACCTTCATCAAAATGAATCAGTCTTGGATCACCACCAGCTACCAGGCACCTGAGGCGGATATAACCGAATAATTTTTAATATCACATCCCTTCAAGACTGCCTATGCTGATGCTGAGTGACTGTCCTCTTATGTTCACTGACTATCCTCTTCCTCCTCCTCAATGATCCATGCCACCACACCAGTGCCTAAGGCACAATTTTTCAGCCCCTTTTTAACAGGGGCGTGTACATACAATTTTTATAAAAAAATGCTTCGCAACACGTGTGACTGCTGTGCTCCAAGTACAGTATCTGTGAGGGGTTGCAGTGTTGTGGCACCAGCACCAGTGCCTAAGGCACAATTTTTCAGCCCCTGTTTAACAGGGGCGTGTACTTACAATTTTTTAAAAAAATGCTTCGCAACACGTGTGACTGCTGTGCTCCAAGTACAGTATCTGTGAGGGGTTGCAGTGTTGTGGCACCAGCACCAGTGCCTAAGGCACAATTTTTCAGCCCCTGTTTAACAGGGGCGGGTAATTACAATTTTTTAAAAAAATGCTTCGCAACACGTGTGACTGCTGTGCTCCAAGTACAGTATCTGTGAGGGGTTGCAGTGTTGTGGCACCAGCACCAGTGCCTAAGGCACAATTTTTCAGCCCCTGTTTAACAGGGGCGGGTAATTACAATTTTTTAAAAAAATGCTTTGCAACACGTGTGACTGCTGTGCTCCAAGTACAGTATCTGTGAGGGGTTGCAGTGTTGTGGCACCAGCACCAGTGCCTAAGGCACAATTTTTCAGCCCCTGTTTAACAGGGGCGGGTAATTGCAATTTTTTAAAAAATGCTTCGCAACACGTGTGACTGCTGTGCTCCAAGTACAGTATCTGTGAGGGGTTGCAGTGTTGTGGCACCAGCACCAGTGCCTAAGGCACAATTTTTCAGCCCCTGTTTAACAGGGGCGGGTAATTACAATTTTTTAAAAAAATGCTTTGCAACACGTGTGACTGCTGTGCTCCAAGTACAGTATCTGTGAGGGGTTGCAGTGTTGTGGCACCAGCACCAGTGCCTAAGGCACAATTTTTCAGCCCCTGTTTAACAGGGGCGGGTAATTACAAATCTTGATCTAATAGTTCACAGCAGGGCCCATTCCTGCGCCCACCAAGAGTAACTATGAGGGCCTACAGTCTTGTGGCAACACCGTCCACCACCACCGCCAAAGGCCCAATTTTTCTGCCCTGTTCATCAGGTGCTTGCAATTACAAATCTTGATCTAATAACACACAGCAGGGCCCATTCCTGCGCCCACCAAGAGTAACTGTGAGAGCTTACAGTCTTGTGGCAACACCGTCCACCACCACCGCCAAAGGCCCAATTTTTCTGCCCTGTTCATCAGGTGCTTGCAATTACAAATCTTGATCTAATAACTCACAGCAGGGCCCATTCTTGCGCCCACCAAGAGTAACTGTGAGAGCTTACAGTCTTGTGGCAACACCGTCCACCACCACCGCCAAAGGCCCAATTTTTCTGCCCTGTTCATCAGGTGCTTGCAATTACAAATCTTGATCTAATAACTCACAGCAGGGCCCATTCTTGCGCCCACCAAGAGTAACTGTGAGAGCTTACAGTCTTGTGGCAACACCGTCCACCACCACCGCCAAAGGCCCAATTTTTCTGCCCTGTTCATCAGGTGCTTGCAATTACAAATCTTGATCTAATAACTCACAGTAGGGCCCATTCCTGCGCCCACCAAGAGTAACTGTGAGAGCTTACAGTCTTGTGGCAACACCGTCCACCACCACCACCACCCCCAATTTTTCTGCCCTGTTCAACAGGTGCATGCAATTACAAATCTTGATCTATTAACTCACAGCAGGGCCCATTCCTGTGCCCACCAGTCTTGTGGCTACACCAACATCTAATAGGGCAAATTTCTGCAGAGTATATACGCCAGGCCCCTACTTTCAAACATCCAACTTACAAACGACTCCTACTTGCAAATGGAAAGAGAAAACAGGAAGTGAGAGGAAATCTACCCCTAGGAAGGGAAATTCTATCCTGTTAGATTTAATTTGGGAAAAAGGTATCTCCTCTCTACTGATACTTTATCACCAATCCTTGTTTCAATTAAAACCCCACTTTTTCCAAAAACATTTGTCATTGGGACGGAAAGTGAGGTGACATGTTCTGAACAGATGTGCAAAGACAGCAAATGTTACAGGGGTGATAACCCCTCCCTATGTTCTCCAAAAAGCTTAAAAATATATTTTTTTGGGATGGAGCTACACTTCATAATGTACCTGTTCAGATTCTACTTAAGAACAAACCTAAAGCCGCAAGTGGTTTTAAATGGCTTCTTTTTTTCCTTTACAAATGTCATTTTGTGCAAGGACAGTTCTAAACACGGGAAACACATGCCACTTCACAGGCATACTTTAGACACCCCCCAGGTACCATATTTAAAGGAAAATTTCACTTTTTTTTTTCACTTTATGCATCATTAAAATGACTGCTCCCGAAAAAACGTTAGTTTTTAAAAGTTCTTTTTGCATTGATATATGTCCCCTGGGGCAGGACCCGGGTCCCCAAACCTGTTTTATGACATTAACATGCATATTGGCCGTTGTAATTAGCACTTTTGATTTCGAACGTTCGCGTCCATTATAACGTATAGGGTTCGAAAATTCGCGCGAACTTTCGGTCGGTTCGAAGGTTCTGGTGCGAACCGAACCCGGGGGTGTTCGGCTCATCCCTAATCTCTAACTTATTGAACCCCTCCCACAGACACACCGCTATTTCTGCACGGAAATTCCCTGATCTGTGTCTGCTGCCTCCCTATTTTGGTGGTGCTTTTTCCTTACTCTCTTTATGTATGGGGTTAGTTACCCTATGGCAAGACTGGCTAGATGTCTGAATAATGTTTGCAAGTACGCCACTATTAAGATATAGTTTAGCTAAAAAACAAATCCCTACACATCTTTAGCCATATCTCTTTCCTGTAATGTAAGATGTTCTAGTTTTGCAAGCAGCTGGATCTTGGAGAAATCTTCACTGCACTTAACAGCATCATGGGCCCCTGGGCAAAGTAATGCCCTGGGGCCTCTTCCGGGAAGATGGTGACCTACAGCCACAGCAAACAGTTGTTGTGGCTCAACCATGCTACATATTGAGTGTGTTTTTTAGTCAGATTTTTTACCATCTTTTTAATTATTTTTTTACATTTTTTTTTTTTTTAGATTTCAATTTTTCATTGATTTAAATTTAATCTTTTTTCCCCACAATGCTGTTGGGGCCTTTGGTGAGATATCAGGGGTCTAAACAGACCCCTGAAGTCTCACTTTTGAGACAGAGAAAGGGACTGAGGAAACACATTCCCCGGTCCTTTCTCTGTATCCTCAGCTGCACTGCAGATGAATGAACAGGAGACAGAGGCTCCCGTTCATTCATAAACTGAAGCATTAATGAACACAGCGAGTGATCAAAATCAATAATTTACTGTGTTCACTTAGAAAAGGAAGGGGACAGTAAATTACATATTTATCCCCCTTTGTGCCTGCAGCTGCTCCAGGCGGGAGAGGAGGGCATCTGGTAGTGCTGCAGGAAAAGGGGCTTTCCGCGGGAGCATCCGATGAAGAGGAGGGACCTGGGGCGCCGGTGGGGCACCCCAGAATAGGAGGATCGGGCTGCTCTATGCAAAATGATTGCACAGAGCAGGTAAGTATAGGCATGTTTGTTATTTTTATAAAAAATAAATAAAAAAAACTAGGGTTTACAATCCCTTTAATATGTCAGTCACTAATGTTGACCTGATCCTCTCTATATTGGCCCATCCAACCATAATAAAACCTTATTGGTTGTTATGGGCACCTTAAGTTCCTTCAGACACTTTCATGAAAGACCAAATTGGCCTTCTAATTTCCTCTTATTATTTTGTGACAAGATGGGAGTCAGTAAATAAATAAAGGTCTAGGACAGATGCTATGATTTGCATAATTTGGTGAAAGGGCTCTTTCACACGGACGGACCGTATGTCCGTTTTCCATCCATCCGTTTTCGGATGAAAAACGGACATACAGGTATCCCTATGGGATCCGCTGACACCCGCTCTCGTCCGTGCCCGCCATGCTCCGTTTCTGCAGACGGAGGAAAACCCCATTTTTTCATCCGTCTGCAGAGCGGATCAGATGACGACGGACTCTACGGTCCGTCGTCACCCGATCTCCCATAGGGGAGAGCGGCGCTCTGACAGGTCCGTCCCTGCACGGAGTGCAGAGACGGACCTGTCATCTTCCTGCTCAGCGGAGATCGCTACGGCGATCCCCGCTGAGCAAGCGGCTATCCACGGGGCGGATCTACACTGATCCGCCCCATGTGAAAGAGCCCAAACATGTAAAGGGACACAATTTTAATGCCCAATTTCAATGGAGAAGGGAGAAGATGGGGAGCTTATCACACAGGGGGAACAGTAGTGGTCAAGGCAGATGCCTGATTGAACGTTCCTGTTGACATTGGGATGGAGAACCTTCCATAGACATGAGCTGCAATAGGTAGTGCACGTTTTTCATGGGTGGAATTTATTGCAGTAAACAATTTTACTATATGGATTGGAAACACATCTAATCTACAAAAAAAAAAGGTCACAAATTACGTATCAGGACTCACCTTGTAGGAAGCAGATACAGACGAGTGACAATGAATACTAAGGCAAAGATTACAAACAACATGTTGCATGTCCTTTTCCACTTGCTGTAAGTGCAAATCTTTGCTAGCTAAGGAAAAAATGAAGAGAAGGTTTTAAAAAGTTAGCTTTTTTTGGGCAAATAAATACTGTATAACTTAATTTTACACAAGTTTTAAAGGATTATTTATTAGGTTAGTGCACTGAACATTACACACGGTAATTCTATAATTCTATTACTTTTTATCACATTCCAAAAACCAAAATGTGATTTCTAATTGATTGCTATACATTGACCCACATTGTTATCCGCCTAATTAAAGTGCAAATTAGGAAGTCTCTCAGCCTACAGATTTTTTTTTTACCACTTTAGAACCAGTATGTTATACATCTTTCCTGTCCAGACCATTTTTCAGTTTTCAGTGCTATGAAAGTTTGACTGACAATTACTTGGTCCTGCAAAACTGTACCCAATTAATTTTATATAAATTTTTTTGAAACAGATAGATTTTTTTGGTGGTATTTAACCACCTCAATACTGGGCACTTTTACTCCCTTCTTGCCCAGGCCAATTTTCAGCTTTCAGTGCTGTTGCACTCTGAATGACAATTACTCAGTCATGTAACACTGTACCCATATGAAGTTTGAATCTTTTTTTTGAGACATATAGAGCTTTCTTTTGGTGATATTTAACCACCACTGTTTTTTTTTTTTACTAAACAAACAAAAAAAAAAGACCAACAATTTTGAAAAAAATATGTTTTCTTTGTTTTTGTTATAACATGTAGCAAGTAAGTAATTTTTCTTCTTCACTGATGTACGCTGATGAGACTGCACTGATGAGGCTGCACTGCTGTGCACTGATGAAGCTGCACTGATTATCAGTGTATATGTGCCCTGTCAGACTTGCCGGTTATCGGCTCCCCTTTCCTCATGCTGTGGCAGTTTGTTTACATATGATTAGCTGTGATTGGACACAGCTGATCACATGGTAAAGAGCCGCTGTGATTTGCCCTTTACCGCGATCTGTGATCAGCTAGTTAGTTTATCTGTTTTGTACTTTAGAAAGGAAAACATTTTGAGGAGGAGGAGAAACACATCAAAGGAGAAGTTCTGGCAAGAAATGATGTGCAACAATGTATATAAGAACAGATCCCACCACCCATAGTTGGTGGATCTCTAAAAGTTTCACTCAGTGAGGATTTGAAAGACAGCCAGGGACTGCATTCATTCTTTCACCTTATTTGGCAATACCTCTTTATAATGGAAAACCCAAATTGTAAGTATCTTGCAGTACTGTAGATAGTCCATCATAATTACCAAGTGGGATTGTTTGCAAGCGTTACCGTTATAGTGTAATGTTTGTATTATTGTATATATATATATATATATATATATATATATATACACACACACACATATACACTGCTCAAAAAAAATAAAGGAACACTTTGAAAACACATCACATCTCAATGGGGAAAAATATCATGCTGGATATCTATACTGATATGGACTGGGTAATGTGTTAGGAATAAAAGGATGCCACATCGTTTGATGGAAATTAACATTTTCAACCTACAGAGGGCTGAAATCAAAGACACCCCGAAAATCAAAGTGAAAAATTGATGCAGCAGACTTGTCCATTCTTCTGGAATTTAATTGCAGCTATTCAAAATGGTACTCAGTAGCTTGTATGGCCCCGATGTGCTTGTATGCCTGCCTGACAACGTCGGGGGCTTGCTCCTAATGAGACATCGGATGGTGTCCTGGGGTATTTCCTCCCAGATCTTGACCAGGGCATCACAGAGATCCTGAACAGACTGAGGTGCAGCCTGGTCGGATGGACTGACACATATGTCCCAGAGGTGTGCTATTGAATTTAGGTCAGGCGGGCGTCGGGGCCATTCAATGGTATCAATTCCTTCATCCTCCAGGAACTGGCTGCATACTCTTGCCACATGAGGCTAGACATTGTTGTGCACCAGGAGGACCCCAGGACCAACTTCACCAGCGTAGGGTCTAACAATGGGTCCAAGGATTTCATTCCGATACCTAATGGCACTCAGGGTGCCATTGTCTTGCCTGTAGAGGTCTGTGCATCCCTCCATGGATATGTCTCCTCAGACCATCACTAACCCACCACCAAACTGGTCATGCAGCTTCTCCAAACCCTTTCACGTCTGTCCCATGTGCTCAGGGTGAACCTGCTCTCATCTGTGAAAAGCACAGGGCGCCAGAGCCGGACCTGTCAATTCTGGTGTTCAATGGCAAATGCCAATCAAGTTCCATGGTGCTGGGCAGTGAGCACAGGGCCCACTGGAGGACATCAGGCCCTCAGGCTACCCTCATGAAGTCTGTTTCTGATTGTGTGGTAAGAGACATTCACACCAGTGGCCGGCTGGAGGTCATTTTGTAGGCCTCTGGCAGTGCTCATCTTGTTCCTCCTTGCACAAAGGAGTAGATACTGGCCCTGTCCAGCTCTCCTAGAGTAACTGCCTGTATCCTGGAATCTCCTCCCTGCTCTTGAGACTGTGGTGAGAGACACAGCAAACCTTCTGGCAATGGCTCGTATTGATGTGCCATCCTGGAGGAGTTGGTCTGCCTGTGCAACCACTATAGGGTCCAAGTATCGCCTCATGCTACCAGTAGTGACTCTGACCCTAGCCAAAACTAGTAAAAAACAGTCATAAAAGAGGAGTAGGGTAAAAAAAATGGCAGTGGCTTCCACCTGTAAAACCATTCCTGTTTTGGAGGTTGTATCATTGTTGACCATCTAGTGCACCTGTTGGTAATTTCATTAACACCAAAGCAGCTGAAACTGATTAACAACTTAGCAATTAACTTGATGCTATACTATTTTTTTTTTTTTGAGCAGTGTATATGTAAAGTTCAGGAATATAGCACTTCGGGATCATGCACAAAGCCATTTGTCTTAAGCATACAAGTCTTTATTTTTATCTTAAGAGCAAATGAAAACAGAGCTTCCAGCAGTAAACAAAACTGACTTGACTACATCAACACAAACACAAAAGTCTGCTTGTCTTCAGCACAAAAGAAATACAAGACATACAAATTTCAGGTAAGGGATTTGTGCATAGCATCTATCCATGGCCACCGCGGCCACCCCCTATTCAGGCTTCCGGACCCTTTTTAGGACGCCAAGTGCCTGAATTACAGAAGTGGGGGTGTTTTTTGAAGCACCTGATTAGAGCCATAGGCTCTAATAGGCTTCAAAATAGGATGGACTCGGAGCGCAGAGCATTGCGCTCGGAGCCCACATAGGTGTGTTAGAAAAGCAAATGAATATTCGCTTTTCTAACACTGAACTGCCTCTCTGCCAATCAGGAAGCATGGGTCTAATACCCATTACTTGATTGGCTGAAAGGACAGGTGCTCCTTTTGGACTCCTAGCAGGAAGAAAGAGACGCACTGAGGACACAGCTCACCGCTGCCTGACCCGCTGCCCCTCCCACAGCTCACCGCCATCACCCACTGCCTGACCCGCAACCAAGATGGGGTAAGTGCCAATCAGACAGTAAGCGGGTGAGCGGGGGTTACAGTGGCTGCATTTGATGGGCACACTGGAATTTGTTCATTGGTCAATGTAAAAACCAAGTCTATGTTCTCTATTTTTTTTATACTTGATTATGCCAAAGCTTGTGGATGCTGTACATTTTGTCAAAACAGCCTATGTTTTTGTTCTCATTACATATCTTTGTATTTAATTGTATTGCAACCACTTTGTCTGTATTACTGGAATCATTAAATAGGGGATTTAAAAAAAAAAATGCTATGTTTTCTTTATTAAAAATTAGATTACTCAGTGATTTGTATGTGAATACTGAAAAAGTAGAATGAAAACACATGAGGGGTAAATACTGTATTAATCCATAGAATGTGTGGTGCATACGTGCAATGAAAGGATTTACTTGCATTAATTTGTAAAACCAATAGACTGTATTGCAAAGGCTAATTTACAAGTCATCTCTGAGTAATTTTGAACAGCACCATTCTACTTCTTGCAAAGGGCAACTATTCCTGCTTAGAAGGCACAGCTGCTGTTCTTCTCTTGTTACTGGAGTTGTCAATGTCAGGCTTTACACTAACAACTGTACAAGTGGCTGTGGCTGGCATAAGTGCTGCTACAATGGAACAGCAGATTTTCTAATATTATTAGTAGTACATTTTGTATAAACCATCTTAATAACGCTAAAAAACAAAACAAATAACATTTAGGGGTATATTAATGAAAACAATTGTTGTGAAAATGTAGAAGCATTAGCGAAAACATTGTGAATAATCCCCATAATGTTTGTAATATGTATGAAATGTCACTTTCTTTCTCGTACATCAGGGGACACAGAGCAGCCATATACATTACTACCTGGATTATGCGCCACCTATAGGTGAATGGACACTGGCAGAATAACCAAAAACGGGAAGTGATCCCCTAACTCCTCACATACAGGAAGTACTCCAGTTTTTTCGCCAGTGTCTAAAATGGTGGATGGTCACTTTTGAGCTCTTTGTGAGCTCCCATGCTGTAACCCCACACAGGTTCTTAAGAATCAAGGGACAGTGTTTCCAGATAGGATCCATTTCAAAAAGCTACTATGCTAAGATAAATGGTACTTGAGCCTCGTAAACAAGATTAAAGGATCAACAACTAGGTTTTGCCTGTAATGCGACCTTCTGGGAGCTGGACCCTGCGTAGTGGAATCCTGGACACCACAGGCATTCCTGCAGGGTGCTGTACAGGTCCAAGGGAGTGAACCCTCATGCTAAAAGGGTACCCCGTCCTCAAAGGTCCGTGGTGACCGAACCTGCTGGTGTGGGTGAAGGCTGGACCTCTGGCTTAGGCTATAATCCTGCCGCAGGAGTGATAAACCAAGGTCCAATTATTATATATTCCCCTGCAACAATTGTATCTAGGCTGACATGTTTTGAAAAAAAAAAAAAACGTTTTCCTTGCTATGCTTGTTTGGCATAGGTTTGCTGCTCTGTGTATTCTCTTCCCAGAGCTGCACAGGCCGTGGGAAGCTTTTTTTAAAAAAAAAAAAAAGCCTACAGTCAAAGGTCCTGTTGGACAGACTGAAGGGACACAGATCAGCCTATCCTGGTGTGGGTAGGTGATAGCAGATGCAGCCTAGTTATGTTGCATTGACTGGAAGAACAGGTCATTTGTATAGGATTCTTCCAAGGGGGAATTGTGGTACTGAGGAACTTGTGTATTGTGTCACAAAGCCAGTTACCATTGCTTCAACAAGCTATGTCTTCCAAGAAGCGTTCTGGGTGGAGTGCTGCAGCAAGGGGCACATGTGTTCCATCAGTGGCCCCTGTAGATGCTAAACTAAACTCTGCTGCAATAGCCTCACCTGAAAGACCAGATGACACCGGGCAATCCGAGCGACTGCATCTATCCGGCAATGTGCCTGCTACCAATGCTTCTACCTCAGAGTATATTACTAAGGAGGATCTATCATCAGCTTTGGCTGGTCTAGAAAGCAAGATTGCTGGAATGATCGCTTCTGTCACACAGAGTGGAAGAAAGCATGACAGAACCCCTCCCCTATTCCTCCTATATTGGAGCAAGACTGGGTTGATGAGGTAGAAGAGGTAATGGGCCCGATTAGGCAACTGATATCCAAACAGAGGAATCTCCCTCATGTGATTCAGAGCCTGAAGAGGCTCAGATTATATCAACCTCTCAATCACAAAAGCTTCTCATCCATTCTTTTATACAGGTGGTCCATACAGCTTTTAAGTTACCTCCAGTGGAGGTCCCTGAAACACCTTGTTCCTCCCCGGGTTCTTTGAAACCACAGCAGGGTACACAGGCATTTCCCTTTCACCCAATCTTGAAGCAGGTGGTATATTCCAACTAGGAGCACCTAGACAGGATATTTGTGCCTCCAAGGAGGTTTTCTCTGTTATATCCAATGGAGGAAAGCAGTGGCGGTGTGTGCATAGAGGGGCCTTGTCGGGCGCCGGGCATCTGAATTACAGTGGGGGGGTGTTTTTGGAAGCACCCAATTAGAGCTGTCAGCTCTAATAGGCGTCCTGATTAGAGCGGTGGGCTCTAATAGGCTTCCATAAGTGTAAACAGCGGGCGCAATGCTGTGCGTTCGCTGTTTACACAGTGTTGTGTTAGAGAAGCGAATACATTGCTTCCCTAACACTGGACGCCTCTCAGCCAATCAGGTTGCCGGGTCTGTGTTACCTGTCACCTGATTGTCTGAAGTCACAGGCGCTGTGATTGGATGCCTAGGCGTCCAATCATTGCAGAAGACAGGAGGAGCGCGGGAGAAGATATTGGGTTGCAATGAGGAGACACTGCTCGCCGCCTGACGCCGTCACCAGCTGCACACTGAGACAAGGTAAGTGCCGGGCAGATGGCGGGCGAGGGCACATTGGCAGCATTTAATGGGCACAATGGCAGCACTTGGGGCACAGTGGCAGCGTTTGGAGCACTGTGGCAGCATTTAATGGGCACAGTGGCAGCACTTGGGGCACAGTGGCAGCGTTAGATGGGCACAGTGGCAGCGTTAGATGGGCACAGTGGCAGCATTTAATGGGCACAGTGGCAGCATTTAATGGGCACAGTGGCAGCATTTAATGGGCACAGTGGCAGCGTTAGATGGGCACAGTGGCAGCGTTTGGGGCACAGTGGCAGCATTTAATGGGCACAGTGGCAGCACTTGGGGCACAGTGGCAGCGTTAGATGGGCACAGTGGCAGTGTTTGGGGCACAGTGGCAGCATTTAATGGGCACAGTGGCAGCGTTTGATGGCACAGTGAGGCTGTTTGTTTGCGCCCCCCCAAAAATTTTGAGCACCAGCCGCCACTGGAGGAAAGCTTTACCAAGAAGTGGTGCATATCGGTTGTGGATGCAGCGGTTTCCTCCCTGAGCAAGACCTTAAACTTAACTTGTCCAGTGGATAATGCACAGGTCTTTAAGGATCTTGCGGATAAGAAGCTGGAAGCCTTGTTAAAGGCATCCTTCACCCTGGCAGGTTCCGCTATTCAGCCCACAGTAGCAGCAATGTCAAGCATTGAAGGATCAGGCTAGACGGCCCAATAGACCGGAGGATTCTGTTCAGGATAGAGCAGAGCAGAATTTTATGGCTAAAAAGCTGGTCAGCAGAGCTCCCTTGTAAGAGGATGCTAGCTGGGTTTCCTTTTCATGGAGAACGTTTGTTTGGGGATGATTCTGATAAGTACATCCTAAAGATATCTGGAGGAAAGAGTTCCCTCCTTCCTGTGAAAAAGGTAGATACACGGCCCTCTTTTAAGGTGCAACGCACTAATTCCTCTGTTTTTTTAGGCCCTAGGCAGTTCCAATGGCACCGGGGATCTGCTGCCAAAGGTAAACAGCAGGGCCAGGGCCAAAAGAGGCCGTGGGTCCAAAGGTTCGCTAATACTGGCACCAAACCTTCCTTGTGAAGGGACACCCCCACTCCTGCGGGTGGGGGGAAGGTTGCTGCAGTTTGCGGGATTGTGGGAAACGCTAATTCAGGACAGGTGGGGTCATCTCTACAGTGTCTCAGTGGTACAGGCTGGAATTACCCTCTTACCCTCCTCAAAGATTTGTGAGGTCCAGCATTCCCAGCATTTCAAGAAAGGGCTTATTACTCAGCACAGACCATTTAAGGCGGCAGGGGGTGATCATGGAGATCCCAGTTCCCGAAAAGGGTTTTATTTGAATCTTTTCACGGTTCCAAAGCCAAATGGCAACATAAGACTAATTTTGGATCTAAGAGCGCTGAACCGTTATCTCTCGGTGCGGCCCTTTTGGATGAAATCAGTCCTCTCTGTCGTGACCTCTCTCCAAGAAGGTGATTTTCTGACATCCAAAGACATCAAAGGCTTTTGCGCTTTGTCATAGAGGAACAACATCTTCAGTTTGTGGCTCTGCCCTTTGGGCTTATAACCGCACCACGGGTCTTCACAAAGACCCTAGCACCCGTACTGGGTCTTCTAAGATCTCAAGGGATCTTGATTGCAGGCTACTTAGACGATCTCCTACTCAGGGATAAATCGCTGCAGGTTTTGATAAGGAACGTGACCTTTATGATTCAATTCTGGGTACATCTCGGATGGATCATAAATTCAGAGAATTCGGCCCTAAATCCGGTTCAAAGTCTGGAATACTTAGGCCTTGTTATGGACACAGTCAAGGCAAGAGTGTTCTTGCCTCCAAGAAGGGTCGAGGCCCTAAAGGATCAGGTTCGGCAGGTAAGCCGAAAGAGACGCCTGTCTGTCCGACTTTGTATGAGTCTTCTGTGAAGGATGGTTTCCTCATTCGAGGCAATTCTGTATTCCAGGGCATTGCAGCAGAACATTCTGTCTGCAAGGAGCAGGAAGATGCAAGTTTTGGATTACTGCATGATCATAACCCCTAAGGCTCGAGGAAGTCTCGCTTGGTGGTTAGTAGACCAGGATCTGGTTCAGGGAAGGTCTTTTCCTCCACTGTTATGGAAGGTAGTGACCACAGATGCCAGTTTTTCCGGCTGGGGCGCAGTCATGGAAAGTTCCATAGTCCAGGGGAAAATGGACTCTGAAGGAACAGGTATTGCCCATCAATACCTCGCGCTGAATTATTGGACGTCAAAGTTACAGGGTCACCCGGTAAGAGAGCAAACCAACAATGCCACTGCTGTGGCCTATGTCAACCATCAGGGTGGGACCAAGCGTCGTCTGACCCACATTGAGGTCAGTCATGTGTTATCCTGGGCAGAAAGGCATGTGCCAGTGCTGTCTGCAGTCCACATTCCGGGGGTAGAGAACTGGAAGGCGGACTATATCAGCTGCCAACAGATACATCCAGGAGAATGGTCTCTCCTAAACATTCCCTGTTCTAAAAGACATAGAGTTTTTCTTGTTAATAATAAAAAATTTCAGTATAATCTCCTCTTTAATCCATTTTCAATTCATTTCATTTCAATTCATTAATTTCATTTCATTTCATTTCAATCAAATATTATCATCAGATTTTTATAATATTGTTGAGGTTAAATTGGTTCCGTTTGGTCCTGAAAGGAGATGACCACTTATGAAAAAAAATATGCAATTTAGATTTCCCAGTGAATACTAGCTGCACTAAGAAGACTGATGGCCATCACAGAAGATAAACTTTGTCAATAACTGGATTATTCACCCAAATGCAAGCTGCTCTGAAAGTTAAAGTAGAACTATATGCAAAACTTTTTTTTTTTAAATTTTGGATAGAGTAAGGCCACTTTCACACTGAAGCACTTCTAAACTGCCAGTAAAAACACTGAGCGCTTTTGAAGCGCTTTTCAGGCGCTTTTGAAGAGCTTTCCATTCATTTCAATGGGGAGGGGAGTTTTTCACCGCCCTGCCAACACACTGCCCCAGTGTGAAAGTGTTCATTGATTTTAATGGAAATAAGTTTTCATGAGCTTTTTAGGCGCTGTTTTTAGCATGAAAGCGCCTGAAAAGCGCCTCAGTGTGAAAGTGGTCTCAGGGAGGGTTATAACCCTGCCCTTACTATGGTCAGCATGTGTATACATACAGTTTTTTTTTACAGTACTTTTAGCTGTCCTCTTGATCTCTGCATTCACAGCTGTCCATTTTGGGACCCTAGCACAATGGGATTGTATCACTACACTACCTGGTTTAGAGTTTTTAACTCTCATCTGTTGGCTTGCAACCACTAACCCCTCTAATGCCACGTACACATGATTGGACTTTCCATCAACAAAACCGTGGATTTTTGTTCTAAGTTTGTTGGCTCATACTTGTCTTGCATACACACGGTCACACAAATGTTGGCCAACAATTACGAACGTGGGAACGCGGTGATGTACAAGACGTATGACGAGCTGAGAAAAATAAATTTCAATAGCCAGTGCGGCTCATTCTGCTCGATTCCGAGCATGTGTGAACTTTTGTGCGACGGACTTGTGTACACATGATCGGACTTTCCAAAAACAAAGTTTTGTTGGCGGAAAATTTGAGAACCTTCTATCAAACATTTGTTGGCAGAAAGTCCGACAGCAAATGTTTGATGGAGCATACACACGGTCGAACTTTCTGACAACAAGCTCACATCCAACATTTCCCGTCGGAAAATTTGACCATGTGCACGCGGCATAAGAGTTTGTGAGCATTTACCATGTTGCTGTATTTTGTAATATGCTATTATTGTTCAGTTACACTTAAACACTTGAGAGTTGTATATGGGGGTCTGTTCTCATATGGTCTAAGCTTACGTTCTGTAATAAAGATATATTAAACTGTTTTTGTACTGTATATATTTTCTAATTTTAGATTGTTAAATTCTATGCATTGTCCTTTAAGAAAATGTTTTGCCATTTATTAAGAGATAGTAGGAAGAGGTAGAGCAGGAAGTTTGTGTGATTAATAAAGATGGTGACCTGTTAACTCTCTCTGCACTTCTGAGACACAACAGTGGCTCATGAAGGTCATCTAGGTGTGGTACAGACAAAACAACTTTGCAAAGAAGCAGTTTGGTGGTTTGGTGTAGACCAGGAGTCTCCAAACTACGGCCCGAGGGCCAGACATGGCCCTTTGCTAGCCTTTATCCAGCCCTTGGGGCACTATTCCTCCCATTGATATGAGGCACTATTCCTCCCACTGTCACAAACAATGGGGCACTATTTCTTCAACCGATACCAGTGATGGGATCCTATTCCTCTTACTAATAGGGACACTACTCCTATTGACCACCAACCTTAAGGCCATAATAATTCTCACTCATGCCTGGCCCGTGACATTTTTTGCCCCTGCTGGCCACAACTCAGCCCTCCTCAAGTCTGAAGGACAATAAACCTGCCCTTTGTTTGAAAAGTTTGGAGACCCCTGTTATAGACAACCAAATAGAAGCTTTAATTCACAATTGTAAACTGTGATATCTCCCAAAAGGCCCATGGAATACAATCCAATTATATGTATGTGGAGAAATTACAGCAGCACCAAACCTCAAAGATACTTATGATTTGTACTTAAAATGGCCAGAGGTGGCTACAGCAGAAGTCATGACTATTAAAGTTGTCACCACCACCTTGGAGGAATGGTAATCTAAGTGGGACTTCCTCTGGAAATCAATACTAACAGTGGTCAACAATTTATTTCAAAAGAGTTTGAGTCCTTAAAGGATAACTCCACTTTCGTGGGGGAAAAAATATCAAATAAAGAAAAAAAGAATATAGTGTATACAATTGCATTACAAGTCATATTTTCATTAAATGTTATTAAAATATACCCTTCTTTTTCAATCTGCAGCTCTGTAATTTTCTGAAAATGCAATGCAATATGGCTACCTGGAGGTGTTCTGTAATCAGAATGTGTACAAAACGCCCCCCCAGAAACATAATTTTCTGCTTGTGTGATTGGCTCATTGATTTTATCAGAAGTCTATCCTAAGATACATGTCAGATATCAGGCATCCCCTGCAACAAAAATTTCATTTTTGGTGAGATACTTCCAACTTCACATCTAAAGGGATACAGGCCCAGCAGCTTTCCTCATTAGAGCCCCACAGATGCACAGCTGATTGATAATTATGAAACCACTCCCATTAGACTCACTTTTCCACAAGGGCACAGACAAACACACAGGGATTTCTTGATAATAACAAAAGGTAGGAATCCGCAACAATGTTTGTTAAAATCCTTGTAATGTACATAGATCACCCAGAGGGGAATGTTTTTTTCTCAATAAAAGTGAAGTTACGCTTTAACATCACAACACCATCTACAGGCTGATGGAGGTGTGGAACGTTTTAACCAGATATTAAAAATTACCTAAAGACGCAAGGGACTCTTATTCAGCAAAGCTATAACTGCTTTTCTACAACAGTACAGGTCAGCTCCTCATAGCACCACTGGGTAATCTCCTGAACGACTGATGATCTTGATGATTAGTGATGATTTATGGTCATGATTATCAAACCCCACTCACAAGTTTGAAGCCACCTATCTATCTAATCCACCGCCAATTGGAGCCAATAACCTATAGCTTGGAGGGTGGATCAATTTGACACATGAGCAGGTTAGTGGCTTACTTGGGATGAAGCGTCCATCCCTACCACACAGCCACAAACATCTGGAAGCCTGCAAAACACCTTCCATTCCAGTGAATTGGGGAGCCCAGAATGCAATAAAACCTTACCTAAGCATCTGCTTGGCTATTTACTTTGTAATGTGTTCAAGTTTCGAAGTGTAACGGAGGATAGGCAGTTGTGTATTTATTAGGTTTGGTGCATTTTCTGTTTAGAAAAATATTATGGCATATCTGCTTTAAAAGATAGAGTTGGAGTAGGACGTTTGTGTGATTAGATTAACAATAGTGACCTGTTAACTGTCTGTCTGCCCTTCTGAGACACAACACTCACCAGTATGGATATAGTAAGTATCTCTGCGCTGCCCTTATGTGTGATACTATGATAAATACTGCAGCAAACACTGAAAGGAGTTTTCAGATCCAGTAAAAAGATATATTAGAAGAATAGTGCTGCGCTGTATATTGAGGGTATAATACAAAAGTGCCAGATAATATAGTGAATATAAAGTGCTAAACGATACAACGTTCACTTAAAAGTGAGAAGTGCCAGAAAAGTGCATTCTGTGCAAATGAAATCAATATAAAATCAATATAAAATCAAACGAAATGGCAATAAAATCACATGTGACAATAACTAAATGGTGGTGCTGATTTAAATATACACTGACCAATATGCTACTAATAATAGGTCCTCAGATGAAAAGTTCATAAACGTTCATAATATGTAGATAGATACGGATAAAATCGCATAAAAATTTCATAAAATCGCATATGGTCATAAGAAGTTGAATAAAATCGCATAAAAGCGCATAATGAAAATATAAAGTAAAATAAATAGTGCTGGATGAATCAGAAATAAGTGGCGGTGATATAGGTCCGTGAGGTAAGTCCTGACTCACGTGACTTCATCAGGGGTTCACGCGAGCCTGATGAAGTCACGTGACCGTGACGAACACGAGTCGGGTCAGCACTGAGATACCGAAAGTACGGTACGAGCTCGCCGCTCGTTTTTACACAGGTTTATATGTATGGAAATGTGAGTGTTTTTCTCTATGTTGTTTAAATAAATTTCTAAATACACTGAAATACTACACTATCGAGCATTCCCCTCTTTTACCCTACCCTGTGGGAGTCATTTACCAGCGCCAGAACAGAGGGGCCAACCAACAGTGGGGACACTTTTTAGAAGTTCCAGCAGGACCAAAGGAAAACCACACTGTGGGGGGACGCCACCAAGGAAGAAGCAGAGGCCCGCCTGGAGCCTACATATTTATAAAACGCTGTTACCTTACAGCGGTAAGGTAAGGGGACACCCACACTTTAATCAGGAGAGGAACAGAAACCACTAATCACTGAATGCACTAGCCCTTGGGAAAAGAAAAATATACTCTTTGCACCAGCAAGCATCACTTTTGATTCACCTGCAATGCGTTTTATATGACACCGAAGTCACAATATATTGCACTTCTAGGTCAAGCTAAGTCAGGACTTACCTCACTCACCAGTATGAACACACTCACCAGTATGGACACACTCACCAGTATGGACACAGCGAGCAATGAAAAACCCAAGAGATGTTCTAACCCTTCCACACTCTATCCACAGCTAAATTAAAAAAATAGTGGCTATAGGTACACTTTAAACTCAAACATGGACTACAACTTCAAACATGGGTACCCATGAATAAGTCTAAACGACGAAACATGTCGGGAATGAGGCTACAGAGCAAAAAGTATTTTAGATTGTATTTATTTATTTATTACGCCACTGTGGACTACTACTATACCACCACCTGGGTCCTTCTCTTGGTCCGCCGAGACCGCAGTATATATATTTTTATACTTTTATATATCAGCGTTGTTTGGTTTGCCGTGCTTTTGGATTGGAGGCCTGTTTTTAACCTTTGAAATGTGAGTGTAACCATTGGAGTGCTTTGCGTGAATAAATTTTATCATACTTTTTCACACTATGTGGAGCATTTTATTCATTGTTTTGCATATGGAATCGCATTGAGAGTTAAACGGATCAAACAAGCTGTCCTCCATTAACCCCTGGAGTGGGTAAAACACGCTGCTGCCAAACACGAGAGTGTGAGGCCTTGTGAGCTGGTGAGTGGGCCTTTCAGAGGGAGTGTGATCACAAACACGGGGTGTGGTGGCAGATTCAAGCCAGTTAGAAGACTTCAGTTTGAAACTGTGTTTGAAGACACTTGGAAAATCACTTACCTATTGATTTATTTATTTACAATCTGGACTTTATATGTTTATGAACTTTTTCACTTGTCACTAAGAGAAATAGATACACTGCTGCTATTAAGTTATACGTTGAGTCAATTATACACCACTATTTTTGCACTTTGATATTTATATAGCACTGTATATATATTTGCACAATATTTATTTGCATAGTATTCATTCACTATTTTGTATATTAGCGCTACTGATTCACCCTATTTATGTTGCATTTTTAGGTTGAATTGCAGATTTTACATATATGTAGGTTAATCTTTAATAACTATGGTGAAACTGGGAAAGGGGCAGTCCATTAACAAGTTTACATATACAGCATCTGTTCTCTCTTCAGTCCAGCACCAGATGAGGGTGGAGGGGAGCGCGTAGTAGGAAGGAGTGAAGTTACAATGAAGCTTTGTTCTGTAAGCACATGGCTGGGTTCCATCTCAAGGGACGGCTTTCTGAGGAGGACAGAGAATGGTTTGAGAAACTGTTTCTGGAAGGGCCTAATCTACATTTCCCTATAACAAGAACCATTGTGTAGAGTTGAAATCCTTGATGCCTTTTTTATTGCATTTATAAGGGAAGGGAATTTCCAGTCTGAATGAGCCTGTCACCCGTTCACCTTGCTAGTGCCACTTGTTTATTTAAAAAATAAAGAAATAGAGACATATTTTCCATAAGTGCTTTTATAAATACTACAACAGTTCTTCGAACTGTCACTTCAGTGCTCATTAAAAAATCATGTTACCTAACATGAACTCTCATCCATTGTCCCACACACAACTGCTCTTTTCACAAACACACATACAGTATGTAAATGGCATGGCTGATTTAGTAAAAGAGGAGAGCATGTTCAATTTCAAGGTGAATTTTACCTATTGAATAAGGTGAAACAAACTAAAAATTCACTTTGCAAAAAATACCCAATCATGGGAAAGGGAAAAAAATGATTTTTGTGCATTTTTGATTAGGTGATTTAAGTTAATCCAACTTCATTTCATTCACTAAGCTAGGTAGATTTCCTCTTTGCAAGGTACATTTTCACTTAAATTAGTGAAAAGAATAAAGCTGTTTGTATTCCAGCAAAAATATTTTTCCTTGCACACAATTGGGTATTCTTTGCAGAATTATTTTCACTTTGCTTCACCTCATTCACTAATGATAACGTCACTTTGCAAATTAACATGCTCTATCCTCCAGTAAATCAAGTAAATTGTAAGAAAAAGAAAAAAAAAACAGCAAGAAGCTCTATATGTGGTGCCTAAAGTGTTACTAAACCCAGGACCCTGCATTCACAATATCTGGTCTCCCACAGTACAAAGAAGATGAAAATGCAATTATTTTAGTAAATATAAACTGCTAAATACCTTTTTTCATCAGCAGTATATAGCAGTCTTGTGACTTCTATCAGTGTTTGGTTAAAGCTCATAGGAGGAGTTTTCATTTGGCCCTGACTGTCCTATCAGGATGCAGGACCCCTGACCCTCTATCTGGACAGTACTGATTGGCCCTGTGCTGATCACATGCACCCTCCCAAGAAAAATAAACTCTCTAGCAATACACACCAAGCTGAGCATGTGCAGCCTGTCCCCTGGCTCTGTATTATAAGGAAATATATTGGGGACAGTGAAAGACAGGATCAGAGGAGACAATATCAAACAACCTTTTTACACAATGCAGAGGATTAACCCCTTAGGTTGCACAGTGAGTATAACAAGCATGCTTTACTGCATATACAGACTGTTTTTACTGTTGAGGGTTTAGTAACTCTTTAAAGCTTAGGATTTTTCCATCTATATCTCAAATCCTATAGGTTTACATCACAAAGAAGCTCTGTGTAGACCTATAAGAAAGAATTTTATCATACACCCAGTGATCACTAAATTAAAGCGGAAATTAACTCACTCAATAATCGTTGACTGTTTTTAATCTTTGTGCTGCTAACATTCAGAAATAGATAAGAAATTATATCATATTTACTTGGTTTAAACTTTTTTTTTTTTTACATTTCTTGTTACTTCCTGGTTCCCAGGCCTAGGCAAAGTATGCCATGCTTCCCATGAGGCTTCAGGAGTGGAGGAGGGATCTTCTCAGCTAAGTACACCCTCCAGCCTGCATGCCTGAACTAAGGGCAGATGGATTCCAGGAAGTAAATAATCCTATATGAATCATCTGCCCTAACTCAGGATGGCAAAAATGAAATCAAAGTGATTGTTCAGCAAAAAAACATTGGGACATAGATGGATGGGTGAGCTTACATTGAATATTAAAACAGTATTTTTTGTTTATGGTGCTTAGATGAAGTGTAGTTCCGCTTCAATTATGCCTGCTTGTTAACATAAGCATTTAAAAAGCAAGGCGAGTGCCTTAATCATTCAGACACGGTAAAGAGTTTGAATTTTGTTTAAACACTATAACACTATGGGGCTGATTTACGAACGGTTTGCACCATGAGTTGCGGCGCACGGCGATGCGCAACGGCCGTTTTCGTATTAACAAAACATTTGCGCCTGTAACAGCGATATTTCCCATTTACTATTATCTTGCCGGCGTGCAGGAGGCGGCAATCGGTGCGCCACTATAGACATGGCGCACGGCATCTTCAACTCAGGATTAAAAGAAGCTGGAAGTGCCAATATTATGGGGGTGATGTGGGTTGATGTGAGGAAGCATAGATATAGCTATCCAAGTAACAAATATGCCCAAAATAGACTGATAAAGTAACTTTCCCTGAACAAGCCTGCTGCGCCGGCAAGTACACTTAGAACTACGTGAGGTCAATTATTGCACTGCGCATGCGTAAGCGGCATTTGCGCGTGTTCGAGTGCTCTGGTTCAGTAAATGTCAAGCCACGTAACATAATTTGCATAAGTTGAACGGGCACAACTCTCAACTTTTTTTTTTTACGCTGGTTTACTTCTAACTAACTAACTAACTAACTAACAAACACCTGAACTCTGCCTGAATCTGTGGTATCTAAAGATATGTATTTAGTGTCTGAAATCAAAAAAGCTCAGTGCTGCAGATCTTATGTGCTCCTCACCTTCTCAAATATTTTTATATAGTACCCTCACTATAAGCTTGGGTTAAAAGGTAAAGTGATTGTAAACACCTTTTTAAAATAACAAATATGTCATACTTACCTGCTCTGTGCAATGGTTTCGCATAGAGCAGTCCCGATCCTCCTCTTCTGAGGTCTCCCGCTGGCACTCCTACCCCCTGCCAAGTGCCCACGTAGCAAGCGGCTTGATATTGGGGCACTCATGTGGACTTGATCACGAACCACACTGTGTGTCCATAGACACACACAGCACGTCTCGGCCCCGCCCCCGCTCTCCTCATAAGCAACTTCTAGACCTTTGCCCTATTACTATGCACAGTTTTGAAAAATAAAATTGAGTATATCAGGCACATCAAAATGTCAAAGCAAGGGGGGCGTGACCGGAAGCCGACCTGGAAGGAAGCAAAGCCTGAGAGCTCCTCTCCAGCCCGCTGCATCCAGGCTAATTTTCAGGGGATACCCAGCCAGCATATGGGAGCATCGCGCACCACCCGATCCTCCTCAGCCCAGAGACCTTTCCGCCCGCCGCCGAGCTCCGCTGAGCTCCGCCGCATCTTTTAAAAAGCTTTTTAAGCCGCCGTCAGCTCCGGGCGGGTGTACCAAGATGGCGCCGGCCGCAAACAACACGAGGCAGCAGGCCTCAATCCCGCCACCACAACACAGCGGAGGAACACCGCCGGACAACACCGCCTCCACACAGCTGCCTATGAGCCCCTCCGGGCTCCAACACCCGGTGAGTGAAGCCCACCAAGCATCAGGGGGACACCGCCACCCGGAGGGGGACAAGGCCGGATCCCAACCACAGCCGGAGTACACACAGTATACAGAGGGCTTCCCCAAGCTGCTGAGAACAGCTTCTGACCCAGGCCTCCAAACAACAGGCAGCCTGTCCCCCACTGCATCCGATCCTGCAGCAGACTTTCCCCCCCTCCCAGATCCCGGACACCCCCGGGAGGAATTACAACCCCCCACAGATGAAGGGGCACACACCGCATGGCAGCCATTGCATCCCCCAAGAGCCCAAAGGCCCGTATGTTCCAGGGACCACAGCTCGGGCAGAAACCCCCAAGTAACCCCCCCCCTCATACTCCCAGATAACGCAGGGGCACGTGCAACACCCGGGATACAGCCCACCGGCCCCCACCCCAAGCTCACCCCACGCCACATCTTGGACTGAACCCTGGGTACCCCAACCTTCATGGGACACCCCGCAAGCGATAGAGACCCCAGCTAACGGAAATGCACCGACTCCAGCGCATTCCCACCCCCTCACAAACCAAACTGGAGGCCCCTATCTTCCATGGCAATCCTACCTACAAGCCATCCCCACCAAAGATGATTTTAAACAGCTTATAGCAGATGTCAAGGCCACCTGTCGGTCCGAAATCCAAACACTCCACGCGGGCCTCAAACACCTCTCCGACAGAGTAGAGATGGCAGAAAAGGAGATTCAGGAGTCCAAACTGGCCATACACTGAACACAACTTCAGACCTCAGATCACCATATCATGCTCCGCGACATGCAACGCCATCTCGAGGACCTCGACAATAGGGGTCGTAGAAACAATATTAGGGTGCGAGGACTCCCTGAACCAGATGGCACCGAAGATTTGCAATCCTCACTACAGACCCTATTTAATGAGATGCTCGGGGAGGACCCTGATAAACACATAGAGATGGACAGAGCTCACCGGGCTCTTCGCCCTAAAGGTCCCGCCTCAAAACCCCAGGACGTAATATGCAGAGTGCACTCTTATCCGCTCAAGGAGGACATTATGCGTAAAGCCCGCTCTATACGCGACCTGCGATTTGATAATGCCCCGGTGCAGATATACCCTGATCTCTCCTGGATCACGCTTCAAAAAAGAAGATTGCTACAACCTCTATTGCGCACACTTCAGGACGAGAAGATCACCTATAGATGGGGATTCCCCTTCAGTCTGACCGCCAAGCACCTAGGGAAGACGGCAATTCTCCGCTACCCAGATGACCTAGAACCCTTCTGTGACACCTTGGGGATTTCTGTCCCCCAACTCCCTGAGTGGGACTTGGTGGCCAACCCCCCACCACCACCAGTAGTGTGGCAGAAAGTACCTCCGACCAAAAGACCGAGGGGCCCAGACCCCAATCGCCGGTCCCCCAAACATAAGACGGGATGACTTCCCCCCCTAGGGGGTTCTCAATTACAACACCAGCTTTACCCCCACAAGAATCTCCTTAAAATAACTTTCATCCCCTGAAAGCCTGCAAACTAACATGACCTCACTCCATGGGCTACCCTGGGCCGAGAGTTTTACCACCAACGAGTTCCTCTTTGGACCATACCCCCTTGGTACCTCCCCGACCCGAACTTTCCGGATATCCTAGTCGGGGAGCCCTACAGGAACTGTTTGGGTTCTGTGACTCCTACAGTCACCCAGACCCTGCAAATGTTGCTTAACTTGTTTTACTTTTTTTGTTCTAACCCTTCTTTCTCTCCCTAGATACCTCACCTCCACCCAACTACAGATTCACTCCCTCCCAGGGCCCTCGTGGGCGCCGGACCTCCCCCCGCAGATGCCACACTCCCGGAAGCGAACCAGCTGTCGACCAGACCAGATAAGTAGCTCTGACACCCACCCTATCACAGACCATGGCTAAGATAATAACACTTAATGTACACGGCCTAAACTCCAATAAAAAAAGACACCTGGCACTCCGAGAATTCAAGCAATCTGGTGCAGACATTATAATGATACAGGAAACGCACTTTGGCAGGGGAGACTCCTTTACATTTGCCTCCAGGCACTTCCCCCAATCATACCAAGCCTTTAACCCACACAAAAAAGCAGGGGTTGCCATACTTTTTAAAAAAGGATCCCCATTTTCCAGCACTGGGACGTACATAGACCCGCTAGGCCACTTCATCATCGTACAGGGCACATGGCAATCCCAAGCCATAACCCTATGCAACCTATACACCCCGAACAAACGTCAATACCGGTTCTTGAACAAGGTCTTTACCCGCCTGTTTAAAATGCCTCACGACAAGTTAGTGGTAGGAGGGGACTTTAATTTAGCACACTCTACTCAACACGACCGCCTTGTGACAAATCCCCAAGCTCCACAGACAAGAGCCCTCAGGGACTCCAAACAATTTCGGCAAATCACTAGGAGATATGCTCTATTTGACACATGGCGGGCCCTACACCCAAAAGACAGGCAATACACCTTTTACTTTGCCCCGCATCACACCCACTCACGATTGGACTACATCGTCAACAACACCACACTTAGAGCCGTCAAATCCGCGCAAATTCTGCCCATTTCTTGGTCAGACCATGCCCCCGTGACAATTTCCTTGGACCTGGGCTCCCCCTCACGCAGGCCTTACAACTGGAGGCTTAATAGTCTCCTCTTGCAATACCTACCGTCTAAGACGGAACTAGACACCTCACTACAACACTACTTTGCTGAAAATAACACTCCAGATGTGACCCAATCCACCCTTTGGACGGCACACAAAGCAGTAATCAGAGGTAGATGCCTTGCACTCTCCTCAAAAATGAAAAAAGACGCCCAGACCGCCAGAATACTAGGGGAAAAACGCCTTCGACATCTAGAAAACAAGCTACTGACCTCCTCCTCCCTAACACTTATCAAGCAAATAGTCCAAGTCCGAGCGACGCTTCGGGACCTGGCCCTCGGGGCAGTAGAAAAATCAATAATACGGCTAAGACAGCTATATTATGATAAAGGCAACAAGGCGCACTCTCTCCTAGCCAGGAAACTCGCGGACCAAGCGCACATCTCCACGCCCAACCAGATCAGGGATAAGAGAGGTGACCTAGTGACCCATCCCCAGGACATTGCCAAAACATTCGCGGAATTCTATACAGATCTCTATAACAAACATGACATCCCCCACAACCCCCCACCAACCGATCTAACCGACCGCATGACCCAATACCTTGATCAAGCCGGACTACCACAACTAAAGGAGGCCGACCTGCTAGAACTAAACACCCCAATTACCATAGAGGAACTGACGGCGACTATTAAGGCCTTATTAAGGCACATAAATCCCCGGGGCCGGACGGACTCCCATACGAGTACTACAAGACCTTCTTACACATCCTGGGCCCGTATATGACCAGACTATTTAATGCATTTCTCCAACAGACCCCCATCCCGAGCGAGATGCTGGGCTTCTATTTAACTTTGATCCCCAAACCTGACAAAGACCCGACAGTATGCGCCAGTTACAGGCCCATAGCCCTATTAAATTCGGACCTCAAGATATTTACAAAAATTCTCTCTACCCGCCTAAATGCAATCCTCCCCACCCTGATACACAAGGATCAAGTGGGGTTCATCCCCATGCGACAAGCAGGAGATAACACCAGAAAGGTCATAGACTTGATAGACATAGCGAATAGAGAAAACACAGAATCCTTGGTCCTTAGCTTAGACGCAGAAAAGGCGTTCGATCGCCTAAGTTGGCCCTTCATGATAGCCACACTACACCATATGGGCTTTAAGGGCCCCTTCTTAGATACAGTCCAGAACCTCTATACACTCCCCTCATCGCAGGTTAAGACACCCTTCGCCACATCGCCCATCTTCTCAATCACTAATGGTACCCGCCAGGGATGTCCGCTCTCCCCCCTGCTGTTTGCACTATGTGTAGAACCCCTGGCGGCCACCATTAGAAACAATCCCAATATCAGTGGCATTCAGGTCAGGGGCAAGGAGTTTAAGATCTCTTTGTTCGCGGACGACATTATCCTCACCCTGACCAAACCTCGGACCTCCCTCCCCAACCTTCACGCCGCACTAGACCACTACGGCAGGCTTTCAGGCTACAAAACTAACACCTCCAAGTCAGTCGCACTTCCACTCAATATCCCGACAGACGAAACGACCCACCTTAAGTCTACCTTCCCCTACAAATGGGAGACCACCTCACTCAAATATCTAGGGGTATCTCTTACCCCATCCTTCCACACCCTGTATCAGGCGAACTTCCCACCGATATTTCGATCAATCCGGGAACTGATCCAAAAATGGAAAGCTCACCACATCTCCCTTATAGGCCGGATCACCTCCGTTAAAATGATCATTCTCCCAAAACTACTATACTTATTCCAAACACTACCTATTCCCGTTGCCTACATACAATTGCGCAAACTACAAAAAGACCTCCTGAAATATGTATGAAACTTTAAAAAACACAGAGTGCCCAGCTCAGTACTGACAGCGTCACGGACGGACGGGGGCCTGGCATTTCCTGACCTGGTCAGGTACTATCAGGCAACCCAACTTCATGCACTGACATCATGGTTCACCCAGAGGTCCTTCAGTAAATGGTCAGAACTAGAAAAAATATGGCTAGCCCCTGTACACCCAAACAGCATGATATGGAGCGCAAATGTGGAGGTGGACCCCAGTCGCATGCTGGGATCCATGTCACAACTTCGTTTATTGTGGCACAAGGTCTCTCGCGAACATAACCTCAAATCTAAACACTCCCTGATGAATTCTTTCTTATGCAATCCTAAACTGCCAACCAGCCTAACGCACCAGATGTCGTGGCCCTGGGCCTCGCGGAACTTATTTCACTTTGGTCATATCGTGAACCCCATAACTCGTAGGTTGCTAACATTCTCGGAGCTCCAGGCTAAATATGACTTACCAAAGCAGACGTTCTACAGTTACTTGCAGATCAGACACTTTGCCGAAACGATAGCGCCACAACTCCTATTTTCCCCCCCATCCCCATTTGAACAGACCATACTGGAAGGACGCAACCGCAGGGGACTGATATCGGACATATACAAAATTATAAACCAATACCAGTTCTCGAGTAAAGGCAAACACTCATATATGTGCAAATGGGAGGGGGAATTGGGTGAAGAACTCCTGATGGAGGCATGGCAGGCGGTCTGGAGACAGGCGGCCAAAACCTCTATATGTACTCTATATAAGGAAAATTCCTACAAAATTCTCTTTTGCTGGTACCAGACCCCTGCCATACTCCATAAAATATACCCTTCCACCTCAGACAGGTGCTGGCGCTGCCAACAACACAAAGGGACGCTCTTCCACATATATTGGACATGCCCACTCATAACCCCATTCTGGGAACTCACCCGACAGCTCCTGACACGGCTATTTGAGACGTCAATAGTGTTCACACCCAAACTCTTTCTGATGGGCCTGTCCCAACCAAAACTATCTAAGCCTAGCAAGAAATTGCTTAGGCATATACTGACTGCGGCGCGGTGCTTAATAGCCCTTAACTGGAAGTCCTCAACCCCACCCTCCCAAGAGGCCCTATACTCCAGGGTTAAGGACGTCAAACTTATGGAAAAAATGACAGCCAGGTTTAGACAAAAACTGGATGAACACAACGAGGTCTGGGAAAGGTGGCATCTGCGGGAGGACTAGGGCGAGCCGTCATGGGAGTCGAGGTGAGAACGTGTCTACACCTCCCTTTCCCATTCCTATCCCCCTCCCCCCCCCATCTTCTCCCCCCTTCTCTTCCTAATTCCCTTTTCCTTTTCTCTTCTTTTTCCTTTTCCCCTCCCTCTTTCTACCTTCTCTAAAGCAGACTTTACCTACATGTTCTACAAAAAAAAACGTAACTATATGTGTTTTATGCTATGAGTTAAATCCCCACCTACCAGTGGGGACGCTGTTTGAAAACTACAGTTGCACTTATAGGCGCACCAATAGACTAACAACAACATACCAGAAGCATAACCTCTGTCTATGGGATTCCTAATCTGTTAAATATGTATGTAACGTTAAATAACCTGTTTGAAATTGCCAATAAAACTGTTAATTGGAAAAAAAAAATGTCAAAGCAAATAATTCTACAAAGGTGCCGTCACCTTGTGGTGCCAGCAAATACTTATTCAAATAGATTTTTGTATAACTGCAAAGCCCCTAGATCCCTAGGCAGAAGGCCTTGACTTCTATTTGACCTACAGCCATGCCCCAGTCCTTCTTAAAGCTGAACTTACTTCCACCATTTAAAGGTCCAACTTGAGTACCAGTACTGACCAGTGAGACTCTGGCACAATTCTGTTAAACCACAGGATGGTGTTATCTCCTAGAGGGACATGGGCTTCTTCCACAGTAGACAAAAGTCAAAGCTCTGTATACAATGCATTTCTAGAATGACTCTCTGTGCACACAGAAATCAATAAAATAATTATCAAAAGTGCATGATATATGTATGTGCTGGTAGTATTTTTAGCATGGCATAATTTGATACCTTCCAGATTCCAGTTGAATCCACTTGTTTTATCATAATTTAAAAAATGTTCTGTTTTCATATGCTATATAACTTGGTTTACCTCTAGGAAGTGGTCAGCTGCATCATGCAGGAGCATCACTAAGGTTCCAGCACGCATGTAATTAGCACAATAGGAGAATGTAATCAGGAAAATGGTGGCAAAGTGATGTACTGTCTGCTCCTTAAGGTCCTGTAAACAACGCATCAAGACAATTGTAGTTAAATAGATATCTTCCTTTAGTAACAGGATAATAATCAATGTTCATGCACAATGAGTTATAATAATTTATTGTCAACATCATCTATGTACTGTATGTCAGTTTTTTAAATCAAATTACAATATATGTTATGGTAGTCTTCACAAGGATCCCATGTATTTTTTCATTTAATTAGGATTTTAAACATAAGTGTGTAACATTACTTTTTTTGCTGAAGAGTATACCAAAAATAAAAATCCTAAAAAAAAACTATAAACCCCTAACTACAATTTAAAAAAATATATAAAACAGGATTTTTTACTTAACTTACAATAATTATAGAGGTTCAATAAGGGATACAGAGCTGAAGGAATTCTGAGATGCTGCCACCTACAGTAGAATTGGACACTGGCAACAAAAACAATGGTTGAACAGGCAGTATAACCCCTAACAGTTCCATCGTGTCTTAGGTTTGTGCAGAAGCAGTAGTAGCAGTGATCATAAGAAAGAGGGGTGGCCTGTGTTCCTTTAACGAATTTAAAAAAACTGATTTTACGGTTTTCTTAATAGTTCATTAAGGAACACAGGGAAAAGGAGTTCTGATAATTTAGGGAGTCCCAAAGCAGTCCAACTCATGGGTGAGCAGTACAGCAAACCACACACTAACAGACCCACAAACAAGAGGGTAAAAACTGGGGGCTATTTGTGCCTCGATGAGCTGCCTGAAGGAACCTTTGCACAAAGTTTGCATCTGTGGAGGCCTGAACATTGACCTTGTAAAAATGTATGAATGGAAGACCAAGTGGCAGGTTTGCAAATCTTTTGAAACACATGCCTGATGCTGAAAAGCCCAAGAGACACATAGCAATCTAGTAGACTGTGCCTTGGCAGGAAAAGATGGAATGTTATCCTTAAGTCAATAGGCTTGAATGATGAGCTGCCTAAGCCACCTAGAAATGGCGGCGTGAGAAACAGGTTGACCCTTACAGGGGCATTCTGTAATGACAACAACAGAGCCAGTCAGTCTAAATGACATGGCAGAGAGATAAAGGCTAACAGCTTGTTCCACATCCAAACATGGATGTACCAGAGTGGGACAGAGAGTTGGAAGGAAAACATCACCTTATGGAGAATAGAGGCCCTAGGCCTCAGGACAACCTTGTTCCTACGGAGCAGAAGAAAATGTTCCCTATAGGACAAGGCTGCCAACTCTATTGCCAAGGTAATGGTAACAAGAAACACTACCTTGAAAATTAATAGGTCCAAAGGGCATTTTTTGGAGAACTATCAGAGGCTCCCTGGAGTCACAGCTATTAACTCAATAAGAGGTTATTTATTTATTCCAGAATGTGGAATACCCTGAGAGCATAGCAAGCCTGGAACAGGAGCCAACACCTTGGAAAAGCTTGAGGTGCAGTGGGCAGCCTGAAAGGAAGGGCAATGAACTAGTAGTGCATGCCCACAGAAAAACGGAGGAAGTGTTGATGTGCCATAATGATGAGGGCATTCAGGTAGGTATCTTTGATGATGTCCACCGAGCCTAAAAAGTCAACTGGAAGGAGGGAGGCAATGACTGATTGGGTAGATTCTATACAGATTTTTTTTTGTAGAATAAAGCAAATGTTTGAATGCCTCCTTTGTTTTGGGAATGTTAAACAGTGCATACCTTGTGCACTTTTCTCCCACACATAGGGGTTTATTTACTAAAATTGGAGAGTGCAAAATCTGTTCCAGCTGCGCATGGTAGCCAACTTCTAACTTCAGTTTGTTCAATAAGGCCCCTTTCACACGGGACGGATCCGTATTGATCCGCCCCGTGAAGATCCGCTGCTCAGCGGGGATCACTCAGCTGATCCCCGCTGAGCCGGCGGATGACAGGGCAATCCCTGCACACTGTGCAGGGACCGCCCTGTCAGTTCTCTGCTCTCCTCTATAGGGGATCGGATGAACACGGACCGTCTGTCCGTGTTCATCCGATCCGCTCTGCAGACGGATGGAAATATAGGGTTTTCCTCTGTCTGCAGAATCGGACAATAGTGGAGGCGGACGATAGCGGGTGTCAGCGGATGCTCATCCGCTGACACCTGCTATCCCATAGACATGCATTTTTCATCCAAAAACGGATGGATGAAAAAAGGGACATACGGTCCGCATGTGTGAAAGGGGCCTTAAGCTTTGACAAATAAAACCTGGATGATTCTATGCAGAGCTTACCAGATTTTGCACTTGTATTTTTCACAACAATTGTATATAAGTTAAATTTGCAAGTGTAACTTTTGCCTCTACAGAAGAAGATAAATTAGTGTACATGATTGCACAGCAAAATGCTACATTACACAGTAACTCCCCTTTCACCGATCAGACCACCCTTTGTTCTTGATAGAGAGGCGGATGTAAATGGACATGTGTCCGTTTACACCTGTCAGCATCTGATCTGATCCGTTCCGCCAAAAACAGATGGATGGGGATCTGTTCCCCGGACATGGACCTGTCGTCTGCCTGTTCAGCGGGTATTAGTGGACAGATCCCCCGCTGAGCAGGCGGATCGATTGACAGAGTCCGCCCAGTGTGAAAGGGGCCTAAAATAAAAATATGGTAGAACCATATGGTAGAACCATACACTTTAGCAGGACACAAAATATACATACCTTTCTTTTTACATCAAAAGCTAAAGTCATGAGCATCGATGAGTAAAATCCCAGCTGCAGCATGTAATACCAGTACAAGGAGGACACCAATGGCTGTAGAGAGATGAACCAGAAACATATTCATTAGTATATACATGAAAGAAATCATTTCTAAATCTATATATTATTATTATTATACAAGATTTACATAGCGCCAACAGTTTGCGCAGCACTTTACAACATGAGGGCAGACTATTCTACAATTCCTGAACATCCTCCCTTATGCAAGGCCCAATGCCCATCCCAAAATGAGTAAGATATCTGATCCAGCCAGTGACACCAATATTGCACTTCTAAAAGCAATACCATACATATTGCAATTTTGAAAATAATTAGTTAAAACTCAGGCTGCCTCTGGCAACAGGTCTTCAACAGTTTTGCATATACATGTGACTCCTGTGCCAACAGTCCTGCCTTGTCAACCGCAATAGATTTGCAAAAATCTGTAACAAATTTATACTGGGGCTATACTGCAATTATATCTGTTTGCTATAAAGGCACTTAACTTAACACTTATTGGTTGGCAGCAGGGCCATATTTTATTTACCATTAGGCACAGTAGACATGTGCCTATAGACAGCAGAGGCAAAGAACCAGCTTTTGTTATATAGTAGGGATGAGCCGAATACCCCCCCCCCCCCCCCCGGTTCGCAGCAAAAAAATTTGTTTGAACACCGCTAAAGTTTATGGGACACGAACGTGAAAAATCAAAAGTGCTAATTTTAACCGCCTCACGCCCGCCCAACATCATATGACGTGATGGACTTTGACGGACAATATCTGAATGATGCCTGTAGCTACAGACATCATTCAGATATTGCAGTTTTCAGCCAGCGATTCCCTACACCATAAGAATGATCATAGCGGCTGTTCCACTGCTTGATCATTCTTACGTGAGGCGAGAGGGGACGTCCCCCCCTCCCACCGCCCTCTGGTGCTTCTACCGACTCACCGCTACGATCGGTGAGTCAGACAGAGGATCCGCCGACCCCGAATGTTGATCATAGAGACATCTGGTCCGCCGGAGTCTCTATGATCGTCGGAGGCCCGGGGTGCCGAAGTGCGATGTTATGACGTCACGCCCGGCCTCTGGATTAAAAAAAAACCGCTGGGAAGCGTTGATTGTTTTTTTTTTTTTTAGGCATCCTAGCCTAGTGGTGAGATGTGGGGTTTTATTGACCCCATATCTCTCTATAAAGAGAACCTGTAATGTCATATTCCTATTACAAGGGATGTTTACATTCCTTGTAATAGGAATAAAAGTGATCAAAATATATTTTTTTCAAAAAAATGTCAAAATAAAAAAAAGAAAGTATAATTAACAATAATAATAAAAAATTTATTTTAAAGCTCCCCTGCCCCCCGTGTGCTTGCACACAGAAGCGAACGCATACCTAAGTCCAGCTCACATATGAAAACGGTGTTCAAACCATACATGTGAGGTATCGTTGGAGCAAGAGCAATAATTTTGTCCCTAGACCTCCTCTGTAACTCAAAACATGTAACCAGTAAAAAAAATTCAGGCGTCGCCTATGGGGATTTTTAAGTACCGAACTTTGGCGCCATTCCACGAGCGTGTGCAATTTTGATGCGTGACATGTTAGGTATCTATTTACTCGGCATAACTTCATCTTTCATAATATGCAAAAACATTGGGTTGATGATTTTTACATGTAGGACAGAAATGTCAGAATTGACCTGGGTGGGAAGTGGTTAAAGGCTTATCTGCAAGTTATTGCCATAAAAAGTGTTTGAGGACCTGGGTCCTGCCCCAGGGGTCATGTATCAATGCAAAAATAAGTTTTAAAAACTGCCGTTTTTTTTTCAAGAGCAGTGATTTTAATAATGCTTAAAGTGAAACAATAAAAATGAAATATTCCTTTAAATATCATGCCTGGGGGGTGTCCTTGTATGCCTGTAAAAAAGTTTTAAAAACTACAGTTTTTTTCGGGAGCAGTGATTTTAATAATGCTTAAAGTGAAACAATAAAAATGAAATATTCCTTGAAATATCATGCCTGGGGGGTGTCCTTAGTATGCCTGTAAAGTAGTGCATCTTTCCCATGTTTATAACAGTGCCACAGCAAAATTACATTTCTAAGGCCCCTTTCACACTGGGACGGTGCGGGCATCGGCGGTAAAGCAGCGATATTTTTAGCGCCGCTTTACCGTTGTTTTATTGGCGCTATTCGGCCGCTAGCGGGGGTTAAAACCGCCCCGTTAGCAGCCGAACAGCGTCGCTAAAATTACCGTAAAGCGGCGCTAAAAATAGCCCCGATTTACCGCCGACGCCCGCACCGCCCCAGTGTGAAAGGGGCCTTAGAAATTTAATTTTGCTGTGGCACTGTTATAAACATGGGAAAGATGCACTACTTTACAGGCATACTAAGGACACCCCCCAGGCATGATATTTCAAGGAATATTTCATTTTTATTGTTTCACTTTAAGCATTATTAAAATCACTACTCCCGAAAAAAACTGCAGTTTTTAAAACTTTTTTTACAGGCATACTAAGGACACCCCCCAGGCATGATATTTAAAGGAATATTTCATTTTTATTGTTTCACTTTAAGCATTATTAAAATCACTGCTCCCGAAAAAGGATTAAAACCGCCGGCAAAGCGCCGCTTTGCCAGCGGTATAGCCACTCTGCCCCATTGATTTCAATGGGTAGGAGCGGTTTAGGAGCGGTGAATACACTGCTCCTTCACCGCTCCAAAGATGCTGCTAGCAGGACTTTTTTTGCCGTCCTGCTAGCGCACCGCTCCAGTGTGAAGGCTTTCACACTGGAGTGAAAGGAGACGCTTTTTCAGGCACTATACAGGCGCTATTTTTAGCGCTGTAGCGCCTGGTAAACGCCTCAGTGTGAAAGGGGCCTAAAGGAAAAAATGTCTTTTAAAAATGCTTGTGGCTGTAATGTATTGTCGGATCCCAACAATACATAAAAGATAAAAATACATAAAAGATACATAAAAGAAAAATACTAAAAATACCAAAAAAAATGGCGTGGATGTCATCCCCAAAAGACCTGAAGGGCCTGGTATGGATATTAAGGGGAACCCTGCACCCAAATACAAAAATAAATGTTGTTGGGGTCCCCCCTGGCACTATATACTATGAACAGCAGTATATATACTATACAGCCTGTCCTATATACTCTGCAGAAAATTGGGCCTTAGGTGTTGATGGTACCAGAACACTGTAAACCCTCACAGTTACTCTTGTTGGGCGCAGGCACGGGCCCTGCTGTGAAATATTATATCAAGAATTGTAATTATATGCCCCTGTTAAACCGGATTGGTCTGTCGTGATCTCAGGATGTTGTACCCTACCACCTTTGTTTGTCTTGGTATGAGGTTCTCTGGTGGTCTTCACTATACTTTTTTCTGATCCTTCACTTCACATGTTCACTTCACATGTCCTTTGCTAGTTATATCCCGCTAGTTATACCCCACACTTTCCATTGACCACATTCATTTTACATTTCACACAGATTGGAGCTGTTTTCAGGCATCATCATGCAGCTCACCATGGACACTTTCCATCTCTCCCCTCGAGTGTGGTGTTCTCCGCCTTGGCTGCCCGCAGTTTTACACCCCAAGAGCTTTCCCGGCTTTCCTCAACTACCAGGTTTTAGCATTCCATGACCAACTTTAGAGCTGATATGTCATTTTGGGGTATTTGGTTTTCTCCTCCCCTATATCCTTATTTAATTTATTGGAGTAATTTGGAATATTTTTTATAGATACGCATTCTGCACTTGCTTCTGAAGAAGTGGAACTTCATCCACGAAACGCGTCAAACTTTTAAATGCAGTTTTTTATTCAATCATGCGTTTTATATTATACCTTTTTCTTTGATTTTATGTATCATGTGCAATAATGGAATTTTCACATTTGTCTATTATATGCCCATCAGCTTGTCATATCTGCTATGTACCATGTCCCATGTGTATTTATATGAATAAACTTTCTTATTATTGTCCAATTTATTTATTTTTGTCTAACACACATTTCACTCAAAGTACCCAATCCCCCCTTTTCTTTGCATTGCACAAGCCTTTATTCAAGGCCACCTGGAGATGTTTCATCCTCTGCTCCCTCTGCGAAGGCAGGATGAGTTCTGCAACCTTACCCTTGTAACGTGGATCAAGAAGGGTTGCCAGCCAGTAATGATCCCTCTCCTTGAAACCACGAATTCTAGGGTCCTTTCGCAGGCTTTACAGAATCAGGGAGGCCGTGCAGCATAGGTTTGCAGAGGCATTAGATTCTGAGTCCTCTGGGTCACTAAGGATTACATGATCTGTGACTAAAAACCATCCCTTGAAGACTGCTGCTGAGTGTTATCCTCTACATCCATGCTGACGCAATCCTCCTCCTCTTCTTCCTGTGTGTTTGGCGGGCCTGCAGGAATGCTATCTGGATAAAGGGGGCCTTGAGAGGTATGGAAGTCCTCCTCTTCCTCCCGCTGTTCTGCCCCAAGTGCCCTGTCCATAATTCCATGAAGCGCGTGCTCCAACGGGAAGACTAGAGGAACAGTGTCACTGATGCATGCATTGTCGCTGCCCACCATCCTTGTGGCCTCCTCAAATGGTGACAGGACAGTGCATGCATCCTTGATCAGTAGCCACTGGCGTGACAAAAAGAAGCCAAGCTCCCCTGACCCTGTCCTGGTGCCATACTCACACAGGTACTCATTGATGGCACTCTGTGTGTGCAGCTGCTGCAGCATTGCCAATGTTGAGTTTCATCTGGTGGGCATGTCACAAATGAGGCGGTTGGTGGGCAGGTTGCATTCCCTTTGAATGTCAGACAGCCGAGCACTGGCATTGTATGACCGGCGGAAATGACCACAGACTTTTCTGGCCTGCCTCAGGAGAACCTGTAAGCCTGGGTAACTGCTCAAGAACTGCTGCACCACAAAATTCAGGATGTGTGCTACATGGGTCAAGTGTCCCTGTCGGAGGGTGGAGAGAACGTTGGTGCCATTGTTGCATACAACCATTCCTGGCTGAAACTAGCGTGGTGTCAACCAGCTCTGAGCCTGTCCCTGCAGAGCTGACAGAATCTCTGCCCCAGTGTGGCTCCTGTCCCCTAGGCAGACCAACTCAAGCACCGCATGGCATCTTTTAGCCTGACTGCTTGCGTAACCCCTTGAACGCTTATGGAGCACCGCTGGGTCATAGGACAAATCTGCAGAGGAGACCAAGGAAGAAGGAAGAAGAACAGGAGTGGGTAGAGCAGAGAGCTGTGGCAGAATCGCCACTAGCATTTTGGAGGCGTAGTGGCAGAACAAGCTCCAACAACACTGAACCCTGGCCTGCATCCTTCCCAGCTGCCAGCAGAGTTACCCAGTGCTCTGTGAAGGAAAGGTAACATCTCTGCCCATGCCAACTGGACCATGAGTCAGTGGTAAAATTACCTTATCTGCTGACTGCCCTGTCCAACGAGACCAAAACATTGCCTTCCACATGCCGGTAAAGAGCCGGAATGGCCTTCTGTGAAAAGAAATGGCGCTTTGGAACCTGCCGATGAGGTACAGCACATTCCACAAATTCACGAAAGGGGGCAGAGTCTACCAGCTGAAAAGGCAGCAGTTGCAGTGCTAGCAATTTGGCCAAGCTAGCATTAAGCCTGGGTTCAGACTAGTGCGGTGCGAATTGAAGGCCCTGCGTGACACGTCGGCTGTTCTGCGGATTGTCCGCGTTTAGGTGTGAATCAGCTGCAACTCATTGTACTACTTCTGAGGGGGAAATTCCCGCCAAATTTTTATAAAAAAACCGGCATGGGTTCCCCCTCCAGAGGCATACCAGGCCCATAGGTCTGGTATGGATTTTAAGGGTACCCCCTACGCCGAAAAAACGGCGTGGGGGTCCCCCCAAAATCCATACCAGACCCTTATCCGAGCACGCAGCCTGGCGAGCCCCCCCCTCCTGAACCGTACCAGGCCGCATGCCCTCAACATGGGGGGTGGGTGCTTTGGGGAAGGGGGCACCCTGCGGCCCCCCCACCCCAAAGCACCTTGTCCCCATGTTGATGAGGACAAGGGCCTCTTTCCGACAACCCTGGCCGTTGGTTGTCGGGGTCTGCGGACGGGGGGCTTATCGGAATCTGGGAGCCCGGCCCCCCACCCTATGTGAATGAGTATGGGGTACAATGTACCCCTACCCATTCACCTAAAGTGTAAAGTGTAACTAAAAAAAAACACAATTTTTAAAAAATATTTTATTGCACTGCTCTGGGGGTCTTCTTCCGTCTTGGGGGGTCTTCTCGCCGGACTCCTCCGCTATTTTAGCTAGCTCTTTTACCGAGCGGAGGAGCCCGGCTTTCTTCTTCGTCGCCGCCGTCGTCTGGGGGTCTTCCGGGGTCTCTTCTGTTCTTGCCGCTGTCGTTGCCTTCTGCGCCGCCGCCTTCTTCTTCTTCTTAAGATGTTGACTCGTCGCTGTCTCTGGCCGGAATGGCAGAGACGCGCTGTGTTGGGACTTATATAGGGAAAAGGGGGCAGGGTCACATGCTCATGTCACATGGTGACCCGCCCCCCTATGATGTCACAGTCCCGGAGGATGCTGGGACTGTGACATCATATGTGGGCGGGGTCACCATGTGACATGAGCATGTGACCCTGCCCCCTTGTCCCTATATAAGTCCCAACACAGCGCGTCTCTGCCATTCCGGCCAGAGACAGCGACAAGTCAACATCTTAAGAAGAAGAAGAAGAAGAAGGCGGCGGCGCAGAAGGCGACGACAGCGGCAAGAACAGAAGAGACCCCGGAAGACCCCCGAAGGCGGATCGAGACCCCCAGACGGCGGCGACGAAGAAGAAAGCCGGGTAAAAGAGCTAGGTAAAATAGCGGAGGAGTCCGGCGAGAAGACCCCCCAAGATGGAAGAAGACCCCCGGAGCAGTGCAATAAAATATTTTTTAAAAATTGTGTGTTTTTTTTAGTTACACTTTACACCTTAGGTGAATGGGTAGGGGTACATCGTACTCCATACTCATTCACATAGGGTGGGGGGCCGGGATCTGGGGGCCCCCTTATTAAAGGGGGCTCCCGGATTCCGAAAAGCCCCCCGCCCGCAGACCCCGACAACCAACGGCCAGGGTTGTCGGGAAGAGGCCCTTGTCCTCATCAACATGGGGACAAGGTGCTTTGGGGTGGGGGGGCCGCAGGGCGCCCCCTTCCCCAAAGAACCCACCCCCCATGTTGAGGGCATGCGGCCTGGTACGGTTCAGGAGGGGGGGGGTGCTCACTCGTCCCCACCATCTTTCCTGACCTGCCAGGCTGCGTGCTCGATTAAGGGCCTGGTATGGATTTTTGGGGGACCCCCACGCCGTTTTTTTTTTTTCGGCGTAGGGGGGTACCCTTAAAATCCATACCAGACCTAAGGGCCTGGTATGCCTCTGGAGGGGGAATCCATGCCGTTTTTTTTTTTAAAAATTGGGCGTGGACTTCCCCCTCAGAGGTAGTACAATGACTTGCACATTTTTGTTCAGAACGCAAGCCAGGTGCGAATCAGATGCGTGCCCATAGAAGATAATGGGCCTGAATTCGCACCTGATCCGCCCCGCACCAAAGTCGGTTGCGGATTTTCTGCAATGCGCAGTGCGCATGCACCGGACATATGTGAACGTGCACCATTGAAAACAATGGGTTTTGAAATGTCCTGCGAATTCGCAGTGTTTTTCCCGCTGCGAATTCGCAATAGTGTGAACCCAGGCTTAGACACTGAACATGTGGATCGCTGGGACCCGAATTTCTTTTTACGGTTGAGCAACTGGAGTAGGGAAATTTGCCTGCTAAAATCAGATGGTGGTGTACTGCTAGCAGATTGTCTGCAAGTACTTGGGACACCTAGTGCTATACCTTCATTCCTCTCAATGCAGGTTTTTGAGAGGACTGGAGGTATAGTAGGGTTGGAGATCCCAGATGAGGAGCAAGGAGAAGTCCACTTTTTTCTTTGATGTGGGTCTTTCAAGTGCTGTTGCCAACAGACTGCATGGGAGGTCGTCATATGTCTGGTCAAGCATGTGGTGCCCAAGTGGCTGCTGTTCTGGCCACGCTTGATCCGTTCCAGACATAGGTTGCAAACAGCAACGGTGCGCTCTGCTGCACACGTGTTGAAAAAGGCCCACACCAAGGAACTTTTAAAAGTCAGCGGGGAGTCAGCAGCGCCCTGCACCTGCGGAGCTCTGCGGTGCGATGCAATAGAGTGGCTGCCCTTAAGCTACCCCCTAGAGGACATCCTGCCTCATTGGAGTTGTGCCTCCTCCTCCTCTCTTCTCTCAGGCACCCAAGTACAGTCAGTGACCTCATCATCCCCTCCCTCCTCGTCACTGGAGCAAACTTGGCAGTATGCTGCAGCTGGAGGAACATGACTGACAGTTTCTTGTCCTTCTTGAGTCCCCCCTCTCTCTAGGCTCATGTTACTCCCTTCCTCAACCTGGGAATCAACATCGGAGCCTTCAAATCGCTGCGCATCCTCCAGCAGCATGTACCCGACACTGTCGTCGAATAATTCTGTGGACTCCCTTGTGCATGATGGTGGGGCTATGGAAGGAGTGACTGTGGACAAGGCGCCAGTGGAATAGGCCGTTTTGACAGCTGTGTTGTAAGGCAAACTACTCTGAACCTGGGTGACAGAGGATGGGGAGGATGAGGACGGCTTTGTTATTCACTCCACCAACTCTTCTGCATGTTCTGGCTCAATAACACGGCCAGCAGCAGAAAAAAAGGATAGGCGTACCCCACGGTCACCTGCAGAGGATGCACCATGTCCACGACCAGCACTGTTGACTGTAGACGCAGAGGCTCTTTTAGTGGCCTGTGAGCATCTGCCTCTCCTTGGTGGCCTTCCAGACATGATGTATTTTTTGTTTTGCAACCCCAAACTACACTGTATTAGATACTGTGTACACCACCTGAAGTGTATTAGAAACTGTACACACTGTATTAGATACTGTGTACACCGCCTGCACTGTATTAGAAACTGTACTACGACTGCACTGTATTGTGTACTGTGTACACCACCAGAAGTGTAGTAGAAACTGTACACACTATATTAGATACTGTGTACACCGCCTGCACTGTATTAGAAACTGTACTACGGCTGCACTGTATTGTGTACTGTGTACACCACCAGAAGTGTAGTAGAAACTGTACACACTGTATTAGATACTGTGTACACCGCCTGCACTGTATTAGAAACTGTACTACGGCTGCACTGTATTGTGTACTGTGTACACCACCAGAAGTGTAGCAGAAACTGTACACACTGTATTAGATACTGTGTTCACCCCCTGCACTGTATTAGAAACTGTACTATGGCTGCACTGCATTGTGTACACCACCAGAAGTGTAGTAGAAACTGTACACACTGTATTAGATACTGTGTACACCGCCTGAAGTGTATTAGAAACAGTACACCCCAGAATGCACTGTAGATATAGGCTACACTGGATGCAAAGTATGTGTGTCTATATAAATACACTGCCTGCACTGACTGAATATCCAGTAAGCACTGCATATATAGTATGGAGAGATCCACCGCTCCAGGATGATCCACCCAAACTCAATCCCACAGCTGTTCCTATGGTTAGAGAACCCAGGTGCAGGCACGGCACAAGCTGATGAAGATGCAAATTAAGGACTCTGGACGGCCGCACTCCAAGAAAAATTCAAAAACCTTTATTGGTAAAATATGGAATCACACAAAAATAGGTCACAGCAAAGCAAGAAAATCGCTATGAGTAAGCACTCTTGGTAGTGTGAAATGCATTAGCGATTTTCTTGCTTTGCTGTGACCTATTTTTGTGTGATTCCATATTTTACCAATAAAGGTTTTCAAATTTTTCTTGGAGTGCGGCCGTCCAGAGTCCTTAATTTGCATCTTCATCAAGCACTGCATATATAGTCTATGCTAAATGCAGAGTATATATATATATATATATATATATATATATACACACACACACACACACACACAGTATTTCACAAAAGTAAGTACACCCCTCACATTTTTGTAAATATTTTATTATATATTTTGATGTGACAACACTGAAGAAATTACACTTTGCTACAATGTAAAGTAATGAGCGTACAGCTTGTATAACTGTTGTATAACAGCTTGTATAACAGTGTAAATTTGCTGTCCCCTCAAAGTAACTCAACACACAGCCAAAATGTCCTAATTGTGCTAATATAGCTATTTTTCCTCCCCAGTGACATGTGACTCGTTAGGGTTACAAGGTCTCAGGTGTGAATAGGGAGCAGGTGTGTTAAATTTGGTGTTATCGCTCTCACTCTGTTACTGGTCACTGGAAGTTCAACATGGCAAAGATAGGAATTGATTCCGTCGGAAAAATTTAGAACATGCTCTCTTTCTAGGTCCGTCAGAATTTTTGACGTAAAAAGTCAGATGGGGCATACACACGATCGGAATATATGATGAAAAGCTCCGTCTGACTTTTTCTGTCGGACATTCCGCTCGTGTGTATGCCCCATCTGACTTTTTAGGTCGAAAATTCTGACGGACCTAGAAAAAGAACATGTTCTAAATTTTTCCGATGGAACCAATTCCTATCGGGAAAACCGCTCGTCTGTATGCTGTTCCGACGTACCAAAAACGACACATGCTCTGAAGCAAGTATGAGATGGAAGCTATTTGCTACTGGCTATTGAACTTCCTTTTTCTAGTCCCCTCGTACGTGTTGTACGTCACTGCAGTCTTGACGGTCGGACTTGGGCGGGGTCACCATGTGACCCTGCCCCCTTGTCCCTATATAAGTCCCAACACAGCGCGTCTCTGCCATTCCGGCCAGAGACAGCGACGAGTCAACATCTTAAGAAGAAGAAGAAGAAGAAGAAGGCGGCGCAGAAGGCGACGACAGCGGCAAGAACAGAAGAGACCCCGGAAGACCCCCGAAGGCGGATCGAGACCCCCAGACGACGGCGGCGACGAAGAAGAAAGCCGGGTAAAAGAGCTAGGTAAAATAGCGGAGGAGTCCGGCGAGAAGACCCCCCAAGATGGAAGAAGACCCCCGGAGCAGTGCAATAAAATATTTTTTAAAAATTGTGTGTTTTTTTTAGTTACACTTTACACCTTAGGTGAATGGGTAGGGGTACATCGTACTCCATACTCATTCACATAGGGTGGGGGGCCGGGATCTGGGGGCCCCCTTATTAAAGGGGGCTCCCGGATTCCGAAAAGCCCCCCGCCCGCAGACCCCGACAACCAACGGCCAGGGTTGTCGGGAAGAGGCCCTTGTCCTCATCAACATGGGGACAAGGTGCTTTGGGGTGGGGGGGCCGCAGGGCGCCCCCTTCCCCAAAGAACCCACCCCCCATGTTGAGGGCATGCGGCCTGGTACGGTTCAGGAGGGGGGGGGTGCTCACTCGTCCCCACCATCTTTCCTGACCTGCCAGGCTGCGTGCTCGATTAAGGGCCTGGTATGGATTTTTGGGGGACCCCCACGCCGTTTTTTTCGGCGTAGGGGGTACCCTTAAAATCCATACCAGACCTAAGGGCCTGGTATGCCTCTGGAGGGGGAATCCATGCCGTTTTTTTTTTATAAAAATTGGGCGTGGACTTCCCCCTCAGAGGTAGTACAATGACTTGCACATTTTTGTTCAGAACGCAAGCCAGGTGCGAATCAGATGCGTGCCCATAGAAGATAATGGGCCTGAATTCGCACCTGATCCGCCCCGCACCAAAGTCGGTTGCGGATTTTCTGCAATGCGCAGTGCGCATGCACCGGACATATGTGAACGTGCACCATTGAAAACAATGGGTTTTGAAATGTCCTGCGAATTCGCAGTGTTTTTCCCGCTGCGAATTCGCAATAGTGTGAACCCAGGCTTAGACACTGAACATGTGGATCGCTGGGACCCGAATTTCTTTTTACGGTTGAGCAACTGGAGTAGGGAAATTTGCCTGCTAAAATCAGATGGTGGTGTACTGCTAGCAGATTGTCTGCAAGTACTTGGGACACCTAGTGCTATACCTTCATTCCTCTCAATGCAGGTTTTTGAGAGGACTGGAGGTATAGTAGGGTTGGAGATCCCAGATGAGGAGCAAGGAGAAGTCCACTTTTTTCTTTGATGTGGGTCTTTCAAGTGCTGTTGCCAACAGACTGCATGGGAGGTCGTCATATGTCTGGTCAAGCATGTGGTGCCCAAGTGGCTGCTGTTCTGGCCACGCTTGATCCGTTCCAGACATAGGTTGCAAACAGCAACGGTGCGCTCTGCTGCACACGTGTTGAAAAAGGCCCACACCAAGGAACTTTTAAAAGTCAGCGGGGAGTCAGCAGCGCCCTGCACCTGCGGAGCTCTGCGGTGCGATGCAATAGAGTGGCTGCCCTTAAGCTACCCCCTAGAGGACATCCTGCCTCATTGGAGTTGTGCCTCCTCCTCCTCTCTTCTCTCAGGCACCCAAGTACAGTCAGTGACCTCATCATCCCCTCCCTCCTCGTCACTGGAGCAAACTTGGCAGTATGCTGCAGCTGGAGGAACATGACTGACAGTTTCTTGTCCTTCTTGAGTCCCCCCTCTCTCTAGGCTCATGTTACTCCCTTCCTCAACCTGGGAATCAACATCGGAGCCTTCAAATCGCTGCGCATCCTCCAGCAGCATGTACCCGACACTGTCGTCGAATAATTCTGTGGACTCCCTTGTGCATGATGGTGGGGCTATGGAAGGAGTGACTGTGGACAAGGCGCCAGTGGAATAGGCCGTTTTGACAGCTGTGTTGTAAGGCAAACTACTCTGAACCTGGGTGACAGAGGATGGGGAGGATGAGGACGGCTTTGTTATTCACTCCACCAACTCTTCTGCATGTTCTGGCTCAATAACACGGCCAGCAGCAGAAAAAAAGGATAGGCGTACCCCACGGTCACCTGCAGAGGATGCACCATGTCCACGACCAGCACTGTTGACTGTAGACGCAGAGGCTCTTTTAGTGGCCTGTGAGCATCTGCCTCTCCTTGGTGGCCTTCCAGACATGATGTATTTTTTGTTTTGCAACCCCAAACTACACTGTATTAGATACTGTGTACACCACCTGAAGTGTATTAGAAACTGTACACACTGTATTAGATACTGTGTACACCGCCTGCACTGTATTAGAAACTGTACTACGACTGCACTGTATTGTGTACTGTGTACACCACCAGAAGTGTAGTAGAAACTGTACACACTATATTAGATACTGTGTACACCGCCTGCACTGTATTAGAAACTGTACTACGGCTGCACTGTATTGTGTACTGTGTACACCACCAGAAGTGTAGTAGAAACTGTACACACTGTATTAGATACTGTGTACACCGCCTGCACTGTATTAGAAACTGTACTACGGCTGCACTGTATTGTGTACTGTGTACACCACCAGAAGTGTAGCAGAAACTGTACACACTGTATTAGATACTGTGTTCACCCCCTGCACTGTATTAGAAACTGTACTATGGCTGCACTGCATTGTGTACACCACCAGAAGTGTAGTAGAAACTGTACACACTGTATTAGATACTGTGTACACCGCCTGAAGTGTATTAGAAACAGTACACCCCAGAATGCACTGTAGATATAGGCTACACTGGATGCAAAGTATGTGTGTCTATATAAATACACTGCCTGCACTGACTGAATATCCAGTAAGCACTGCATATATAGTATGGAGAGATCCACCGCTCCAGGATGATCCACCCAAACTCAATCCCACAGCTGTTCCTATGGTTAGAGAACCCAGGTGCAGGCACGGCACAAGCTGATGAAGATGCAAATTAAGGACTCTGGACGGCCGCACTCCAAGAAAAATTCAAAAACCTTTATTGGTAAAATATGGAATCACACAAAAATAGGTCACAGCAAAGCAAGAAAATCGCTATGAGTAAGCACTCTTGGTAGTGTGAAATGCATTAGCGATTTTCTTGCTTTGCTGTGACCTATTTTTGTGTGATTCCATATTTTACCAATAAAGGTTTTCAAATTTTTCTTGGAGTGCGGCCGTCCAGAGTCCTTAATTTGCATCTTCATCAAGCACTGCATATATAGTCTATGCTAAATGCAGAGTATATATATATATATATATATATATATATATATATATATATATATACACACACACACACACACACAGTATTTCACAAAAGTAAGTACACCCCTCACATTTTTGTAAATATTTTATTATATATTTTGATGTGACAACACTGAAGAAATTACACTTTGCTACAATGTAAAGTAATGAGCGTACAGCTTGTATAACTGTTGTATAACAGCTTGTATAACAGTGTAAATTTGCTGTCCCCTCAAAGTAACTCAACACACAGCCAAAATGTCCTAATTGTGCTAATATAGCTATTTTTCCTCCCCAGTGACATGTGACTCGTTAGGGTTACAAGGTCTCAGGTGTGAATAGGGAGCAGGTGTGTTAAATTTGGTGTTATCGCTCTCACTCTGTTACTGGTCACTGGAAGTTCAACATGGCAAAGATAGGAATTGATTCCGTCGGAAAAATTTAGAACATGCTCTCTTTCTAGGTCCGTCAGAATTTTTGACGTAAAAAGTCAGATGGGGCATACACACGATCGGAATATATGATGAAAAGCTCCGTCTGACTTTTTCTGTCGGACATTCCGCTCGTGTGTATGCCCCATCTGACTTTTTAGGTCGAAAATTCTGACGGACCTAGAAAAAGAACATGTTCTAAATTTTTCCGATGGAACCAATTCCTATCGGGAAAACCGCTCGTCTGTATGCTGTTCCGACGTACCAAAAACGACACATGCTCTGAAGCAAGTATGAGATGGAAGCTATTTGCTACTGGCTATTGAACTTCCTTTTTCTAGTCCCCTCGTACGTGTTGTACGTCACTGCAGTCTTGACGGTCGGACTTTGGTGTGATTGTGTGTACACAAGACAGTTTCAGCGGAATTCCGTCAGAAAAACCTGCAGAGTTTATTCCGACGGGAAAACCGGTCGTGGATACACGGCATAAGGCACACCCAACTGGACTTGTTCTGTTATATTCACATTAAAGAACAATTTCAGTTGAATAAATTTAATTACTACTAGCTAAAAGAGGGAATTCAAACCGGATTCATGAAATTTGACCTAGGCACATATATCTGTAGTGTTTACTTATCTCTCTCGCCAAAGCCCTAAGCCCCATGTCTTTCTGCTGCTCTGTTCTTCTGTTATCAGTATGATAACTTCTGACAGGTTCTCTGATACTGGAGATAAAAGCAGCTGGAAATTTGTGTCATGCTGGGTGCTATAAATAGATTAGCAGAGAGCTTATCTATTCACAGGGCATTGTTGACCCTCTTTTCCACTAAGGCCCCTTTCACACCGGGGCGGGGAGCCGCGGTGACGGTAAAGCAGCGCTATATTTAGCGCTGCTTTACCGTCGTTTTAACCGCAGTATTCGGCCGCTCGCGGTGCGGTTTTAACCCCCGCGAGCGGCCGAAAAGGGGTTAAACACCCCCCGCAGAGCGCCGCCGTAGCGGCGCTTTGCGGCGGTATTGCCACGGTTTCACCGCGGTGTCCCATTCTATTCAATGGGAAGGAGCGGTATAGGAGCGGTGAACACACCGCTCCTATCCCGCTCCAAAGATGCTGCTAGCAGGACTTTTTTTGTCATCCTGCTAGCGCACCGCTCCAGTGTGAAAGCCCGCCGGCTTTCACACTGGAGTTAAAGGGGCAGGATTTTTTCATGCGGTGAACAGGCGCTATTTTTAGCGCTGCACCGCATGAAAAACGCCCCGGTGTGAAAGGGGCCTTACAGTAGCTGCGCATTTCTCACCCTGGGCTTATACTCGAGTCAATAAGTTTTCCTATTTTTTTGTGGTAAAATTAGATGCCTCGGCTTATATTCGGGTTGGTCTATACTCGAGTATATATGGTACATTCTTTGAACACTTGAGTACTTGGTCAAGATATGTACACACAGAATAGCACACAATGATTAAGTGACATCGCCCCAAAGCTTTCAGAGATAAAGTCAGTCAGGCAACAAACAGCTATGGAAAGCATGTATGCAAAACACAATCCAGCATATCTTTGCTGGCAGAATTATATATCATCTGTAATCCATTAAGAGAAAATCTTCCAAAAACAGATTAAATGCTTCAAAAATAAAATCCCCTTAACTCTGTACATCTGTATATATATCAATCCTTATTTTTTTTTTAGATTGAATACCATGAATACTGTAGATAGAAATGAATAAAAACCCTTATTACAGGTAACAGTACCTTGTTACTTTTCCAATCCTATGTGATCCTAAACAGTAAAGTTATCAGGAAGAGCACTTCACTAAGGGTACCATTATAATATAACTAAAGGCAAAACTTTTTTTTTAGTTGCGGATAGAGTGGAGAGGGATCCTGGTCGCACGCCAAGATTTCCTCACATTGGAGGGATTTCTTCTCACTTTCTATTTTGGCTAGGGATTTGGAAGTGAAGGGAAATCTCCCCTATGGGATACAGATGGCCTCCATCCTGGTTTCAACATGCGATAAAAAAAGGGGGGAATGTTTTTTTATCGCATGTTGAAACCGGGATGGAGGCAGAATCTCAACACAGTGGGTGGCATATAGCTGCCTCTTTAATGTACATTAAAATTACTACTTTCTACTTCTATATTAGTGTTCGAGTCTGCCTCATTTAAAGTCCCACACTCTTTTATTATTTTTGTATTCAATATAGGGATGGAGGCGCACTACCCCCCTTCCTTGTGTGCTTCATTTAAAGTCCCAGTATACGGAGATATACATTCCACCCTTTTTTTAGCCCTCATTCTTAAACGAGGACTATCAAAGCGGGCCTACAATGCTGAGACAAAGATGCAATCACATACTTTTGTCATAAAAACATTGTAAAAATGAATTTCTTACCACACTTATTGTACCTTCAAACACTACAACTAAATTTCCCTCTGAGTTATCTACAAGACTTGCGGGCACACTTCTTGAGATATGTCTTGCCATGAGAAAGGCCAGACTCAATAGATACATTCTTTGAAAGCAAAGGAGGAAGTGGTTCCTAGATCCAGTAAAATACAATGCAAGTATTCACCTAACCAGGTTAGTCGATTAATGCATGCAAAAGGGTCTAAATCCTTAGATCCCTATTCTGGACAACTTCCAACTTGCCAACCCCAAGCCTCATGTCTTGGATTTCCTTCAGTCACAGCCTATACAATCTCAAATTTCAAAACCTGCTTAAAAGAGATATTTTTAGGCTAACTCATTTCTCTGATCACCACAGACTTAGAGGCTGCTTTCAGTTCCCATTTCGTTTTGCTGAGATGTTCTCAAATCAGGGCTTATTTTCAATAACTACCCAACTAATGTAAATCAATTAGAGAAACTACCCAATGCAAACAAAATATACCTAACCCAGTCTCCATTGTGCCACTCCTTTATGATACTCCATTGGAAATGGTAAACAGAGGAACCCCCTATTCCTGTGAGATTGGGAGGAGGACCTACAGACTACTTTCTTGCAGGCTCCGAAAGATTATATATATCCTTTTTGCTCACAAAACGTAAATTTCCTGTAAATAATAAGAGAGCAGATATAAGCTGCTTACCAGGTGGTACAGAACTGCCACTAAACTACACCAGATTTACCTGCAAGTCTCACCTTTCTGCTGACCATGCAATGAAGTAGAAGTTATTGTTCTACACAATTTCTGGAGCTGCCCAAGACTCCGGGGCTTTTGGGATGTGTGTCTGATTGCAAACAAGCCTGTGGTATACCTACTACCTACCAATACATCTCATGAATGCCACTATATCATGTACAGTAAACCTGTGCTGTGAAGAAAAAAAAAGAACCACCTAACAAAGAGCAATGGTTCACTAGAATATGTGAGATTCAACAGATAAAAAATCTTACTTACATCTTTTTTTTTCAAAGGGTCATTTGTATTACATTTCAGATTTTAGAAACATACAACTGTAGCACATGGCATGAAAATAGTACAATGCAGTACAATGCAGACTCAATTACAGAGGTTCACAAAGCATTACATTTACATTTCACATACCGGAGAAAACAAAGGTGATATATTTGGTCAACAATGAAGAATGACCATATAGAGCACCAAAGTCAGCCAGGAGTATAGAAAGAGGGGGAAAAAAAATCCATAAAAGAAAAGAAAATTAATAATTTGCTGATGTAATCTCATTAAACTATAGTGATATGAGGCTATGATGAGCATGTCACAACGTCTGGGAGAGGCCACCCTGAAAAGGAACCCTATGAGTTACTAAGAACGGTCTATGTAGCCTTCATAAGGGACAAACCCATAAGATTCTGATGCCTAAAGTAGTATAGCAAATCACACATCAATATCCACAGACAACAAAGTGAGCCCATCCTCCAGGAGAGCTCCATTAATGAGATTAATCCAAAATTGAAGAGTGGGAGGGTCTTTCAATTTAAGTTCTAATGCCTTTTAACCATAAAAAAAAATACCTGACGCAACACTTTCTTAAAGCCACTCAGGCCCTTGGCATCTTTATAAAGAATAGACACGACTCCTAAGAAGACAACGTTTCTCTCCTCTGGCACCTCCCTATTTATTCTATGCCAAATGTAGTAAGGCTCTGGATTCTTAAACCACTAGGCTCCCTCCCTATGTTTGGTGGGGAGAGCACAAAAGGAGACTCCTTCTAGGCCCTTCACTATACTTTACCACCCCCTTCTTTAATTTTCTCCTTTTGCTTATTCCACTCACCTCTCTCACCCCCCCCCCCCTTTTCTTAGCCCCATTCTACTTTATCAGGCTTATCTTACCCTACATTCTGCCTCCCCCCCACCCCAATAATAATTAGAAGGAAACAATGGAGACATCAGTGTTGGCAATACATTCTTTACTGCTATTATTGAACAGGAACACCAGATACAATAGAACCAGGCATGAGATAACTAACCACACTAATGGTGCACATCAACTTATACTCAGTTTATAATACCCCCATACTGCACCTTGCTAGTATCAGATTGTACCCCCTTTTACCTTCAGAACTGTCCTAATTCTTTGTGGCATAGATTCAACAAGGTGATGCAAATCTCCCATTCCACCACATCCCAAAGGTGCTCTATTGGACTAAGATCTGGAGACTTTGGATGCCATTAGTACAGTGTACAGTCAACTCATTGCCCTGCTCAAGAAACCAGTTTGAGATGATTTGAGCTTTGTGACATGGTGCAATATACTGCTGGAAGTATACAGTGTACCCATCAGAAGATGGGTACACTGTATTCATAAAGGGAGATGGACATGGTTAGCCACAATACTCAGGTAGGCTGTGGCGTTTAAACATTGCTCACTAAGGGGCCCAAAGTGTGCCAAGAAAATATCCCTCACACAATAACCTCTCTGGCTGTAATCCCGGGTGTGACTCAGGGTTAATTTTGAGTACCAAAAGCGGTAACCCCAAGCCAGGCTCGGGGTTACACTGTAGTATCCCTGTAGTGTCACTTACATTGTCCCTATGATCCCCTGATGTCCTCCCGCTGTGTCCTCCGGCCGATGCCAGCATCCGTCTTCCAGGTTCCTTTCCCTGCAAGCGCCGGCAACCAGTGAGAACCAGTGATCAAAGATGACATTTGGAAATGTCTAGGCCTAATAATACTTCAGGGAGTGGTGGGGAAACCCCTGCAGATGTGGTATTGGGCAACTAATAAATTACTTGCCACTTCATTTTTTGGCACGGTCATGTCAGAGTACAGATTTTCCCTGATCATTAAATTTTAACACTTTGAAAACCATGAAGAATTTGATGAAACTACTCATCCTGCACCAAAACTAAAAGAAAATTTGGGAAGTATCTCAAATGATTCTAAAGAATTTCCAACAGAGCTATGTGCCAGAAAGAAATATCAGCATAGATGAAAGTCTAATGGCCTACAAGGGAAGGCTCAGCTGGGTACGATACATTGCATCAGAGAGCACGATTTGCTGTGCGAATCGTCAACTGACTACATTTGGAATTCAGTCATATACCCTGGAAAAGGAACAAAATTCAATCCAAAATAGAGCAACTATGGAATGGCAACATCTTCCACTCTTTCACTCATTGAGCCATTGCTTTTATACGTCTCCTGAACTTTATCAGTTTCTTCTGCAAATCAAAACAGATGCCTATGAAACCGTTCCGGCTAACCGGCGCGACATGCCGCCAATGTTTGGCAATAGGAAGCTGAAGACTGGAGAAATGGTTGCCTGGCAGAAAGGCAAAATGATGGCACTGTGATGGCATGACAAGAAAGATGTGTGCCTAATGAGTACAGTTCATAATACCTCCACTGTTATGGTACACACGATAGGTGGGAAAGAAATCATGAAGCCACAAGTAGTGATAGACTACAATAGCACCATGGGAGGTGTCGACAGAGCCGACCAAGCAATGACATTCTACCCAGCAATGAGGAAATAGCAAAAGAAGTACTACAAGAAGATTTTCAGGCATCTTCTTGATCAATGCTTGTGGAATGCATTCTGCTCAAAAAAAAAGTGACAAGCCTGTGATTCATTCTGACTTAATTTGGAAAGTTGGCAAACACCATCAATGGCTGTGAATAGAGCTGGACGTCGTGCTGTTGGCATTGTCAACCTGGAATGCCTGACTGGTCGTCACTTCATGGACTACATCCCACCAACTGAGAAAAAGTCATCACCTACAAGGATGTGCGTGGTTTGTTGCTCGAAGCGAGATGACAGTGGAAAGAAAATCAGAAAGGAAACCAGGTTCCATTGTCCTGATTGTGACGTCGGACTTTGTGCAGTCCCATGTTTCAAAGTTTTCATACCCAGGAAGTTTACTATACCAATATGCATTGACTAGTATTACAGTGACTGGTAATATTGCACCCTTGTTTGGACACATTTCAGTGTTTTGGGTTTGATTACATTATTGAATAAAATATATTATTATTGTATTGATTTTATGATTATTTATTATATTATAATTTATGATTTCGTGTTTCAAACATTATCATACCCGGGATGTCTACTAGACTCTTGTTTGGACAGATTTAAGTGAGTTATTCCTAAGAATTACAGGCCTAAAATATAAAACAACAAATTTCCATGCAAAACAATGTACCGCTTTGACATTCACAAATACTGACATAATCAGACCACCAGGGAGGTTAAACCACCACCACCAGCCTGACCATTGATACAAGGCACGATGGATCTATGCTTTCATGTTGTTTATGCCAATTTCTGACCCTACCATCTGAATGTCGCAGCTGAAATCAAGACTCATCAGACCAGGCAACGTTTTTCCAGTCTTCTATTGTCCAATTTTGGTAAGCCTTTGCAAATTGTAGCCTCAGTTTCCTGTTCTTAGCTGACAGGAGTAGCACCCAGTGTGGTCTTCTGCTGCTGTAGCCCACCTGCTTCAAGGTTTAATGTGTTCTGCGTTCAGAGAAGGTATTCTGCATACCTTGGTTGTAACGAGTGGTTATTTGAGTTACTGTTGCCTCTCTTTCATCTGGAACCAGTTTGCCTATTCTCCTCTGACTTCTGACATCAACAAGGCATTTTTGTCCATACATCTGCCACTCACTGGATATTTTCTTTTTTTCAGACCATTCTCTGTAAACCTTAGAGATGGTTATGCGTGAAAATCCCAGTAGATCACCAGTTGTTGAAATACTCAGACCAGTCTGTCTGGCACCAAGAATCATGCCACGTTCAAAGTCACTTAAATCCCCATTCTTTTTTTCGTTCAGCCTGCAGGATGCTACAGCGAGGATGGATGAATCACCTACTGTGGCCATTGTATTCTGACAGCCAGCGCAGCCGCTCCATGTATAGCCAGGTTTAGTGAAGCTGCATACAAGGAAAGAGGGGTTAGAGGTTTAAGGAGCAAAATGCAGAGGGGTGAGAGGTATGCACGCGAAGGAATGAGATGAAGGGCCTGAAGAGAAACACAAAGTAGAGCGTTGAGAACTATTAGGAGCTGCACATAGCTGGGTTGGCAGTCCTAGAAGAGAGTTCAGAAATCTCACATCTGTGGACCTGCACTGACCAGGGGGTGAGATGTCTGTGAAAGGTGGATGCAGAGGGGAAAGGTGAGAGAGCTGATGATTTGCACCCAGAGGGGTGAGAGGCTCCAGGAACATCAGATGCCCACTCAGTTTATCTACAACCATGTCAGCCCTGGCACCAGCAATTATATTTACAACACATTTCCCAAAGTTTACAGTAGTAGAATAAATTAATTTTAAACTTGCTTCCATTTAGGTGGGCAGGCCAAGTTAACAGTGCACTGAAATTGTGTAACATAAGTCAGTGACTGTTATGGGCTTTTTAAAAATTGAACAGCAGAATATTACAGCAACTGATAAAGCGATTACTTAGGTAGAAGTTTTATTTCATAAAAAGACAAGTTTGAATTTTATGCACAAACACATTTACTTACTACTAGAAGAATCACAAATTTATCTTAGGGTCCATGCACACTAGGCTTAAAAATCGCGGGACGGGAGTTTTGTGTTCTGCCTGTAGAAGCAGCTCAATGTTATCCTGTGTCCATGCACAATACGATGATTACAGGCATATTTTAAGCTCAACATTTAGAGGCAGGAAAAAAAAAAACCTTCTGGTTTGTGTTTCTGATTGGAGCATTCTGGCAGAGAAAACGCACAACTCTCCTAAAATCCTCTAAGGCCCCTTCCACACTGGGGCGGTGCGGGCGTCGGCGGTAAAGCAGCGATATATTTAGCGCTGCTTTACCGTCGTTTAGCAGCGGTATTCAGCCGCTAGAGGTGCGGTTTTAACACCCGCTAGTGGTTAAAAAAGGGTTAAAACCACCCGCAGCGCTTTGCTAGCGGTATAGCCACGCTGCCCCATTGATTTCAATCGGTAGGAGCGGTATAGGAGTGGTTAATACACCGCTCCAAAAGATGCTGCTAGCAGGACTTTTTTTACCTTCCTGCTAGCGCACCGCTCCAGTGTGAAAGCCCTCCGGCTTTCACACTGGAGTGAAAGGACCCGCTTTTTTCAGGTGCTATACAGGCGCTATTTTTAGCGCTGTAGCGCCTGAAAAACGCTTCAGCGTGAAAGGGGCCTAAATGCTCTGTATATGAGCATTTTTTCTGCAAAGGGAACTGGTGTTTTTTTTAAGCCCAGTGTGCATGGAGCCTTGCAGTTTGCAAAACTTTACAACTTGCCTAAAATGAAAAAAAAAAAGTAGATAAAGAAGCTTTGATCATTCACTTCCCAGCAGATGGTGGGTGACCTATTCAGTAGCCAGAGGCGCTAACTGCTTTTTAACATCCTAGCATTACAGATCTGGGGGCACCCACAGTACTATACAGGAATTACAATATTACATACAAGAAGCTGATAGTGCTTGCTATGTGAGGCAGTTTCATATATTTGTTATGTGCACAATGGGGAATCCCCTGCTAACAGCGGAAATGGGTCACTGGTGGTTAAAACAACGGCAGGTGCCAGCTCCTTAATAACCAATGACTCATCCCTGCTTGCTGACAGCAGGGATGAGTCAAAACGCATTAGTGTAAAAAATGCAGCAAAAATGCACCAAAACCACAACAAAGTCACACTACATAAACACACTGAAAATTGGATCAAATCGCAGCCAAATGAATGTGAACTGAGCTGCAAGTTCAAAGATTGTTATCTCTCCATATGTATTAGGAAGACAAATGAATCTGACAGTCAGATGCGTATGTAAATGGAATTTATTTCAAATTTCTCCTTGAAATTCTCAGACATAGCCCGGGGTGTCAGGAAGAGAATACGCCTTTCTACTTGATAATTTTGAAATAAAGTAAGGGAGCAGTTTATAAGGAAACTCAAGGGGTTGTTGGGATAGCATTGGTTCAGATGGGTATTGACTGCAAACATAAGAAAAGCCTGAGTAATTGGTGGACCAGCAAGGCAATGAACTTTCAGTCAAAGGCATACTTGGGTGTGAAGGGAGGGCTTTATTGAAGGTTGATGGCCACCAGATATTACTTTTTCATTAGTCTTCAATGACTGCAATATGTTGATATAGCCAAGTTAGTCCCAACAGGAAAATAATTGCAGTTTGTGAAATCAGAAAAATATTGATTCTCCATGGGGGAGAGTTCATCTCTAAAATGGATAACTCCTGGAATGACTCTCGCACAGACATATGATATCAGGAAGTGTGTTCAGAAGGGTTAAAGGTATCCACTAATTCATAATCAAAGTCTGGTAAATGAAATTGCTGACTTTGCTGAAGCGGTAGCTTGAAAGGGCCAGGTACTGTTTTAGCACAAATACTGGACCAAAAGGAGTATGTGAAAGCATACAGAGTCTGCATAAGTCAAGTTGGGATTTTTAGGCTTTCGCTGAGAAAATCATGGAGTATCTGTCAAGGATATATTCTGAAGCCATTAACAATAAAACGTAAGTCCATCTTGATGGCAGGCTTGTAGCTCTAAAATAATATAAGTGGCAAGATTGGCAAACAATACCTTTCAGGTGAGATATGACACCATGTGGGTCAACTCACAATAATGTGGATGTAGTGACTAGATGTCCCCTGGAATCACTAATAGGGGAAGATGAAGATGAAGATGATTGGGAAGCTTCTGAAGCAACCAACGTTGCCACAACAGCTCATGTACACAAACGGACAGCCACATTTCCGAGGTTCCAAAGCAAGACAGTAGTAGGTGAAGAGCAAAGGGCAAGAACTGAAAATTGCTTCAGAAGCAGGACAGGACAACAGCCAGTAAAATGTTTGTGGAAAGCAAAGCCTTAAAGAGAGTTTGCCTATTAAAAAAGTTAATGTGCCATTTAGATTGAAGGTTCTGTGTGCAGCATTGTGTTGAAAGGCTTCTTTGCCCCATTAGATATAGACTATGTGAAAGGTGAGGCTGCCTTAATCTGCATTCCATGCAAATATAAAGGTGTACGAGAGAAAGGAACACTATGCAGCACTATGGAAAACCAAAATGTGGGCATATTGATACTACTGCGGTAGAAGAAGTGGGTAGTCTGTGTTAGATTTGTAATGTGACTCATAGAAGGAATGAGAAATCTCTGTACTTACCCTACATTCTTAGTTTCCATGGGATCTGCTGATGATGAACTACCTGCAAGTACAAAAGATTGCCTTTGGCCATAGATATGTTTAAGTGTTTACTGATCATCTCATAAAGTGGGCGTACGCTGTTCTTCCAAATCGTTTCTTGCCCAAGACAGAATGTTTAAGATTAATAGGCCTGCTTTAATTAGCTAACTTATACACTGAAAAGCCAACCATGCCATACCATCCACAGGGTAACACTGCTCGCAAGAGGCCCCATCAGATGTTGCTCACAATATGAAATATGGAGAGCAAGCCAAACATTTTTGGAATGCCTATCTACCTTAGTTGATATTAATATATAATATTATTGTGACAGACCCAACCAGGACAGGGGCTTTTGGAAGGGACTGCAGGGTGGCCTCTTGCTACTGACTATGGGCCCTGGCTTTTAACCGCTTCTCGACCGGTGCACACAGATGTACATCAGCAGAATGGCACGGACAGGCATAAGGGCGTACAGGTACGTCCCTTTGCATATGCCGCCGTGCCATTGTGTGCGCGCCGCCGGTCGGGACCCCCGTGAGTCCGGTCGCAGGTCCCGCGGACTCGATCGCCGCAGGGATACCCGCGATCGTCTCACGGGGAGGACGAACGGGAGATGCGGAAGTAAACAGCATCTCCCCTTTCTGCCTAGCAACAAGTGACACTGATCTCTGCTCCCTGTGATTGGAGCAGAGATCAGTGATCAGTAACACACAGCCACGCCCCCCACAGTTAGCAACACACCCCTAGGACACACTTAACCCCTACACTGAAAAAAATGTGGAAGAAATCTGCGCTCGGGGAAAATTATATGTGACCAGAGCAGCTAAACACTATGGCTCTAGATACCAAACCAAAACAGAAATAAATATAAAAAAGTGCAGCGCTCAAAAAATGAAGTGAGTGAATCCCTGACCTATAACGGTGAAGGTAAGTGAAACAAGTCCTATTCAATATGAATGGATACTAGTGCATGCGACAATTTAAGTGCATAAAAACTTATAAGAAAAAAAGGGGGAAACTTAATTGCAATGCACCAATCAAACAAAATCAGTGTCAATAAGTGTTGAATACATAAAATAACAACCCAGGGAGGTATATTAATAACCAAATCTTTAGGTTCAAACAAGTCCAATTTAGTGCGTCTAAAGTCGCATGAAGTGAAATCCCAGATGCAAAAAAAATGCTAAAAAATCATCAAACAGAGTCCTTAGTGCCTAGTAGCCTTTGATAATCTCCTACACAGAACACTTCTGAATATGATATGATTTTCTTAAATGATGTATTAAATTGACCACGCAGTTCCCTTCAGGAGATATTGAAGTAAGAAAAGGAGGCTTACCAGATGCCTGGTCTTTAATGCATGTATCCCATCAACCGAGGTCCCAGGTGCAGGTATCCCACCTTGTAGCGGATCAGCTGGGCAGTTCCTTGCTCGTCGGAGCGTGCGTCAGGATCCACCAGGTGCCTGTATACCCCCTCTTAGTGGTCCGGCCAAGGTCCCACAAGGATACCAAAAAGAAACAAAAAACTCCGGATCGTGTAGTACAATAGAGCAGGGGGTGCCTTTATTATGGCTCAATAGGTCCAGTGTACAGCATGGATAAGTAACAGTTAAAGATTAAAACATTTTCGCTACGTAGTAGCAGTGAGAGATAAAAAACTCCTGGCCTGGGAGTATAAAAAGCGAGTTTTTTATCTCTCACTGCTACTACGTAGCGAAAATGTTTTAATCTTTAACTGTTACTTATCCATGCTGTACACTGGACCTATTGAGCCATAATAAAGGCACCCCCTGCTCTATTGTACTACACGATCCGGAGTTTTTTGTTTCTTTTTGGTATCCTTGTGGGACCTTGGCCGGACCACTAAGAGGGGGTATACAGGCACCTGGTGGATCCTGACGCACGCTCCGACGAGCAAGGAACTGCCCAGCTGATCCGCTACAAGGTGGGATACCTGCACCTGGGACCTCGGTTGATGGGATACATGCATTAAAGACCAGGCATCTGGTAAGCCTCCTTTTCTTACTTCAATATCTCCTGAAGGGAACTGCGTGGTCAATTTAATACATAATTTAAGAAAATCATATCATATTCAGAAGTGTTCTGGGTAGGAGATTATCAAAGGCTACTAGGCACTAAGGACTCTGTTTGATGATTTTTTAGCATTTTTTTTGCATCTGGGATTTCACTTCATGCGACTTTAGACGCACTAATTTGGACTTGTTTGAACCTAAAGATTTGGTTATTAATATACCTCCCTGGGTTGTTATTTTATGTATTCAACACTTATTGACACTGATTTTGTTTGATTGGTGCATTGCAATTAAGTTTCCCCCTTTTTTTCTTATAAGTTTTTATGCACTTAAATTGTCGCATGCACTAGTATCCATTCATATTGAATAGGACTTGTTTCACTTACCTTCACCGTTATAGGTCAGGGATTCACTCACTTCATTTTTTGAGCGCTGCACTTTTTTATATTTAACCCCTACACTGCCACCCCTGGTTAACCCCTTCACTGCCAGTGTCATTTACACAGGAATCAGTGCATTTGTATAGCACTGATTGCTGCATAAATGACAATGGCCCCAAAAATGTGTCAAAACTGTCCGATGTGTCCGCCATAATGTTGTAGTCACAATATAAATCGATGATCGCCACCATTACTAGTAAAAATTATTAATCAAAATGCTATAAAACTATCCCCTATTTTGTAAACGCTATAACTTTTGCGCAAACCAATCAATAATCGCTTATTGCGATTTTTTTTTTTACCAAAAAATATGTGGAAGAATACGTATTGGCCTAAACTGAGGAAAAAAATGTTTTTTTATATATTTTTGGGGGATATTTATTATAGCAAAAAGTAAAAAAATAATGTGTTTTTTTCAAAATTGTCGCTCTTTTTTTGTTTATAGCACAAAAAATAAAAAACGCAGATATGATCAAATACCACCAAAAGAAAGCTCTATTTGTGGGAAAAAAAGGACGTCAATTTTGTTTGGGAGCAACGTCGCACGACCGCGCAATTGTCAGTTAAATCGACGTAGTGCCGAATCGCAAAAAGTGCTCTGGTCTTAAGCCAGCAAAATGGTCCGGTCTGAAAGTGGTTAACCACTTCACGACCGCTCACTGTATATATACGTCATTTTTTTGAAGAGGGATATCTCGGTAACGGCAGCAGCTGCTGCCACAACCGAGGTATCCCTCTTTACAGTGAGCGGTCCCCTTTCCGATAATGGTGGTCATCGCGGCGGATTCGCCGCGAGATCACCGTTATCGGCGGCGGGAGAGGTGCCCCCCCCTCCCGCCGCTCTCCCGTGCCTTCCGCCGCTTACCGGAACCGTCGGCAGCGGCGGAGGCGATCGGGTCCGTTCCCTGCCTGTGTATAGAGATGAGTGAGGCTAAGATGGCCGCCACTCATCTCTATACCATAGGAGGGCGGAAGCGACGTCAAAAACGTCACTTCCGCCCATACGTCTTAAAGAGAAATTTACAAATGTCATTTTTTTAAATGACATTTTTTAATTTTTTTTTTTTTTTTTTCCCATTGAAGTCCAAATATGAGATCTGAGGACTTTTTGACCCCAGATCTCATATTTAAGAGGACCTGTCATGCTTTTTTCTATTACAAGGGATGTTTACATTCCTTGTAATAGGAATAAAAGTGATCAATTTTTTTTTTTTTTTTAAAACTGTGTAAAAAATAATACAATTAAGTAAACTAAATAATAAAAAACAAAAAAAATTTTTTTAAAACACCCCGTCCCGACGAGCTCGCGCGCAGAAGCGAACGCATACGTGAGCAGCGCCCGCATATGAAAACGGTAGTCAAACCACACATGTGATGTATCGCCGCGATCGGTAGAGCGAGAGCAATAATTCTAGCCATAGACCTCCTCTGTAACTCAAAAAATGCAACCTGTAGAATTTTTTAAATGTCGCTTATGGAGATTTTTGAGGGTAAAAGTTTGACGCCATTCCACGAGCGGCCGCAATTTTGAAGCGTGACATGTTGGGTATCAATTTACTCGGCGTAACATTATCTTTCACAATCCAAAAAAAAATTGGGCTAATTTTACGGTTGTCTTATTTTTTTATTCAAAAAAGTGACTTTTTTCCAAAAAAAGTGCGCTTGTAAGACCGCTGCGCAAATACGGTGTGAAAAAAAGTATTGCAACGACCGCCATTTTATTCTCTAGGATGTTAGAAAAAAAAAACAATATATAATGTTTGGGGGTTCTAAGTCATTTTCTAGCAAAAAAAACAGTTTTAAACATGTAAACACCTAAAATCCAAAACGAGGCTGGTCTGGAAGTGGTTAAGGGAACACTGCTCTTTGGGAGGTGAGTGCCTGGGGGACCTGTGGAGTGGTCTTGTTTCTGATTCAAGTCTATGTCTCCCCAAAACACACAGACTCTGGGAACTGGAGGACCCATATACATATTTAGGACCTCTATGCCCAAAACCAGCAATGGCCGCTTTAGATTGTGATACTCAGAGCAGATGTTAATATCAGCTCAAAGCAACCTGACTGGGATCTCCTGGTATAATCTGTTTAAGGAGTTATGTGTTAAGTGTATTTGTCCTATTGTGTGCCTCCTAGGTGTGCATTCCCATTGTTAATTGAGTCACCTATTGTTTTGGCCTGTTTGCTCATCTTGGATATGAGATTAATGTTGTGTCCACATTACCTTGTTATCGAACTATTGTGAGATGTTATATGTTTATGTTGATTAGCTTACTTAGATTATGTTTATGTTGGCTGTTCCTTAGCTATGTTAATTATATTCCTGTTTACAGTTTGTATTATATACGATAATGTTATCAGGCTCACCTGATATTGTGTGGTATATAAATTCTGTGTGAGTTTTCAAAAAAAAGTTCCAGTTTTCATCTAAGCTTTTGTCGGCTAGTCTTGGATGATCAGCTGTAATATCTGGTTCCTGATTCCAGACTGGAGGAAGCTATATCTTGACGGAAGCACCCAAGCTGGGTGCTGGACAGTTCCCTCACAATTATGGTATACAGCACTGCCATAATAGGAAGGTACAATAGTGCAAATAGTTCCTACCGTTCCAGTAAAGAAGCAATATAATCACCTTATTTTGAGTGTCTAGTTATTGCTGTTTGTAGGACATTTAGCTCCTAGTTCATTTACCAATAAAAAAGTGAAAATAATCACGGATCAGATATTTATTTTTGATGGGTTAAATAAAGATGGTTAGAAAGAAATGCCTGTTTGTATTTATGTATTTAATACTGTATATCAGCTAATATATTATAACTTCCTTATTACACATGTTTTTTTTCACGGTGGTCATAGGCAACTATACAGGAATACTTTGACACAGCACTTTACCTATGGCAACTTGATAAGAAATAATATCCAGGACTGTGTGCCCCAACAGAGGCGGAAGGGATATCCTGAAGCCTGTGAAAATTAGCCTGTGAGGAGAATAAGGAGAGCGGTCTGAGGAGAGAGAGAGAGGAATAGAGAGAGAGAGTCTAGGAGCCCAGGAAAAGAAAAGGCTCTGACATGACAGTGTAGAGACAGTGAGGAGAGAACAACTGTGCCCAAGATTGTCAGCCAGAGAAAGACAGAGCCTGAGTTGGCAAAAATCCACAGCCATTTGGGGGAATCTCCTAAGTCTGCAGCGAGTTATTGGGGCCAGTGTGTAGAGAGGACAAGGTGCCATTGGAAGCTGATACAGTGTGGGGAAGCAGTTCTGGGACCAGATCGTGGAGAGACGAAGCCACTCCCGGTATGGCTTTGCCATGCTGCCTGCCACCCTAAGCAACCTAAGTGAGTTGACGCCAGTGTAAATCAGTGTTACCGGGACTGGTGAGCAGGCCTTGCGGTCAATACTTGCTACCACTGCTATGGAATGAAGTCACTAGGAGCTACTTAACCAGTGACTCCATAGCTCTAATACTGCCTGCAGGCCTTACTAACGGTCGCAACGCACGCCAACGAGCTCCAACAAAACTTAGGACTAAGGACTGCCCCTAGTTGTAACTACCTTGAAGTTCTATCTGCTGGCCAGTTTTAAGGGGTTACTATGCCTCTGTCTATTTGTTTGAGTGCACTCAAAACCTTGTGTGGATTTATAAGGACCCTTGTTGCATTTACATTTTTTATGCATTGTTTATTACTAACCTGCCTGCTGAGTGTGTTCAATTCGGTTTAACTGTTACTTAAGCTATAATAGTCAATCAATAGATTAAGCGTATTTATCACTAAACAGGTGTGTGTATGGGAATTTATTGCCATATCCCACAGCCAGGCGAAAGGTATTTCTCACTTGTGTTGTAAATTGTGCTTGCAGTAATTTTATTCAACCAGGTGTACCAGGGGGGCTGAGGTTGTTCTTGGAGTCAAGGCGCAGAACAGAAAACCCAAAATGTAAACAGTGGCTTCTTCAGGGGTGGCGCTAGAGATTCATTACATTTCAGGCTAGTTATTACTATTGGAAGTTTCCCCATTGCTACCCAGAACACTGCTGAAACTCAATCACCAGCACCTTGGTGGGCTAACAATTCAAAGAAGCCAAATTTGAGCAATTGTTTTCCAAAAAAAATTATAAAAATCACCCATGTGAGATAGATCTTAATGTCATGTATATTCTCATTAAAGAGCAACTGCAGTCTGCTCACATAATTTGTAATAAAAACATCTTTGCCATTCTGAAAAATTCCTCCAACCACTTTGCATATTATTTTATATATACTGTGATTCTGTACTTGCCAAATATGTTGCAGAAACCCCCCTCCACTGAGTCTGGCTGCAATCATTTTAACTGTGGACAGCCGAAGCTGCTGCCTGTTCACTTCCTGGATTTACACAGACACACACCTCCAGCTCTGCAGCTCTCATTGGCCATCTTATGACTCATCCCCCCCTCCCTCCCTGGCAAACTCTCACAAGAGTGAGAGAGAGAGAGCTGTGCATGATGTCATAAGCCTAGGCTTTTTTCCAGACAAGAAACAGGAAGTGGGCTTTATAAGGTATTTACTGGCAGAAAATTTTTTTTTACTATCCAAAGTTAAAACAACAAGGGCAGAAGATTTAATAGATGGAAAGATGAAAAAATGACTGAAGTTACACTTTAAAAGATTTTGGTTCTCACCTGATAGGGATAATCTGTCCAGAACTCCCTTTGGTCCCAAAACCATGGCTTCTAAAGCAATATAAGAATAAAAAAAAAAAAGATATATTTAGGTGATTGACAAGTAAAATATAAAAGATAACATTGAAATTAAACTTTGAGACATATTAAAAATGTAATGCAAAAATAGTAATGTGCAGGAAGTGGCTCATATTCTATTGTTCAGACAGAAACAACAGGTATGAAAAAAACATAGAGAAGGTATACCGTGTTGGGTTAGTACTGTATGTAGCTCCAAGAATTGTGTATTTCCTTCAAGATGCTGCAGTCTTTCTTGAACCTACTACAGTGACCACGCAGGACACTGGCTCTCAGAAGAAGAGGGGTTGGTTTTACCATAGGTAAACGAAAATTCAGATTAAGGTGGTATTAAACCAAAAACCAAAAATGTAATATGTTACAGCTTACCAACCCTTGGATGTCGTGGCTGCATTCGTTTTCTCTTTTTTAGGCTTTTCCCTCTGTTTTCACTTGATAATCTGGCCAGTAACACATCCCCTGTATTAGAGTGTGTCATGGTTATGCAATAGAGTTGTCTGCTTACCTGTCTCCATGTGTTCATCTCTAGAGACCAGCCGACCCTCCCCTGACTGCTTTTATAATCCCTCCTCTGGCATGGCTCCACCCTAGCTCCTATCAGAGAACTTTTTATTAACATGTGCACTGCAGGAAAACCCTGCTGATCAACATTTGTGTGTTTGGCTTTCTGTTACCTGCCATGTGCTCTTCAGTTGTTCTGTTACCGACTTTGGCGTTTCCCTGACTATCCCTGTTTGCCTGTGACCCTGACCTTCTAGCGTGTCCCTGACTATCCCTGGTTGCCTGTGACCCTGAACCTTTGGCGTGTACTCTGCTGTCCTTGTCTGCTTGTGGCCCTGACCTTGGCTTATCCCTCACTATCCCTGTCCTCCTGTTGCCTACTGTGGGTGTGAGCTGGGGGACCCTGGGGGTTGCGACCTGGAGCCAGTTGCAGCCCAGTCCATCCTCACCACTAGAGGCTCTGGTGAACACCTGCTGGCTCTTAGACTCTGCGCCCCAGGGAATCTTACGCTCTTACCCCGGTGGGATCCGTCTTGGTGTCCGGCGGCCCTGTCTTCCGTATCACCTTGACTCCCATCCGCTGCAGTCAGCCGTAGGGTCCACTACCTTGCGGTGCACTGCTGATCCCTACGGTGTGCATCTTTCACCTAGCCTCCAGGTGACCTGACAGTTTGATCAGCCATGGACCCGGCTGATGTGCCGCTTCCTGCAGTCGATCCTTTTCAGGGCATAGTTCGGAGACTCAAGACCCAGGAATCTAATCAGACTCAGGCGATGCGATTCCTTCAAAATCTGGCTTCCCGCTTCAAGCAGCTGCAGGCTTCCTTGGGAACCCCGAACCTGTAGCCTCAAGTACAGCCAGCAGCTGCACCTATTGCACCAGTCGCATCCATGCATTCATATTTACTGCCAGCTCCGTCCCGTTTCTCTGGGGTCTCCAAGGCCTGCAGGGGCTTCCTCAGCCAATGCACCATTCATTTTGAGCTCCAGCCTCAAAACTTTCTGTCTGATCGGGCAAAGGTTGCCTATATCATTTCCCTCCTCTCCGGTGAAGCTTTAGCTTGGGCTGCCCCCCTGTGGGAGAAAAATGATCCGGTGGTTTCCATCCTGTCCAACTTCTTGAAGCTCTTTCGTAATATCTTTGAGGAGCCAGCACGGATTTCTTCTGCAGCTAGTGCCCTTTTACGCCTTCGCTAAGAGTCTCGTTCAGTGGGACAATATGCACTTCAGTTCCGTATCCTCACGGATGAATTGAGCTGGAACAATGAGGCAACCTTTTTACATGGCCTCTCTGACCGAGTGAAGGAGGAATTAGCAGGAAGAGCTATCCCCGCCGGTCTGGACGATGTAATTTCCTTATGCAATTAGATTGACATTCGTTTCCAGGAGAGGTCCTTAGAAAAAAGACGCCAGCACCCCCTAGATCCTAGTCAGCCTGAACTCCTTCCCCATCGCCCTGTGGAGCATCCTGTGCCTGCTGAGGAACCCATGCAGCTGGGCCGGACCAGACTAACCCCCGAAGAACGTGCTAGACGCAGAACTCTGGGCTTGTGTCTTTATTGTGGGGGCAAGGGTAATTTTCGTGACTCCTGCTCGCTTCGTCCAGGAAACGCTCGGGTCTAATACATTTGGAAGGTGGAGTATTGGACCCAGAAACATCACCTTCTCGTCTTCTTCTTCCGGTGTTCCTCCATGTAGGCACTTCTCCCCAATCGGTCCTAGCATATCTGGACTCCAGGGCTGCCGGCAATTTTATGGACTGGAGAACTGCTTCTTCTATGAAGCTTACCCTTTCTCCCCTCACTACACCACTGGTAGTCTCGGCAATTGATGGCACTGTGCTCCCAGGGGGCCCTATCCATTTTCAGACGCTACCTATTAGGATGTCGGTAGGGATACTCCACCAGGAGTGGATTTCCTACCTCATTCTGCCAAAGGCCTCTACCCCCATTGTATTGGGCCTTCCTTGGCTACAGCTCCACTCTCCACATGTGGACTGGGTCTCTGGGCAGATCCTGGCTTGGGGTCCTTTGTGTTTCTCATCCTGTCTTCTCAAGGTGGCCCCCAAGGGGAAACTTCCCATTGCTACCACATCCATATCGTCTGATCTTCCCACGGCATACAGCGATTACCGGGATGTGTTCTGTAAGAAGTCTGCTGAGGTGCTTCCTCCCCACAGATCTTTTGACTGTGCTATTGATCTTGTCCCTGGAACAACCCTGCCCTCTGTCCATTCCAGAGACCCAGGCCATGTCTGAGTATGTTGCCGAGAATCTGGAGAGAGGTTTCATCCAGAAATCCTCATCGCCTGCAGGAGCAGGGTTCTTTTTCGTTGCCAAAAAGGATGGTACCCTCAGACCCTGCATCGACTATAGAGGTTTAAACGCAGTGACTATCAAAAACCGTTACCCCTTACCTCTAAAATCTGAGCTATTCGACAGGTTGGAGGGGGCTTCCATTTTCACTAAGTTGGATCTCAGAGGTGCATACAATCTCATTTGAATACGAGAAGGTGACGAATGGAAGACTGCGTTTAACACTAAGGACAGGCACTACGAATACCTGGTTATGCCTTTTGGGTTGTGTAATGCTCCAGCTGTGTTCCAGAACTTTGTCATTGAAATCTTCAGGGATCTACTGTACCAGTTTGTTGTCATTTATCTGGATGACATTTTCATCTTTTCCGAAAATCTGCCTGCTCACAGAAACCAAGTCCGCACCGTACTTCAGCGCCTTAGAGAGAATAATCTCTATGCCAAGATGGAGAAATGTTCCTTTGAATGTTCTGAGGTCCTGTTTCTGGGATGTTTTGTTTCTAGTTTGGGTCTTTGCATGGATCCCGGAAAGGTCTCAGCCATTACCAACTGGCCCCTTCCCGCTAGCCACAAGGCCACACATCGCTTTCTTGGCTTCACAAATTATTATAGGCAGTTCATAAGGAATTACTCTTCCATTGCCGCGCCTATTATCGCTTTGACCAAGAAGGGTGCGAATGCTAAAGACTGGCCTCCCGAGGCTGTCTCCGCGTTTCACGATCTGAAACAGGCCTTTGTCTCTGGACCTCTCTTGAGGAGACCAAATCCTGGGGACCCATTTTTTATTGAAGTAGACGCTTCTTCGATGGGGGTGGGAGCTGTGCTTCTTCAGTTCTTTGAGAAGAAACGTCTACCATGTGCGTTCTTCTCCAAAAAAAATTCTCAAACAGAGAGAAATTATGCCATTGGTGATCGGGAACTTCTCGCAATTAAATTGGCGTTGGAGGAGTGGCGTCATCTGTTGGAAGGTTCCCCTCACTCCATAACGATCTTTACTGATCACAAGAATCTACAATACCTACAGAATGCTAAACGTCTGAACCCTAGACAGGCCAGGTCTCTTCTTTTCCCATTTTAAATTCACGATCACGTACAAACCTGGTTCCTGCAACGGTCGGGCTGATGCACTCTCTAGGTCATTTGACACTTTGGACGAGGAGTCCACCCCTGATCCGGAGCCAATCATTCCTACCTCATGCATTGTTGCCCATTCTACCACCCTGGAATCAAAAATTGTTCCCACGGAGCTAAGATCCTTCGTTGGGGACATGATTCCAAGGTGGCAGGTCATGCTGGGTTCCTCCGATCCTTCCTGCTCATCAGTCGTCACTACTGGTGGCCTAATCTCCGCTCGGATGTTAAAGACTACGTTAAGGCTTGTCACGTCTGTGCTCAGTCTAAATCTTCCACTCAAGCCCCTGCTGGTCTTCTCATGCCCTTGCCCTTATCTAAAGAGCACTGGCCTCATATCACCATGGATTTTATCACTGATGTTCCACTGTCGGAGAATAATATGGCCATTTGGGTGGTGATCGATCGGTTCTCCAAGATGGCTCATTTTGTTCCTCTTCCTGGTCTCCCTTCTGCCCCTGCCTTGGTTCCCATTTTTGTACGAGAGATTTTCCGCCTTCATGGTGTTCCTTCCCATGCCCAGACTGGGAGGGTTAATCAGGAGTTTGAGGTCTTTCTCCGTACCTTCGTCTCGGCCCATCATGATGATTGGACATCACTATTACCGTGGGCTGAGATCTCCCACAATAATCATGTCAACGTCAGTTCTCAGAAAACACCCTTTGTCACTGTTTATGGAAGACATCCTCAACTCCCTCTTCCTCTGACTTGTTCTTCTGACATTCCAGCTTTGGCTACTGTTCAGAAATTCTTCAATTCCGTGTGGGCTGACGTTCATGATTCCCTCCAGAAAGCTGCCAACAAATTCAAGAGTTTTGCTGACCGTCGCAGGTGTAAGCCACCTTCTCTTCTGCCAGGAGACAAAGTCTGGCTCTCCACCAGGAACATCAAACTCCGGGTTCCTTCTCTCAAATTTGCCCCAAGATTCATTGGTCCGTACACCATAACTTCTAAACTGAATCCGGTTTGTTTCAAGCTCCAGATTCCCAAAAACTCCTTCCATATTGTCCTTCTGAAGCCTTTAGTCCTTAGTAAGTTCTCTCGTCCTCTCTCTACCGTAGCACTGGTCTCTGAGGATAATCGGGAGTATGAGGTTAGCCAAGTTTTGGATTCCCGACTCTGTAGAGGCATTCTCCAGTACCTTGTGCACTGGAAAGGGTTTGATCCTGAGGAGAGGTCGTGGATTTCGGCTTTCGAGGTCTTTGCACCTCGTCTGTTGAGGAAGTTTAATTTGAAGTTCCCCTCTAAACCTGGTTCCAGGCGGGGAAGGGGGAGGCCTCGTAAGAGGGGGGGGTACTGTCATGGTTATGCAATAGAGTTGTCTGCTTACCTGTCTTCATGTGTTCATCTCTAGAGATCAGCCGACCCTCACCTGACTGCTTTTTTAATCCCTCCTCTGGCATGGCTCCACCCTAGCTCCTATCAGAGAACTCTTTATTAACCTGTGCACTGCAGGCAAACCCTGTGACCCTGACCTTCTGGCTCTAACCCCGGTGGGATCCGTCTTGGTGTCCGGCGGCCCTGCCTTCCGTATCACCTTGACTCCCGTCCACTGCAGTCAGCCGTAGGGTCCACTACCTTGCGGTGCACTCCTGATCCCTACGGTGTGCATCTGTCACCTAGCCTCCAGATGACCTGACAGGGGCGCACAGCAGACAGCAGCATTGTCAGTCTGTGGAGGGGGTAGATGTACTAGCAGATTTAGCTACACTAATAATCTGAATCCAAAGATTACACTTTGGTTGTACAAGCAGTTACAGCAACATTTTTTTCTCTTTTGGGATAAAGATTTTACAGGAATAAATAAAAGCTGCTCATTGTTGGCTCCCCGTCAGTGGTAAATGGTTTGTCTCAATGCTTGGAACTGATATGTTTGCAGGAGAGCTTGTTCTATTGAAAAACAACAGACTTACTGGCCAGATCACCAGTTAAAAAAATAAAGGAAAAAAAAATAAAACGAAAAAAAAATGTATGCATCAATAACATCTAACAATTGGTAAGCAGCAATATTATAAATGTTGGCTTTTGGATTATATGCCACTTTAACCACTTCAATACCAGCCATTTTCACCCCTTCCTGCCCAGGCCAATTTTCAGCTTTTATTTTATGAACAAAAAAACACAATATTTATACATTTTTTCTATAATAAATATCCAATTAAAAAAAAACAAAAAAAAAAAATAATTTTTTCCTCAGTTTAGGCTGATATATATTCTTCTACATATTTTTGGTAAAAAAAAAATCCCAATAAGCATATATTGATTGTTTTGCGCAAAAGTTATAGCGTCTACAAAATAGTGGATAGATTTTTCATTTTTATTTTTTTATTACTAATGGCTTTTTATCTTGACTGTGACATTGCGAAGGGGCAGATCGGACACTTTTGGCACTATTTTGGGACCATTCACATTTATAAAGCGATCAGGGCTAGAAAAAATGCATTGATTACTGTATAAATGTGACTGGCAAGAAAGGGGTTAACACCAGGGGGCGCTGAAGGGGTTAAATGTGTGTCCTAGGGAGTGATTCTAACTGTGGGGGGAGGAGACCGATCAGTGTTCCTCTGTACAAGGAACATACGATTAGTTCTCCTCTCCCCTGATAGGAGGGGGTTTACACACACAGATCCACGTCCCGGCTCTGCTACCGGGCAATCGCGGGTGCCCGGCGGATATCGCGGCCGCTAGGCACGCGCATCGTGTCCCCAGTGATGCGGCGAGCGCGCTCTCCACAATGCCGGGAAGTTGAGGACGTCATATGACACCCACCCGGAGGGAGGAACGGTTCCTGCCGTCATCATTTTACAATACGGCGGTAGGGAACTGGTTAAATAAAGGATTAGATATAACTTTCAGAGAAAAATCTGACATTTCTAATATACTGTAAATCACACTGATTGTTAACACTGATATCTGCGTTCCCTTGCAATAAAAAAACATTTTCTTGGTCCGCTAAGTCCTTGTAGTTCCAGAAAGAAATTGAATGAGTATGTTTTAAAAGAATAACTACCTAGTAAGTAAGAAAATGGCATTACAAGTATTACTTAACTACTTGCCGCCCACGCTATGGCTGAAAGACGTCTACAGCGCAGGCCTTAATTGCTGGCAGGGCTGGTGCAAGGATTTTTGACACCCTAGGCAAAACCCTTTTTTTGCCCCCCCCATTGGCTCCGCCCCGACTGAGATTTTTGCAGCGCCTCTTCACCTATTTCTTCAGCTGTGCATCCCTCTCATATGCATACTACCCATCCCCATACACTCAGCACCCCTCTCATGTCATACTATCCACCTCCATACACTCCGCACCCCTCTCATGTATATAATAACCACCCCCATACACTCCGCACCCCTCTCATGTACATACTACCCACCCCCATACACTCGGCACCCCTCTCATGTACATACTAACCCCACCATACACTCCGCACCCCTCTCATGTACATACTACCTCCACCATACACTCCGCACCCCTCTCATGTCATACTAACCCCACATATACTCCGCACCCCTCTAATGTACATACTACCCCCACCATACACTCTGCACCCCTCTCATGTACATACTACCCACCCCCATACACTCCGCACCCTTCTCATTTACATACTACCCACCTCCATACACTCCGCACCCCTCTCATGTACATACTACCCATCCCCATACACTCCGCACCCCTCTCGTGTACATACTACCCCCACATCTACTCCGTACCCCTCTAATATACATACTACTCATCACCATACACTCCGCACCCCTCTAATGTACATACTACACACTGTCATACCCTCCACTATTCTCTCCTACACATTATTGTACAGTTCCATAATAATAGCACCATGGGCAAAGTAATGCATTGGAGCCCCGACTAGGGAGATGGTGACCTGTGGTATATAGTGCCCATGGCTCAATTATGCTACATATTGGGCATGGCTTTTTAGTCTGATTTTTTTTCTTTTTTTTTTAAATGGCTTTATTATTATTTTACAATTAAAAAAAAAAGGTGAGAGTTTTTTGGCTTCTTTGGTGAGATATCAGGGGTCTAAACAGACCCCTGAAGTCTTACTTTTTAGACCGAGAAAGGGACTGAGGAAACATTCCCAAACCCCTTTCTCTGCAGCCTCAGCTGCACTGCAGATGAATGAACAGGAGACAGCGGCTCCTCTCCATTCATAAACCGAAGCAGAGTAAACAGTCACACACTCACTGTGTTCATTTAGAAAAGGAAGGGGCTGGTAAATGACATATTTACCAGCCCCTTTTCCTGAAGATCTCCCACAGCAGTCAGCGGGAGAGAAGAGGAGGGAAGGCGGCAGCGCTGTGGGGGGACATAGTTATTTTTTTTGCTTGAATTATTTTTCTCATTATGGACGTGAGTGGGCCCTCATGTCTAAGTTTTGCCTAAGGCCTCACAAAGTCTAGAGCCGCTTCTGTGCCCAGGTCCTCAGTCTTGACAGCCTGGAGCAGCTCCTGGTTCTTCTTCATCCTGGGTACTAGAAAAGAAGGGCAGATCCTGGCAGAGCCTGATTGGTCCTGACATCCCCAGCATCCTTCCCTGGAGAGGAGGAGGACTTGGAGATGGATGGGAAGCCTGGGTCAGATGTGCTGCTGGGGCGGGAGAGCACACTCAGGAACACTCAGGAACAGGCCCAGGGAGGGAGGGGCGGAGCTGAGGTACAGGGAGAGGAGCCATGAATACCTGGGGGGCGAGCTCCATACTCAGGAGCCATGCTGGGGAGGGAGGGGTGGAGCTGGGGCAGTGGGATTGAGCCAGGGGAGGAGGCAGTAATACCCGGGAGCGAGCTCCATACTCAGGAGCCATGCTGGGGAGGGAGGGGTGGAGCTGAGGCAGTGGGATTGAGCCAGGGGAGGAGGCAGTAATACCCGGGAGCGAGCTCCATACTCAGGAGCCATGCTGGGGAGGGAGGGGTGGAGCTGAGGCAGTTGGATTGAGCCAGGGGAGGAGGCAGTAATACCCTGGAGCGAGCTCCATACTCAGGAGCCATGCTGGGGAGGGAGGGGTGGAGCTGAGGCACTGGGATTGAGCCAGGGGAGGAGTCAGGAATACCCGGGAGGAAGCTTCATACTCGGAGCTGGGCCAGAGCCGAGGCGCCAGGGTTGGGCTGAGGGAGGAGCCAAGAATACCTGGGGAGAGCTACATAATTAGAGCTGGATGGGAAGGGAGGGGCAGGGTCACCAGGGTAACCCCTGGGCAGGAGTGAAATTACATAGAGCAGCCAGGAGGGGAAGGGAGAAGGATCAAACCACCCATTGGTCTCCTGATCCCGCCTCCCTTTCTTGAGCCATATGATTAGCTGCACTGACTCCGAGCTGCATCCTGACTGGGGAAGCGCCACAGGGCACTCTACACAATTGCTTATTATGGTAAGTCCGCTCCTGCTCTGGAGATGTCATCTGGCGGAGAATAGGGAAGCCAGCGGCCATAGCTGCACCATAGTTCGGCCGGCTGCCTAGTTCGCCTAGCGGTAGCGCTGGTCCTGCTTATCAGTTCCTATCAGTGCCCATCAGTGCTGCCTATCAATGCCACCTATCAGTGCCCATCAGTGCTGCCTCATCAGCGCACATCAGTGAAGAAGAAAAATTACCTGTTTTCTAAATTTTATAACAAACTATGAAACAGTTTGTATTTTTTTCTAAATTTTTGGTAATTTTTTGTTTTATTTAGCAAAAAATAAAAAACCCAGCAGCAATTAAATACCACCAAAAGAAAGCTCTATCTGTGTGAAAAAAATTATAAAAATTTGTGTACACTGTAGCATGACCGCGCAATTGTCATTCAAAGAGTGACAGCACTGAAAGCTGAAAATTGGTCTAGGCAGGAAGGTGGTTTAAGTGCCCAGTAAGCAAGTGGTTAACAGTAGCACTAATTTAATATTCAAGCAAAATGTAAATGTACTACTTAGTTTAGGCAGTGTTTTAACCTGAACATAATATTTAAAGTTATTAACTTATAACCTTGTATTTAGGAAACATATCAGCTATATTAGACATAACCACTTCCTCTTTGAGTTCTCTCACACGAGAAATACGTTTTTTTAAAATACAAAGCACATTTACTTCCTTTTGTCACGAATTTCAGTTTTTATTAGGGATAGAACATCTGTAAACATTGTATTGATGTCTGTGGCCCTGACTGGGAAATTTTCCTCACATTCTGTCTAATTAATGGGCATCAAACAAAACAAATGAGGAAAGATCTCAGAGCGACACAAACATCAAAACCAACCTTTTAGCATGGTGAAGGTTTAGAACCTTTGTAAGGATTTTACCTTTGTCTTAAGTAGGGGTATTTCACCTCACTTCCTGTCAGTGTGATAGCTGTCAGACAGAACAAGATGTGAGGGGAAATATCCTCTACAGATATAAAAACAGAACTTGAAACCTCAGAGGTTCTGACCCTTTCCTACTCTTTCCATAACCAAAAAAATTTAGCATTAGGCAGTATTGTTCATCTATAGTTTTTGATGTTTTAAATGTCACTCCCAGTTGACGTATTAACTAGGAGCTGCCATCAGAGCATGATTCTTATGCCTCGTACACACGAAGGGACTTTCCCGCGGGATTGTCCGCTGGACTCGAGTCCGCCGGACAATCCCCCCGTGTGTGGGCGCCGGCGGACTTTTTGGCGCCAAAAGTCCGGCGGACTAGGTTTTGTTTTGTTTTAAAATTATCCGCTGGACTTGGCAGTCCGGCGGACAATCCCGCCGTTAGTATGCTAGTCCGCCGGACTTTTGGAAATGAACGGACTTGCCGATCATCGGAAAGTCCGTTCATTTAGCACGTGACTTCAGGTAGACGGAGCTAGCGAAGGCAGTGAATGCCGCCGCGCTTGCTCCGTCACCTGGCATGGATTTAAAGGGAATCCCCACGCCGAAAAAACGGCGTGGTGGTCCCCCCAAAACCATCTCAGACCCTTATCCGAGCACGCAGCCTGGCAGGCCAGGAAAGGGGTGGGGACGAGCGAGCGCCCCCCCCTCCTGAGCCATACCAGGCCGCGTGCCCTCAACATGGGGGGTGCCCTGGGGAAAGGGGGGCCGTGCGCCCCCCCACCCCAAAGCACCTTGTCCCCATGTTGATGAGGACAAGGGCCTCTTCCCGACAACCCTGGCCGTTGGTTGTCGGGGTCTGCGGGCGGGGGCTTATCGGAATCCGGGAGCCCCCTTTAATAAGGGGGCCCCCAGATCCCGGCCCCCCACCCTATGTGAATGAGTATGGGGTACGATGTACCCCTACCCATTCACCTAAGGTGTAAAGTGTAAAGAAAAAAAACACAATTTTTAAAAAAAATATTTTATTGCACTGCTCCGGGGGTCTTCTTCCGTCTTGGGGGGTCTTCTCGCCGGACTCCTCCGCTATTTACCTAGCTCTTTTACCGAGCAGAGGAGGCCAGCTACCTTCTTCGTCGTCGACGCCGTCGTCTGGGGGTCTCGATCTGCCTTCGGGGGTCTTCCGGGGTCTTTCCTGTTCTTGCCTCTTCTTCTTCTTCTTCTTCTCTTCTTCTTCTTCTTCCGATGTTGACCCGTCGCTCTCTCTGGCCGGAATGCCAGAGCCGCGCTGTGCTGGGACTTATATAGGGACAAGGGGACAGGGTCAAATGCTCATGTCACATGGTGACCCCGCCCCCTGTGATGTCACAGTCCCAGCATCCTCCGGGACTGTGACATCACAGGGGGGCAGGGTCACCTGGTCCCTTTAAATCCATGCCAGGTGATGGGGCTAGTGCGGCGGCATTCACTGCCTTCGCTAGCCCGTCTACCTGCAGTTACGTTCTAAATGAACGGACTGCTCCGTGTGTGGGCAAGTCCGTTCATTTTCAAAAGTCCCGCAGACTTTTTCCCGCGGATTGTCCACCGGAGAAGTCCGGGCGTGTGTGGGCAAGTCACACGCTCGGAAGTCCGGGCGTGTGTGGGCAAGTCACCCCCTCGGAAAGTCCGGCGGTTTGTCCGCTGGACTAGGTCCGGCGGACAAAGTCCGAACGTGTGTACGCGGCATTAGGCTACTTTCACACTGGGGCATTGCGGACGCTGGCGGGAAAGAGGCGCTATTCGGCCGCTAGCGGGGCAGTTTTAACCCCCGCTAGCGGCCGAAAAAAGGGTTAAAACCTGCAAAGTACCCCAGTGTGAAAGGGGCCTTATATTGGTTCCGAGAAATAAAGCATACTGCAGAGGGTCCTAGACACTGCCTGTTTCTGCATGTGGACTCAACGGAACTGGGAATAAATATTTTTTATTTTTTGTAGGATTGCATGCTCTTTATTTTTTTCTTCATGAGGAGAGCTACACACACTTGTGCAATGTGCTAACTTTGATGCTAACTAACAATAACTATTAGTAACGAACAATAAGTGAATTGGCCTGACTTTGGTTTGCAAACTGCTTGTTGAACCCATCACAAAGGCCAAAAATTGTCAACTTTAATCCTAACTGCATACCTGAAGTCTATAAGGGCGGTAAAAGGCTGAAAACCCTGAAAATCAATTATGCCCATTTTTAAAGCCAGTAAGCAAGGAATTGTCAAGTAAAGGACCAGGGGAGCAGGTCACTACCATGGGGACATGTACTAAAACATAATAACACATTAAAAAAAATGTTCAGCAGGGAGAGCTGTTTGAGGCAGTTTTTACCAATTCAGTAAGCTGAATTTTAAAAATAACAAAGGATAAAGATTTCCATCCCCAAAATTTACATTTAAGTGTATACATTTCATAGAAAAAAAAAAAAAGGAAGAAACATTGTGCTTACTCCATGCATAGAATTTAAGCATGTTGGTAGGCTGTGTTTTGAAGAGGAGGGAAAATATTCTGTTTTAATCCAAAAATCAACTTTAGAGTTTATTTCACAGGAAATGCAAGATAAATATTGTAAATACTCTATACACAGTATTTAACCACAATGTTTAATAAAAAACAAATATTTTAATAAAAATCTTTGTTTAATAAAAAACAAATCTCGTTTGCTCTTTTTTTTTTTTGGATTAATAATTGATATACCGAATTTTGAAATTGTATTACTATATTTTGGGTTCAGTGTGTATGATGTCTTGTAGTGTTTTGTTTTGTTTGTTTGTTAAGAAAAGTAATAAAAAGATTTAATAAAAAATAAAAATAAATAAAAAACAAATCAACAGAGAGTATTTATTTCACAGAACAACAACACCAAAATTATTGTGGTGAGTCCATGCACAGAATGTAAGCACTTGTACTAGGACACATTTTGAACAGGAAGGAAAACAGTCAACTTTCACTTCAAAAACAGCATTAAAGCATATTTATTTCAGAAGGCGACAGGAGATGATAATGGTGGGAGACCAGCAGCAGTGGTAAAAGCAGGTGGTAATGGTGGCAGGTGATGGAATTTGTGACAGAACAGCAGCAGCAGGAGTTGATAATAGTGGCAAGCCAGCAGGGGCGGAAGGAGCTGATAATGGTACCTGGCCAGTGTGGCAGTAGATCATAATAGTGTAAGGTATATTAATATTTGGGGACCAGATTTCAAGCAAAACTTTAGTCACTAGCATCAGCTGCAGGAGTTCTGTAATAACTGCTGATCCAGGACTTGTTCATTTACATAAAAGTGAACCAGTCAACTGTGTTGGGGCAGGGGGATTCATTTCATTGTCACAAAACTGCCCACTGCACTAAATCCCCTCTCTGACTACACACTACCCAAAGGGTAAGCCAACAGCTCCATATTCTGGACAGTGGTCCAGCTGGTTCAAAGGTTATCTGCACCCGCCCTGGCCCCCAGGTAAGCCACCACTGCAGTGCCATCTGGTGGCATAGAATGTTTGTTCTCTCCACTCCTCTGCAAGTGACCTCAGGACAAAACTTTCCTCCACTACATTCTCTGGCACTCAGGTAAACTCTTCATTTTTGTCATCCCCACTCTCCTAATAGCTTCAGACCATTTATCAGTAAGTTGCAGGAAAATCAATGGCAATTGCTGCTCCATGGCTGATGTCCCCCCCTTCCATGCTCCATGCACTCTCTTCCTCAACATCCAATAACAAAAATTCTTGCGCATACTTCTGCTATAAGTGACTCCTGCTGTGCTAAATTAATTCAACAGACTCCTTCAAGCCAGTTTGTAGGGTAAATGCGGGATTAGCTGTAGAGGAGGAGGAAGAGGGCACAATTGCAGCTGCTGTGAAAAAAATAATTGCTCTGCCTGCGACAAAAAAAGGTAAGAAAAGCTTTGTTAGCTTCCTTCATGTGCTCTGCCTGTAAAGCATGCCAGTAAGATTTGACAGAAGTGTCCTGCCTCTCAAAGGAGTGGTCTGACCACTGCTTTGTCCTGTGGATGCAGGACCTGCTCACCTTCTACTAACTGTGCATGAAGAACCTCTGCCTCTTCCATTAGGCTTCTCAGACATGATGAATGCAGGAGATTTTGAGCATCTATCGCAACATAAAGGATAGTGTACTTTAGTGCACTTTATAATGTTGTGATTTAATGCGCTAAACGGTACCACACTAACCTGCATTAATGTACTAAAAAATCAATAGCCTGTGTCAGAAAAAAATTGACACTACTGACCTTAAAAAAGAAAATAAAAGACCTTTGCAAAATTGTATTGAAATAAAAATACTCTGAGGGGATCCCAACATAAATTTTGAGATCCACCCTCATGCCTGAGTATGCCACTGAGAGCCTGAGTCAGCCATGCCCGCCCCTTCACAGCCCAGTGCTCCAGTGAGCAAACAGGCAGGGGAAAGAGCCAGTGACTGACAATCACTGCTAATTGCTCATTGAAGACAGAGAACTGAGCGATCAGCAGTCTTGAAGGCAGCAGGGGACAGATGCAGCATCAAACCTATGCTGCATCCACCTAGGTGAGTATGAGTCTTTGATTTCTTTTAATCTCATACTTTTTAGATGGACCATAGGCTCATGTCTTGAACGTCTGGGGAATAAAACATCTTGTACTATTTTATTAGCATGTAGTTAGAGGAATAACTGCTTCCTCAGCAAAGATAGTTACATTTTGAGGTGAAGCCATATTGCACCAAAAAATTGCAAAACCAAGAGCCAGCTGCACTGGAAAATAATGCATTTTTCACTAGGCAGTGGTCACTGTAGCTGACTGAATGCATATTTTAAGCTGCAGTTCCTCTATAATTTGTCATTCAATATTTTTCACAAACAGTATAAGATTTCATGCAGTAGATATCTATTGTCTACAGTAGCCTTTGGCAATGTGCTATTTATACTATGTTTTGTTTTCAATTTTCAGTTTTACAGAAGTTTTTTAAACAATGGCTTTTTTATATAAAAAAAATACTAATTCCCACAGCCAAATCCACTTGTGCAAGCCGAGAAAAAAGCTGAGCTGATCTACAAGCATTTTACAAAATGCCTAGGCAATAGGCATAAACAAGTAGATGTAACTCTCGCAAAACAACTGCCTGTTGTTTTCCTGTGTTAATCATGAGACCTGTTGAACTGAAGCAACACATGAACAGTTAACATCTCCATTGCCTCTTCTTATTGAGAAGAGGAAGGATTAGTCAAGTCATGCAGAGATTTTCTAACAAGTTGGACACGCGTGATTTCGTGTACTTCTAATGTTATAAGTGCACATAATTGTCTCCTACAGGTAACCCTAGCCAGTATAGTAGAGGGCCCTTGGATTGGGGTGGGATAAGACTGGCCATCCTAGTGGACTTATAACCAAGCAATATATAATTCTTTCTAGTTCTTTATTCTTCAATGTTGTTTTACCTTGTCAGTCAACATTCAGATTGTAACACAGAATATACTCACATCGATAAGTACAGCAATTCCAATAAGGAATGAAATCAAGTAGATTATAAATCTCCAGCTGGAAAACCAAAAAAAAAGTGATAACTGGTTTATGCTTTCCAGATAACAGTGTGAGTTAGTATAGTCATTTTAAATAAACAATACTAATTCTTTACTCTTGATTTAATACAGTCTATGTATTTAGACATTTTACTATAAAAGGTTAATTTACAAAAAGGAAAATATACTTTAAGCTTCCTTAGATATGTATCAAAGGGAAATACGGTATCTTGAATTTTCAATAGGATTGTGAAAACAACACTCCATGGTGCCCTTGTGCCTAATGGAAGGTGTTCCATTTCAATGTTTGTTAGTCATCTATTTTGTGGCAAGTCAAAAACAGCTCCAGGGCTGCATGTTTGCTCAGATGTGTTGGCATGGCATTGCTTGGACCTAGAAAATTTTTGAAAACTACCAATGTCTTAGCTAATGTCACACTGCTAAATGAGAATATTTGTATCAGTTATTGCATGTGTGTCCTTGCTGAATATGAATTCCATAGGCCCCTTTTTAAGGCATTTTGATGCTGTTCACTCACCTGGCTTCACAAAATTTTTTGGTTGTGCTTGATCTGTCTAGGTTTCTCCTATATCGGAACCAATGTTCAACTTGCCGAATGTGCATGTTACATTCAGCTGACAAACTGAGGATTTCAAGCTGGAACACAGATAACACTGACATGTTAGAGAAAGAATCAATATTTTCCTAAAAGACAAACAATTTAATGAAATGCCAATGCAGAATTATTGGAAAATTAGAAAATAACAATTATCCAACTATCAAACCTGGGTTGTGCTGCAAATATTGAAAATTCTGGAGCAGAACACAAATATGCATATTGTGACAGTGCTGTGCCCTGCCACAGTGTGAAAAGGGTTTGTGCCCAAGGTGCTTGTGTTCTTCGGAGGAAATGGTGTTTCTCAGTTTCCTCTGTGGTTAGTAAAACCTGGTTTGGGACCTGAAGCCTGGAGATTGAGACATGGGTAGGATGAAATCTCCAATCCTGGGTTCTAGTTTCCAATGGTTTTGGGCTCCACCCCAGCAGACAGAGGGGTCTCTGTCCAGAAGTTTTTTTTTTTTATAAAACTGGGCAAGAGAAGCCCTTAAAAAGAAGAAATGCTTCATTAAAGCCCTACCGTTTGATGCTAGTTTTCACAATATACAGAAATATTGGTCAGTGTTGGGAATATACTACATACAATTAATAAAAAAGACTGCCTGCCCTAAAGCATTTCATACAGTACCCCATAAACACTTAATTTACAAATTGAGGTCTGTTGGCATTGATGATAGTATATGTACCTTGATAGAAAACTATTTATTTCCAGGGATTTGTCTCTGTCCTTTTTTGAATATTGGTATCACATTGGCTTTTCTTCAATCAGCTGGTAAAAAATCTTGTCAGTATGCCGTCCACAAAGATTAGGAACAATAGTCTGGTTATAACCTGACTGAGTTCTCTGAGAACTCTCGGGTGTAAGCTATCTGGTCCTGGTACATTATTTGTATAAAGTTTATTAAGTCTTTCTTTTATTCCAGCCTCTGTTAGCCACAAGGGTATGCCCTGTGATGTGTCTCTAACAGTACTGTCGCAGTCGGGCCTTTAATGAGTGAGCTGTCCCCTCTGCCCAGTCAATTTCCAGATAATTGAAGTCCCCCATTATGATGATATTTCCCTGTCTCGCTGCCATTTCTAACTGTGATAGTAGGTCCTACTCCTCCTCCTTCAGGTTGTGTGGCCTATAAGATACCCCCACTATTATTTTTCCACTTACTTCTTCTCTTTGAGGTTCTACCCATGCTGATTCCACCTCCCCCTCATCCTAATCACAATGTTGCTCCTCTTTACCACCCTTGCATAATTTTTTACATATAGACAGACACACTCTTTTACCTTCCTTGTCTTTCTGATACAAGGAAAACCCCTGGATGTTTGCCAGCCAATCATGTGAGCTGTCAAACCAAGTTTCGGTTATTCCCACAAAGTCTAATGCCGTGTACACACGAGTGGATTTTTCGACGGACTAGGTCCAACGATCTTTCCGACGGAGTTCCGACGAACTTTTCGAATGAACGGACTTGGTCACACACAATCCAACAAAATTTTGACGGATTCGAACGTGATGACGTACGACCGGACTAGCAGATTTTTCCATATGAACTGGGTCCAGCGGAGTTCCGGCGGGAAAATTTAAGACATGTTCTATTTCCAAAGTCTGTCGGATTTTTCGACAGCAAAAGTCTGATGGAGCCCACACACGATCGAATTGTCTGACGGATTTGTTCTGTCGGACCTTTGCTGTCGAAAAGTCCTCTGGTGTGTACGCGGCATAAGTCCTCCTCATCTAATAGCAGCTCCAGTGCCTCTGTTTTGTTAGCTAGGATCCTAGCATTTGTGTAAACTCCTCTCAGCAATGTATGGTTACATATTAATTTCCCCTTAGTTTTCCTTAGGCTTTGTTTCCGAATTGTCCTTGCATTCACCCCAGGATTAGAAGTTACAGCTGTATTATCGTTGCTAACTCCACTATTACCCTCTGTCCTTTGCTCACTGACGGCTCTTGCTTCCTCTGACCACCCCCCCAATACCTAGTTTAAAAGCCCCTCCGACTTTGTGGTCATCTCTCTTCACAATATGGCTGTACCATACTCATTAAGGTGCAGCCCGTCCTTACTAAAGACCCGATAACCGATTGAGATATCAGCCCATTTCTCCAGGAACCTGAACCCCTCTTCCCTGCACCAGTTCCTCAGCCACCTGTTAATTTCTCTAAGCTCCTGCTGCCTCTCTGGTGTAGCTTGAGGTACAGGTAGTATTTCAGAGAAAACTACCTTGGAGATCCTTTTCCTCAATCTATTCCTTAAGCCCCTGAAATAATTTTTTAAGACTCTTCATCTTCCTCTCACTTTGTCAGTGCCAACATGTACCGTGACTGCTGGGTCCTCCCCAGCCCCGCCGAATAATCTGTCCACCCAATTCCTGATGTGCTGAACCCGAGCGCCCTGTAAACAACATACTGTTTGGTGACCACAGTCTTTCTGACAGATTGCCCTCTCTGTCCTCCTAAAAATTGAGTCCCCAACTACCAGCACTTGTTTAGCCTTTCCTGTATCTCTGCCCCCCTCCTTACTGGAGCCATCACTCCCCTGACAGCTAGGGGAGGGCGCCTGCTCCAGCACTGCCACCCCTGAGCTTATATCCCCAGCATCATACAACTTGGCATATTTTTTGGGGTGTACCAGCTCAGGACTGTCCTCCCTAGTGATCTTTCTCCCTACCCCTCCTTCTAGTTGTCACTCAGCTACTTACCTCTGGCTCCTGTGCCTCCATGTCTCCAACCTCCTCTTCACTGTCCCCCGCCAGCACCTGTTGGGTAATGTCCAAGCTCCTCTCCAGGTTGCTGATGCTTCTCAGTGTTGCCACCTGATTCTCCAGGAACAGGATCTGGGCTCGCTCACATCTTGAACAGCAGTATTCACCCTTGATTGGCTCATCAAGGAATGCATACATAGAGCAGGATGTGCACGGAGTGGCATCACTAATCCTGTTGGACATTTTACCCACTATTCTATTGGGGATAATAATGCCGCGTACACACGTGCGGACTTTTGCCGGCGGACCTAGTCCAGCGGACAATCCCGCGGGACTTTCCAGCTAGGTCCGCTGGACTTTCCGAGGGTGTGGACTTGCCCACACACGCACGGACTTCTCCAGCGGATAATCCGCCGGCCAAAAGTCCGCGGGACTTTTGAAAATGAACGGACTTGCCCACACACGGAGCAGTCCGTTCATTTCGAACGTAACTTCAGGTTACGTAGCTAGCGTAGGCAGTAGATGCCGCCGCGCTAGCTCCGCAAGCTGGCATGGATTTAAAGGGAATCCCCACGCCGAAAAAACGGCGTGGGGGTTCCCCCCAAATCCAAGTCAGACCCTCATCCGAGCACGTAGCCTGGCAGGCCAGGAAAGGGGTGGGGACGAACGAGCGCCCCCCCCCCTCCTGAGCCGTACCAGGCCGCGTGCCCTCAACATGGGGGGTGCCCTGGGGAAAGGGGGGCCGTGCGGCCCCCCCACCCCAAAGCACCTTGTCCCCATGTTGATGAGGACAAGGGCCTCTTCCCGACAACCCTGGCCGTTGGTTGTCGGGGTCTGCGGGCGGGGGCTTATCGGAATCTGGGAGCCCCCTTTAATAAGGGGGCCCCCAGATCCCGGCCCCCCACCCTATGTGAATGAGTATGGGGTACGATGTACCCCTACCCATTCACCTAAGGTGTAAAATGTAAAGTACAAAAACACACACACTTTTGAAAAAATATTTTATTGCACTGCTCCGGGGGTCTTCTTCCGTCTTGGGGGTCAACATCGGAAGAAGAAGAACAAGAAGAAGGACAAGAAGAAGGAGAAGGCGCCGGCGGCGCGGAAGACGACGACCGCCGCAAGAACAGAAGAGACCCCCGGAAGACCCCCGAAGGCGGATCGAGACCCCCAGACGACGACGGCGGCGACGACGAAGAAGGTAGCCGGACTCCCCCAGCTCGTGAAAGAGCTAGGTAAAAGAGCAGAAGAGAGCGGAGGAGTCCGGCGAGAAGACCCCCAAGACGGAAGAAGACCCCCGGAGCAGTGCAATAAAATATTTTTTCAAAAGTGTGTGTGTTTTTGTACTTTACATTTTACACCTTAGGTGAATGGGTAGGGGTACATCGTACCCCATACTCATTCACATAGGGTGGGGGGCCGGGATCTGGGGGCCCCCTTATTAAAGGGGGCTCCCAGATTCCGATAAGCCCCCGCCCGCAGACCCCGACAACCAACGGCCAGGGTTGTCGGGAAGAGGCCCTTGTCCTCATCAACATGGGGACAAGGTGCTTTGGGGTGGGGGGGCCGCACGGCCCCCCTTTCCCCAGGGCACCCCCCATGTTGAGGGCACGCGGCCTGGTACGGCTCAGGAGGGGGGGGGGGCGCTCGTTCGTCCCCACCCCTTTCCTGGCCTGCCAGGCTGCGTGCTCGGATGAGGGTCTGACATGGATTTGGGGGGAACCCCCAAGCCGTTTTTTCGGCGTGGGGAGTCCCTTTAAATCCATGCCAGGTCACGGAGCTAGCGCGGCGGCAGTAACTGCCTACGCTAGCTACGTAACCTGAAGTCACGTGCTAAATGAACGGACTTGCCGATGAGCGGCAAGTCCGTTCATTTCAAAAGTCCCGCGGACTTGCCCACTAACGGCGGGATTGTCCGCTGGACTGCCAAGTCCAGCGGATAATTTTAAAACCAAACTTAAAACTTTGGTCCGCCGGACTTTGGCGCCAAAAAGTCCGCCGGCGCCCACACACGAGGGGATTATCCGCTGGACTTCAGTCCAGAGGATAATCCCGCGGGATTGTCCCTTCGTGTGTACGCGGCATAAGAAAGACTTGCTATTGGTATACCACAGTACTCCCAGCTCTCCCTGCGACACTCTCAGAATCCCACGACACACTCGGTACTAACGCACTCCCAGGCCCTATAGGCAGCCCCAGTTACTCCCAGGTGCTAAAGGTCTCTTAAGATGACATGTGGCCACTCAATGAAGTTGGATGAGAAGCAGTTTAACCTTAAACTACATAAGGGGTTCTTTATTGTTAGAGCAATAAGGATGTGGAACTCCCTTTCACAATTGGTGGTGTCAGCAGGGAGTGTCGATAATTTACAAAAAATCTTAGATGGGAATCTTAGTGATCGCAATATACAGGCAGGAATAGGGGAAATGGTAGTGACATAAACACATACATTGAACTGGATGGACTGGTGTCTTTAATTACCCTTACCAACACACAGCATTTTTGTGAACTGGTTGTTAGCCCAGTTGTCTGCACTCCATACTCATTGGGCAAAACTCACCTCTATCTATCTATCTTGCCAGACACTTTCCTGCTGCCCTTTTCGGTGGAGTAGGGTTTTCTGGGCTAAAGTAATAAACCTAATACTATATTTGTGAAATGATTGCGCTGCTTTGAACAGAAAATGCATCCTATCTCCTTTAGAACCAGCCTTAATATGCTTATGAGTAATCCATTCAAAATACTCTGAGTTCAACCACCAGCTGTCCCAACTCTATGCCTCCTCTGCCCCCCTTCCGATGGGAAGAATTCTTCCAATGATTTCAGCTTCCTGCCATTCCAGAAAGACACATTTGGCCCTAGAGCCTCTTGCCGCTGGGATCTGAGCAAAGCCTTCAATACATGAACTTGCATCACACACATCACAAAGTTATGCTTTTTGCTGATAATATCTTATTGAATATCTCCAGCCCGTATGTTACTCTGCCAAACCTCTTCCATACCCAGTTTTTGCAGCCATTTTAAGGCTAATATTACTATATGTAACCTTGGCACCCCAGAAGTTTTGGAACTACATTTCCCATGATGCTCACCCACACTGCAGAGTGCAAGAGCATCATGGGAAACGTAGTTCCAAAACATCTGGAGTGCCAAGGTTCGCCATCACTGCTATATGTCATCAATTAAGCAACCAAATCTGGAAGAACTACAACTTCACTTGGCCCACGTCTCTATCATATTTGGGTGCCCATATCATTTTTTTCTTATGTAAGGCATATTACCCACCCCTACTCACTGAACTCTTCAGCCTCTTAACCATCTGGCACTCCACCTCCCTATCATGGTTTGGCAGAATACATGCCATCAAAATGTCCTTTCACCATAAACCTACCCATTACTTCAGTCTTTTATCGGGATATTTCAGTCAGATGTTCTGTACTGAACAGAGAAAGATTCTGAAATGTAAATGGTACCCACGAACACTGAGACTGGCAGTCCATATCGCATATTGATGCAAATTGTCTGGTGGATGTTGTTTTCCCAGCCTCATGAAATACTAAACTGCACCACATATAGCACCCTATCAACTGCCAGGTTTTGTTGTCCAAGCTGAAGTTAGAAGCTGATTGGCTACCATACACCGCTGCACCAACTTTTGCACTCTCCAGTTTTAGTAAATCAACTCCTTAGTGTTTCTCCACACTACCCTTGAACTTCCCATGTGGTCTTACTTAAATATTTTGTATAGCATTTTTTTCCCAATTAACAAACTGATATGGACTCCCCTAAACCTCAGACTATCTATAACAGCCTCCACACTACAGCAATCTGTCATTTTCCAATACAGCTTTCATATTTCACAGGTGGTTATGCAACAATGCACATTTATTAAAGGATTAACCTATTTAATCTCATTTTTTTCCCTGCAAACTCCAGAGTGTATTGGCATTGTATTGCTCATTGCAAACAATCTAATTTAGTTGTTTTTTTAAGGATGTGGTGAAAAATTAAAACAAATAGCTATTTATATCACAGTGTAACCTACCTCAGTTGGATGCTTTCCATTCTTAGAGTAAAAGTCTTCCAGAATTGGTTTATTTGATGGTTTCCGTTTGTACTTTTCCCGTATGCCAATTTTTTTGCTCAGAGGTAAAGCCACAAACCTGGCAAAAAGGAGAACAAATGAGAAAAGTAATCATTAATGAAAAAATATACAAGTATCCAGATTTATAACAGCGTCAGTGAGAGTCTTTGGAGAAAACTCTGACACAGAGGAGTAGTAAGATGACATCACTGGAGGAACATCAACTGTGTGTTGATTGCCAAGCTAAACAGAAGTTTAAAAACAATTACTCAACATTTTGCTCACACAAAGGAAAAATATAAATTTTGGTGACACATATGTTAAAAATAAAAGAAGTGATAGTCTTTGATCACTTTTGTATTGCAGTACGTCTAAAAAAAGCAAAGTGGTGGACGATGCTTTACACAGTGCCATTTATAAACTGCTGGGTAACTGTAAATGCGCCCATTAGCCACTTCACCCCCGGAAGATTTTACCCCCTTCCTGACCAGAGAACTTTTTGAGATTCAGCACTGCGTCGCTTTAACTGACAATTGCGCGGTCGTACGACGTGGCTCCCAAACAAAATTGACGTCCTTTTTTTTCCCACAAATAGAGCTTTCTTTTGGTGGTAAATGATCACCCCTGAGGTTTTTATTTTTTGCGCTATAAACAAAAAAAAGAGCGACAATTTTGAAAAAAAAAACATTATTTATTACATTTTGCTATAATAAATATCCCCCAAAAATATATATAAAAAATGTTTTTTTCCTCAGTTTAGGCCGATACGTATTCTTCTACATATTTTTGGTAAGAAAAAAAATCGCAATAAGCATTTATTGATTGGTTTGTGCAAAAGTTATAACGTTTACAAAATAGGGGATAGTTTTATGGCATTTTTATGAATAATTATTAATAATAATTTTTTACTAGTAATGGCAGCGATCAGCGATTTTTATCGTGACTGCGACATTATGGGAGACACATCGGACATTTTTGGGACCATTGTCATTTATACAGCAATCAGTGCTATACAAATGCACTGATTCCTGTGTAAATGACACTGGCAGTGAAGGGGTTAACCACTAGGGGGCAGTTAAGGGGTTAAGTGTTTCTAATTGTGGGGGGCGTGGCTACGTGTGGCACATCACTGATCTCTGCTCCCGATCACAGGGAGTTGAGCGGACACCTGGATGTTCGGGTTCGACGGGTTCGGCCGAACTTCGCAAAAAAGCTCAAGTTCGGGACCCGAACTTGACCCCGAACCCCATTGAAGTCAATGGGGACCCAAACTTTTGAGGACTAAATTGGCTCTAAAAAAGTAATGGAAAGGGCTAGAGGGCTGCAAATGGCAGCAAAATGTTGTTAAGAGCATGGCAAGTGCTATGCAAACAAATGTGGATAGGGAAATAACTTAAAATAACATAAAATACATAAAAATAAAAAATAATAATCTTGACCTAGGGGGACGAGGTCCATATGGAGTAGGAGGTTAAGGTGGAGGTGGATGTGGTGGTGTAGGTGGAAGCGGTGGTGGAGGAGGACGAGGTAGCCAACACTGGTTTTTAATTTTTTTTTTTTAAATTAGGGTACACCCCAAAAGAGTGAGAAAGATCAAAAATACAACAATGGCTGGGTAAGGCCGGTGATGTGTCGAATTCTGTCCCCTAATCGGATAGTGTCCGCCCTGTACTGCGCCGTACATTTCCGAAAATCCTGTGCCGTGAGTCCAGGTTCAAGCTCCACCATCCAAGTGGACATAGAGTTAGAATAAAAAATAGTCGAAGGAAGCGAGGCCGGGCCCGAAGCGTGGCGAGTGAAGCGAGCCCGCGAGGGGCCCTGTTACTATGTGCTACCGTATGTCCACTTGGATGGTAGGGCTTGAACCTGCACTCACTGCGCAGACGCCGTTCATCTTCGGAGATTTTTGGAACCTCCTTGTCCTCCGAACTGCGCAAGCGATGCCCCTGCGCAGTACGGGGCGGACACTATCCGATGGCCGGACAGTTTTTGTCAGAACACCGGTATACATGTCTATTCTGCACAAGGTACGGACAAGTCCTGTGGGATCCATGCCTGGTTCATTTTAATGAACGTGAGCTTGTCCACATTGGCTCTGGACAGGCAGCTGCGCTTGTCTGTGAAAACGCCCCCTGCCATGCTAAATACACCTTCAGATAATACACTGGCTGCAGGGCAGGCCAGCACCTCCAAGGCATAAAGGTCAAGCTCAGGCAATGTGCCCAATTTGGAGACTCAGAAGTTGAAGGGGGCAGACCCGTCATTCAGTACGTGTAGGCATGTGCACACATACTGCTCCACCATGTTGGTGAAATGCTGCCTCTTGCTAAGACGTTCCATATCAGCTGGTGGTGCTGGTTGTTGTGGCGTGCTGACAAAGCTTTTCCACATTTCAGCCATGCTAACCCTGCCTTCTGAGGTGCTGGAGGTGCCCCGGCTGCATTGGCGACCTCTTCCTCCTCCTCTGCCTTTGCCTTGTGCTTTCACCGTGCCCCCGCTGTCAGGTGGGAATGCCACCAGCAGCGCGTCTACCAGCGTGCGCTTGTAGGAATCAGCACCAGTTAGAATGTGGGCAACTCGGCGGTTGTTGCGGAGACACTGCAGCATGTAATCGCTCATGTGTGCCAGGCTGCCCAGAGGCAACGAAAAGCTGTCCTCTGTGGGAGGTGTATCGTCTGTGTCCTCTGTATCCCCCCACGCACCAGTGATGGCCATGAGCTGGTCTGGGTGCCACCCTGCTGTGAACATGGTTTCTCCTCCTCCATCTCCTCATCCTCCACCTCGTCATCCTCCAGAACTGTGCCCTTGCTGGACAATTGTGTACCTGGCGCTTGTTGGTGCAGGAACCCACCCTCGTAGCCACTTGTGAATGACTGCCCTGAAAGCCTTGGAAATGAACCCTCTTCCTCCTCCTCCTCCTCCTGTGCCACATCCTCTTCCATCATCGCCCGAAGCGTTTTTTCAAGGAGGCATAGAACTGGGATAGTAACGCTGAGAACGGCGTCATCGGCACTGGCCATGTTGGTGGAGTACTCGAAACAGCGCAACAAGGCACACAGGTCTCGCATGGAGGCCCAGTTATTGGTGGTGAAAATCCACTATCGCCTGCTGCTGCTCGCACAGTCTGGCCAGCATGTACAAGGTGGAGTTCATATGAGTACATATGCGGCGGTGAGCGGGAAGGCCGAAGTTACGCTGCAGCGCTGACAGGCGAGCAGCAGCAGGGTTAGAAAGTGAAAGTGCGCACAGATGGCCCACACTTTCTGCAGCAGCTCTGGCATACGGGGTAATTTTTAAGGAACCTCTGGACCACCAAGTTCAGCACATGCGCAAGGCAAGGGATGTGCGTCAAATCGGCTAGGCCCAGAGCTGCTACGAGATTTCCTCCATTATCGCACACTACCAGGCCGGGCTTGAGGCTCACTGCCACCAACCACTCATCGGTCTGTTGTTCCGTGTCCCTCCACAACTCCTGCGCGGTGTGGGTTTTTCCCCCAAACAGGAAAGTTTTAAAACTGCCTGCTGTCCTTTACCCCTGACTGTGCTGAAGTTGGTGGTGAAGGTGCTACGCTGACCGGATGAGGAGGCGGTAGAGGATGAGGAAGTGGAGTAGGAGGAGTCAACAACAGGAGGCAAACTGAAGCGCCCTGCAATCCTCGGTGGTGGAAGGACATGCGCGAAACTGCTATCCGCCTCAGGCCCAGCCGCCACTGCATTAACCCAGTGTGCTGTTAGGGAGATATAACGTCCCTGACTGTGCTTACTGGTCCATGTATCCGTAGTTAGGTGGACCTTGCCACAGATGGCATTGCGCATTGCACTCCTGATTTTGTCCCCCACTGGGTTGTGCAGGGAAGGGATGGCTCGCCTGGAAAAGTAGTGGCAGCTGGGCACGACGTACTGTGGGACAGCCAATGCCATCAGGCTTTTAAAACTCTGCGTCTCCACCAGACGGAATGACAGCATTTCAAAGGCCAGGAATTTTGAAATGCTGGCATTCAGGGCCAGGGATTGCGGGTGGGTAGGGGTTACTTCCCCTTCCGCTCCAGTGTTTGGGAGATAGAGAGCTGAACGCTTCCATGGGACATTGTGGAGATGGTTGGTGACCCAGGTGGTAGTGTTGCTGGCAGATCCTCTGTTTGCGGGTTGGCAGGTGCCACTGTCACTACAGAGGTGGATGAAGAGGCCGAGACTGCAGCAGAAGAGGAAGCAGGAGGAGCCAGAGACCTTTCTTGGTTTTTGAGGTGTCTACTCCACTGCAGCTCGTGCTTTGCACTTAGATGCCTGGTCATGCAGGTTGTGCTCAGGTTGAGAACGTTTATGCCTCGCTTCAGGCTCTGATTGCACAGCGTGCAAACCACTCATGTCTTGTCATCAGCAGATTGCCTGAAGAACTGCCATGCTAGGGAACTCCTTGGACCTGGCTTTGGTGTGCTAGTCCCTTGCTGCGTTGGGCAGTAGCAGGCGTACTGTCTAGGGGACAGACGCTGTGCTGTGCTGGTGGCTCTGTGCGACCACCGCCTCTTTCATCCGAACTACACAGGTCACCTGCATGACGTTGATTCCATGTGGGGTCGAGGACCTCATCGTCCTCCACATCATCTTTCACCCAGTCTTCACCCCTGCCCTCCTTGTTGGTCTGCACAATGGCAAAAGCAGCAGCAGTTGGCACCTGTGTTTCGTCATCATCTGAGATGCGCTGCGATGGTCCTCCCATGTACTCATCTTGAAACATAAGTGGTTGGGCATCGGTGCACACAATCTCTTCCACTTCTGGGGCAGGGCTAGGTGGATGGCCCTGGGAAACCCTGCTAACAGAGTCATCAAAAAGCAGAAGAGACTGCTGCATGATTTGGGGCTCAGACTGCTTGGCTGATTTGCAAGGGGGTGAGGTGAAAGACTGATGGACATCGGCTGCAGGTACAAACTCTGATCTATCAGCAGGAGACTGGGTGGGAGACAATGTGAAGGAACTGGAGGCACTGTCAGCAACCCAATCTACTATCGCCTGTACTTGTCCTGGCCTCAACATTCGTAGAGCCGCATTAGGCCCGACCAAATACTGCTGCAGGCTCTGTCGCCTACTCGCACCTGAGGAAGGTGTTTCACTTGTACATGTAGCTGGCAAAGATCGACCAGGTCCTCTCCCTGCAACAGGAGCTCCACCAGCAGCACCACGACCGGGGCCACGTCCCTTCTTTGACATTCTCCTCATATTGCTCAAATTTAGGATCTTGCCCTAAATGGGTGTTTTTGAATAGCAGAATAGAACAACAGTATCTAAAGGGTGTATCTCACATGTACAGATATGCAGCAAACGCTGCAAAATATTTTTTTTGCCCAAAATGGGTGTCTTTAGAATAGCAGAATAGAGCAACAGTATCTAAAGAGTGTATCTCACACATACAGATATGCAGAAAATGCTTTTCAAAACATATTTTTTTGCCCTAAATTATTATTTTTTTGAATAGCAGAATAGAAGAACAGTATCTAAAGTGTGTATCTCACATGTACAGATATGCAGGAAACACTGTAAAATATATATATTTTGCCCTAAATGGGTGTTTTTAGAATAGCAGAATAGAGCAACAGTATCTAAAGGGTGTATCACACACGTACAGATATGCAGAAAATGCTATTCAAAGAAAAATTTTTTGTCCTAAATTATAATTTTTTTGAATAGAAGAACAGTATCTAAAGTGTGTATCTCACATGTACAGATATGCAGGAAACACTGTAAAATATATATTTTTTTGCCCTAAATGGGTGTTTTTAGAATAGCAGAATAGAGCAACAGTATCTAAAGGGTGTATCTCACAGTAACATATGCAGTGCTGGTGCACTGAGCTTGCATAAAATGCCCGCCGACGCCAACCTAACAGATGGATAAAAGTTATCTTTTCTCTGGCACTGGGCTTAGGGCAGGGTAAAAAGATTGTGCAGTGCAACCACACAACAAAATCAAGGTAGATCGCTGAGTAATTTGATTTCTTAAGCAGGACTCCTACCTAATTCTCTCCCTCAAAACAGCAGCAGCAACCTTTCCCTACACTATCTAAAGCAGAGTGACGTGCTGTGCTATGTGCCTCTAGCTTATATAGAGGCTGGGTCACATGCTGCACTGGCCAAGTTACAGCCATGCCATTAGTAGGCATGGCTGTAATGGCTTCTAAGGGCACACGAGTTAAACGAATGTTGATTGGCTGCCCTGCAGCTTTTTAAAAAGCCCATTACATTGCCGAACACCGAACTTGAACCCGAACATACAGTAAATTGTTTGGGTTCGGGTCCGGGTACCAAAAACCCAAAAGTCCGGTACGAACCCGAACTTTACAGTTCGGGTTCGCTCATGCTGTATGTGAGCCGCCTCACCAGAGCTATTGAGCTTGTTGGTAGTTTCCCATCTGACTATACTTGCAATTGTCAGGAGCTGGTGTGTGGTGTGGATGAGATCACTGCAGCGATGATGTGCTGATTTTGGCACATCGCATTGTTTCCTTTTTAAACAAACTTTATTGAGATGTCACGCAAACATCTCAAAATTTCAACTGCAGGTGCAGTAGTAAGAGGCAATGCATTGTCTTGCACTGCATTGGAAAAAGTATTCATGCAGTATTTTTTTCAGCACACCGTGCCCGCACACCACTGCAACCCAGCGGTGTGAGTGGGGCAGATAGAGAGACAAGGCATTTTGCCTTGTCCATGCAGTGGGACTGTGCTGCAATAGCTGCCCAGCGCAGTCCCACCGCATGTGGTGTGAACCTAGCCTAAAGCTGGATACACACTATACAACTTTTGGCGAATATGTGGCTGGTAGTGGCACTTGGGGTGGTGATTTAGTGAAGTAGCTGCCCCTTTAGAAATATATATAGCATTAAGAAAAAAAAGGTAAAGGTGTTGGCGCTGTAAATCAAATTGATGGATTCAACATAGAAATCAACAATTATGAATCATGAAAAAAATCACAAACATGTTAAGAGTCCGAATGTGACAATCCCAACACAATTCTTCTGATTAGAAAATTCTCCAAAGACTTCACCACGAGTGCTCAAAAGGTAGATGGCAACTCACCAGAGGTGTTTGACCACTTTTTAAGGTAGGACAAAATGCTCTTAGTTAAATAAACCAGTAAAATCCTGGATAAGACATATCTCCACTGTGGGACCCCCTCCATCAGCAACCAAGGATATGGGAATGTATTCCACCCAAGGCACAAAATAGAGCTCTTATGGTGTAGTAAGTTTTATTAAAAAAGGGTTTAAAAAGGTATCAACATTTTTCACTCACATGTGACTGTGCCAAGCCCAGCACCAAGGTGTCTACAGCATGTGCGGATGGATATATCAGACTCTCTGCGATCCACGCCTCGTTCTGGATAAGATAGTAGTAAGGAAGTCACATATGGGACCTGGAAATGACAAATCCCTGCATTTCTGGGTCCCATATGTGACTTCCTTACTACTATCTTATTCAGAATGAGGCGTGCATCGCACGCCGTTGAGAGTCTGATATATCCATCCATATATCCTAATGTCAATAAAACTTACTACACCATAAGAGCTCTCTTTTGAGTCCTTGGTGGAATACATTCCCATATTCTCGGTTGATGACGGAGGGGATCCCACAGTGGAGAAATGTTTTATCCAGGATCTTCCTGGTTTATCTAAGGAAGTGCATTAAGACCTACCTTAAAAAGAGGTCAAACACCTCTGGTAAGTTGCCATCTACCTTTTAAGCACTCGTGGTGAAGTCTTTGGAGAATTTTCTAATCAGAAGAATCCATTTATTCCTATGGTGTTGGGATTGCCACATTTGAACTCTTCATATGTTTGTGATTTTTTCATGATTCATAATTATTGATTTCTATGTTGAATCCATCAATTTGATTTACAGCGCCACCACTATAAAACTTTTGTTAGATTTCCTTTAGATTTACCTTCAACTATGTAGTGCAAGGGTCTGCCTGATTGCATACAAATTAAAAGTGATTAGGTTTGGCCTCATATGATATGGTTTTGGTAAAGCTAAAGGAAAAAATCGAAAGAAGATTGTATAATGTGTAACCAGTTTTAAAGTTTCCAGCAGCAATTTGAATATGTTTTTCTGCATTCCACAATTTCCACAGCAGTTTCCTCATGTGGTTTATAACCAAATGAATTAGCAATAACATTGGGAGACATTTTACTGTTAGAGCAGAGGATGAGGGCAATTTCTAGTCTAATTAGTTTATTCCCCTCGTGAGTCCTTGTTGAATATTCACACGGTAAAAGATAAACAGTGGAGCGTAAAACAGTGTGAATAACACATTCCTTGCATGCACAATTATTTAGGCTGGTCATACACATTGCCTATATTATACACTGTACTGTAACTAGTGTGATTATGTTTGATACATTTACGTACGTTTTACATATGAAAAAAGTATGGCACCCACAAATACATGACTGTAAGACATTTTTGTGAATGTGAGAAAACCTTTAAAGTGTAATTCCACCTATTCACAGAAAATAAAAAAGTGAACTAACACTGTCGTCACCACCCCTGTCCCCCCAGTCTATACTGCACTTATTTCTGTGGGTGATTAACTGTCACTTCTTCTTTTCTTAGGGCTTCTGGGATGGATCAGAGCAATTCTGATAGGCCATGTGCTGCCAAGTGACCACTTTGACCAATTGTGACCAAAACCGACTAACAGGTGCCATTCAGGACTTCACTCCAAGGTCGTCTCCTAAAACAAGCCAGGCAAGGACAGAGCTCATCCCAGCTCCAACAGTCATATGGTGAGAATAAACTCCTACGAGCCACACATCAATATGTCTATGTGTATGACAGCCTCTGCCCAGGGCACACAACACATAGGGGTTGATTTACTAAACTCTGCAGAGAATCCAATCAGCGTCCAGGTTTTTTTTTTTTGTCAAAGCTTAAAGTGATACTAAGCACACACTATTTAAAGCGGAAAAAAAATCATAAAAAAAGAAATCTTCTCCCTGCAAAATTTTTTAATAATGTGCTAGTATGCATCGCATACTAGCACATTATGAAAGACTTACCTGAAAACTAAGCCCTCCAGCAGCGAAGGAGATGGAGAGAGGGAGTGGCCTGTCATTTACCACTGTGTATACGTACACATGTGTGACTCTTTAGTCACATGGGCTGCTCAGATGTGATATGGAGGAAATGCTTAGCATAGAAACTCACTGAGAACTGAGCATGTGCAGAGTTGCCACCACAGCTGCAAAATCTCCAGCTGAATTGGGGACATGAAAAGAAGCTGGAGATAGAGAATAGCAGGCTCAACCAGGGTTTTTTTTGCAGAAAACAAATCTCATAGTGACTGAGTAAGAATGAACAGCATGCATTTATTGATATTTTTTTATGATGTTGGTTTAGTGACACTTTAATTGAACAAGCTATAGTTAGAAGTTGATTGGCTAACAAAGCAGCACCAGATTTTGCACTCTCCAGTTTTAGTAAATCAATCTCATAGGGGCTTGTAGTGATGTGCAGCTTGAAATGACTTTTTTTCTCCCCAATTTGACCGATTGGAATCGCTCTGATCCATCCCGGAAGCCCTAAGGAAAGAAGGACAAGAACAGCTGGGCTTTCAAATCCTCAGACCGCTGCACCGGCTGCGTGGGCAATGACAGCTATTTACCCAAGGTAGTAAGTGCAGCCAGGATTGGGGCAGTGGGGAGTGTGTAGGGAGTTAATACATTTTTTGTGAAAAAGGTTAACTTATACTTTAAATATTACCATGATTTCTATCATCCCACAACAGCACTATGTATAAATACATGTACATTCTACTTTTCGGGTTTTACCTTTCAAATATAAATCTCAAACCAGTAAGGATGAGTGCACATGGAATCCCGAAAAAGAGATGAGAAGGTCTAGGATATTGGACATTTTCTGTTTCCTTCATGTCTTCCCAGGTAACTCCAGGGGGAAGCCAGTATTCCTGTCTCCAGAGCCATTGGTTGAGAAGAGCTTCCATCCTGCAGCCAACAGAGAAACCAAACAGAAATTAAATCCGGAAAATTATTATTTTTTTATTTGTAACATAAGAAGCCAAAGGAGTTGAGAATCTTCACTCAACAAACTACATGAATATTCACATCCAAGATTTAATCGTGTCAAAAGCAAATTCCTGTTTACTCGTTTGCTTTTCACATGATTGGATAGCTGTTGTGAATATTCACACAATTTATTAAGACAAGATGGGCTGCATCTTTAGTAAACCAGCCTCTATTAGAGGTTGATATACTAAAGGCAAATAGGCTGTTGACTTTTCAAGGCAAGTTGCAGTTTGTAAGGGAATTTGCCTTATAAGCTCAATAATAACATGCAATGCCAAGCTGCGGTTTCCAAAGCAAGCAAAGTTCTTTCTTGTATTAAGAGAGGTATGGACTCCAGAGAGAGAGATATAATTTTGCCCCTGTACAAATCATTAGTAAGACCTCATCTGGAATATGCAGTTCAGTTTTGGGCACCAGTTCTCAAAAAGGGTATCGGGGAACTGGAGAAAGTGCAGAGAAGGGCAACCAAACTGATAAGAGGCATGGAGGAGCTCAGCTATGAGGAAAGATTAGAGGAACTGAATTTATTCACTCTTGAGAAGAGGAGATTAAGGGGGGATATGATCAACATGTATAAATATATAAGGGGTCCATATAGTGAACTTGGTGTTGAGTTATTTACTTTACGGTCAACACTTTACGTCTAGAGGAAAAGAGATTTCATCTCCAAATACGGAGAGGTTTCTTCACAGTAAGAGCTGTGAAAATATGGAATAGACTCCCTCCAGAGGTGGTTCTGGCTAACTCAGTAGATTCCTTTAACCACTTCAATACCAGACACTTAGACACCTTCCCGCCCAAGCCAATTTTCAGCTTTCAGCGATGTCGCAATTTGAATGACAATTGCACGGTCATGCTACACTGTACCCAAACAAATTTTTTATCATTTTGTTCCAACAAATAGAGCTTTCTTTTGGTGGTATTTGATCACCTCTGCGATTTTTATTTTTTGCGCACAAACAACAAACAAAAAAAGACCGAAAATTTTGCAAAAAAACAATTTTTTCTTTGTCACTGTTAATTTTTTTGTAAATAAGTGCGTTTTCTTCTTCAATGACGGGCACTGATAAGGCGGCACTAATGGGCACTGATAAGGCGGCACTGATGGGCACCGATGAGGTGGCACCAATTAGGGGGCACTGATGATGGGCACTGATAGGCGGCACTGATGGGCACTGATAGGTGGCACTGATGGGCATTGATAGGTGGCACTGGTATGCGGCACTGATGGGCACTCAGGTGGCACTGATGGGCACTCATAGGCGGCACTGACGGGTACTTATGGGTGGCACTGATGCACACATAGGTGGCACTGATAGGTGGCATGGATGGGCACTGATAGGTGGCATGCATGGGCACTGATAGGTGGCATGGATGGGCACTGATAGGTGGGCATGGGTGGGCACGGATGGGCACTGATAGGTGGCACTGATGCACGCTGATGAGTGGCACTGATGACACTTATGGGTGGCATTGCTGGGCATCCTTTTTTTTACTTTTTTTTTTAAATTAAATATGATGTGCCAATCACTGCCCATCTGTGGGCACTGATTGGCATATTTTTTGAATTTTTTTTAACATGTGGATGGCCATGGGGGATGTACCTGGCCATCCACATGCTGGGGGCTTCCCTGGTGGTCCTGGGGGCTTCCCTGGTGGTCTAGTGTGGGCATCTGAGGGGGGGCTGCGCTGATAAACAATCAGCGCAGACCCCCCCTGTCAGGAGAGCCGCCGATCGGCTCCCCTCTACTCGCGTCTGTCAGACGCGAGTGAGGAAAAGCCGATCAACGCTCTTCCTGTGTACATCGTGATCAGCCGTGATTGGACACGGCTGATCACGTGGTAAAGAGCCTCCGCCGGAGGCTCTTTACTGAGATCAGTGTAGCGGTGTGTCAGACTGACACACCGCTCCACCGATCGCCGCGATGCGCACCCCCACGGGCGCGCGGCGGCTGTTATCCTGAAGGACGTCATATGACGCCCAGTCAGGATAACGAAACCACTTCCCGGACGTCAATATGTTATTGACCAGGCGGGAAGTGGTTAAGAAAGGCCTGGATACTTTCCTAAATGTACATAATATAACTGGGTACTGACATTTATAGGTAAAGTTGATCCAGGGAAAATCCGATTGCCTCTAGGGGGATCAGGAAGGGATTTTTTTTCCCCTGCTGTAGCAGATTGGAGCATGCTCTTTTGGTTTTTTTTTTTGCCTTCCTCTGGATCAACTGTGGGTATAGAATGGGGTTTATTGGATTGTACGATATATTTTATTTTTATTTATTATTTCTTTTATTTTTATGGTTGAACTGGATGGACTTGTGTCTTTTTTCGGCCTAGCTAACTATGTAACTATGTAACTATGTAACTATGTAACTTGCCCCAGAGCTTAGTGAATGAGGTGAAGCTTTGCTGACTTCCAGCATCTATCATCACATGCAAGCAAGAATGTGTTTTTATACTTTTTTCCTTTGCATGTCAATTTGTATTCGTTGCAAAGGGAAACATCATTGCATTCACTAAGCTCTGGGGCAAATTCCCTTGTCAATTTAACAGCCTATTTTTCTTTAGTAAATCAACCCATATGTGTTAATATCATTCATCTGTTGCCAAACCAATGTAAGAAATACAGTTCTAGAGCATGAATTCACTGTGTTGATCAAGCCTGAACAATTGCACAGTCTTGAGTGGGCTGGAGTACAAATTAGTGTGTATTAATACAGTTGTGTTAATCATCTACACCAGGGGTCTCAAACTGGTGGCCCTCCAGCTGTTGTGAAACTACAAGTCCCATCATGCTTCTGCCTGTGGGAGTCATGCTTGTAATGGTCAGCCTTGCAATGCCTCATGGGACTTGTAGTTTCGCAACAGCTGGAGGGCCACCAGTTTGAGAACCCTGATCTACACATTCTGCGTTATGTCAAGGAAATAGTATATTTACTGGAAACTATGCTGTCCATTCCTACTATAATGCATCGCATTCTCTTATGCGTTGTTGAAATTCTGATTGTGTTATATGCAAATGTTTAAGTCTCGTACTTACTTTTTCGCAATGTCTAATAAAAATGATTGGAAAAAAAATTGATAATAAAACAAGTACCAAAAACTATTTGTAATAAGAATGAAAGTGGAACTTCACTCAAAAGGTGAGGTTCCACTTTTCCTCCTCCTCCTCTCCCATATTTGGAATTCTTTTTTTGTGGAAGGTAGGGAGCTGCTATCTGATTTTGACAGGTACCTGCTCCCACTTCTGGACAGATCAGACGTTCCTTCCTCCTCAGCCTCTTGGGACACATCACAGGTCCAAAGAGACTGCGGGACTATTTATAGGGCGCAGCGCAGCTCACACAGTCAGCTGCCCACAGTTAGAGCCCTTTCACACTGAGCCGCAGCCGAGTTAGAGCTAAAGCGCTGCTTGTCTTCTTTAACCCAAAGAAGGGGTTAAAAACACCCGTGTTGTGGCACTTCCGAAGTGCTTTTCAGGCGATTTGGAAGAGCTGCCCATTCATTTCAATGGGCAGGGCATTTTAGAAGCACTGTATACAGCGCTCCCAAACCGCCCCCAAAGATGCTGCTTGCAGGACTTTTCCTAATGTACCGCTCCAGTGTGAAAAGACACCCTGAAATGAATGGGAGGTGGTTTTCAGGCGTTATTTAGAGGCTATTTCTAGTGCTAAAATGCCTGAAAGGGGTCTTAAAATGCCGACTCCTGGACCCAAAGAGCTGGGTCAGGTGAGGACATTACTGGATCCTGGGACAGGTAAGTGTGTGTTTTTTAAAGTCAGCAGCTACAGTATTTGTAGCTGCTGACTTTTACATTTTACTTTTTACATTTTTGTTTACAGGGTGAAGATCCTCTTTAATTGACAGAATACAGACACCTCCAGAAAACATTTTCAGGTGAGACCTACAAAGAGGGTAGCAATAAACAGCTGCGTACATGAAAATAATAGCAAATTCATATTTTCTTACATTTTTTTTTTCATTTGGCTGTTTGCTTGCCAATGCTACAGCTCATCAATGCATGATTTGCTTAAAAAATCACATCAAGATTTTCATTAACCTCATAAGTACAGGCATACCCCACTTTTAAGTACACAATGGGGTTTATTTACTAAAGCTGGAAAGTGCAAAATCAGGCTCCCTTCTGCATAGATATCAATGGGCTTCCAGGTTTTATTACCAAAGCTTAATTGAACAAGCTGGGGTTAGAAGCTTATTGGTTCTATGCAGAAGGGAGCCTGATTTTGCACTTTCCAGCTTTAGTAAATAAACCTCATTGTGTACTTAAAAGTGGGATATGCCTGTATATACACACCTCAAGTGGAACTGGGAACGGATACAATGCGATTTTATGATAAACACACGAGTTATGCACTTTTTTCATTATATTGTCTTCTATTTTTATTATATATATATATATATACACACACACTTGTTCACTTTTTGATTTTACTTGTGTTGTGTTTTTTCGGTGATGTTTGTTTGGAGCAGAGCCAATTAAGCACCTTCATGTCACTCAGCTGTGTTATTACTATTTAAAGCATGTGACTATTAGTGCTTGTGGGTTATGACTAAGCAAAGAAATGTGCTGTCATGATGCTGTAACCACAATGGTTTTTCATGTTGGATGTTTTTTACCAATAAAGCAATTTTCTTTATCCTTGGAGTGCGGTCAATCGTTTTGTCTCCTACATCAGTTACCCAGATCACGGACTGGACCTGCACCTGATCATTGAGGAAGGTATTACCATCACCTGGAGCAGTGTTACCCCCTGTTTGTTGTTTCCCCCACCCCTTTAACTTTCGCAGCAATGCTGGCAGCACTCATACGTCTATTTCCCAAAGACAACCTCTGGACTTGACGCTGAGCACATGCACTTAACTTCTTTGGTCGCCCATGGTGAGGCCTGTTCTGAGTGGAACCTGTCCTGTTAAACTGCTGTATGGTCTTGACCACCTTGCTGCAGCTCAGTTTCAGGGTCTTGGCAATGTTCTTATAGCCTAAGACATCTTTATGTAGAGCAACAATTCATTTTTTCAGATCCTCAGAGAGTTCTTTGTCATGAGGTGCCATGTGGAACTTCCAGTGACCAGTATGAGAGAGTGAAAGCGATAACACCAAATTTAACACACCTGCTCCTCATTCACATCTGAGACCTAACTAACAAGTCAGATGACACCGGAGAGGGAAAATGGCTAATTGGGCCCAATTTGGACATTTTCACTTAGGGGTGTACTCACTTTTGTTGCCAGCGGTTTAGACATTAACCACTTCCCGACCGCCCACTGCATATATATGTCAGCAGAATGGCACGGGCAGGCAAAATCACGTATCGTGATCGTGCATGTGCCTGCCTGTGGGTCGCGCGCGCGCCGCCAGCGGCACACTCGCGACCCGGTCGGGAGCTCCGTGACCCCGGCCGCGGGACCAGCGAACCCGATCGCCGCTGGTGTCCCGCGATCGGGTTACGGAGCTGAAGACCGGGGAGAGGTTTGTGTAAACAAACCTCTCCCGCGCTTCCTACACTGTCTGTCAGTGATCGGCGGTTCCCTGTCATCGGGAACGCCGATCAATGACGTCAGACGTACAGCCACGCCCCCCTACTGTAAAAAAAACACACACACGTCACACTGACTCCTCCCCGCCCCCTAGTGGTTAACCCCTTCACTACAACTGTCATTTACATAGGAATCAGTGCTATTTAAATAGCACTGATTTCTGTATAAATGACAAATGTTCCAAAAATGTGTCAAAAATGTCCGATGTGTCCGCCATAATGTCGCAGTCACAATAAAAATCGCTGATCGCCGCCATTACTAGTAAAAAAAAAAATATTAATAAAAATGCTATAAAACTATCCCCTATTTTGTAAACGCTATAACTTTTGCGCAAACAAATCAATAATCGCTAATTGCGATTTTTTTTACCAAAAATATGTAGAAGAATACGTATCGGCCGAAACTGAGGAAAAAAAAATGTTTTTTTATATATTTTTTGGGGATATTTATTATAGCAAAAAGTAAAAAATATTGCATTTTTTTCAAAATTGTCGCTCTATTTTTGTTTATAGCGCAAAAAATAAAAACCGCAGGGGCGATCAAATACCACCAAAAGAAAGCTCTATTTGTGGGAAAAAAAGGACGCCAATTTTGTTTGGGAGCCACGTCGCACGACTGCGCAATTGTCAGTTAAAGTGACGCAGTGCCGAATCGCAAAAAGGGGCCTGGTCCTTTGGCTGCCAATTGGTCCGGGGCTGAAGTGGTTAATGGCTGTGTGTTAAGTTATTTTGAGGGGACAGAAAATTTACACTGTTATACAAGCTGTACACTCACTACTTTACATTGTAGCAAAGTGTGATTTCTTGAGTTTCGTTACATGAAAAGATATAATAAAAATTTACAAAAATGTGAGGGGTGTACTCACTTTTGTGAGATATTGTATGTATTTTTTAACAGTATATATAGTGATGTGTAAGTTACAAGAATAACCAATCTGTAAAATGAGCGACGATAAGGACAAGAACACATTACCCCAAATCTGCCTTCACTGACGTGTATAAGGCCCTGTACAACACAGGAGAAGGTTGCCTATAAACCAGCAGTGACATACAGTACTGCACTGGTACAACTGACAGCCTTGCTCTCTGTCCTGTACCCAGGGCATGCAGCATCCCTGGCACAGTCCTGTCAGTGAACTATGTACTGCTGTGCCTTACTCTTAAAACAACCCCTCCCTTCTGTCTTCTACCTGATTTAATGATGGCATTATCCAGCTGTAACAGATTGGTAAGGAGTGGACTTCCAGAATTCAACACCTTGCAATTGCCACAAGCTGTCCTTTCCATTTGTGTGCTGGGTTGTTGTTTCATCTAATGCCCATCTTCATAGTCTTCACTTATCTGCTGCTGGGCACATGCTGGGGATGTCTGTTTGCTGGGGACAAACCCTTCAAAACGAGGACTGTCTATGGGAAGCGGAGACGAATGGTAATTTTACTCTAAGTCAGGGGTCTCCAAACTTTCTAAACAAAGGGCAGGTTTACCGTCCTTCAGACTTTAGGGGTGGTGGACTGTGGCCAGTGGGAATATAAAATGCCCCAGCATCAGTGGGAGCAAACAATGCTTAAGGCTTGGTGGTCAGTGGGAGTAAACAAATTAGATAACACATGGGGTCAGGAGTTATAGCCACATCATTGGTATTAATGGGAGTAATAGGGCCCTTTGTTGGTATCAGTAGGGTGCCCAATTGTTGCTATCAGTGAGAGAAACAGTGCCCTATTGCTAGAGTTAGTTGGAAGAATAGTTCCCCATTGCTGGTATCAGTGGGAGGAATGGTGCCCCATTGCTGATATCAGTGGGAGGAATAGTGCCCCACTGATTTCAGTTGGAGGAATAGTGGCCAGTCATTGGTGTCAATGGGAGAAATGATGCCCAACTGTTGGTGTCAGCAAAAGGAATGGTGTCCCATTATTGGTGTCAGAGAAAGAATAAAATAAAAGTTACCAAAGGGCCACATCTGGCCCACGGGCCGCCGTTTGGGGAAAACTGCTCTAAGTGCATATGCACTAGTGTCATCAATCTACTACACTGTTCCTAATGTTTAGTGCAACGTAGCCACACAATTTTTTCTATTGTGGATGTCACCCCTTCACCGAGTTATCCTGCCTTCTCATGTTCTAAATTTGGAAGTAAAGGTTGTGACATGTAGTGTCCATGCTTACAAAATGAGAACTGATACTGAGAATTATAACCTTCACAGAGAACAAAAGTGCTATTGTGCAGAAGGAATAATGCTAAATGTGACAATTAACACAGGCCTACACATTTTTTATTTTTATTTTTTAAATCAAAGTGGGAATTTTCAACTGATTTTACTAACTTGGGGGTGCATATTCCGAATATTATCATGAAAAAAGTCCTAAAAATACAGGCTATATTAACCATAACAGACATTAATAGCTCATTGGCATCAAAAAGTATATACTTTGCAGTTTCATAGCAGGCACAGGGATGCAGATAAAAAGTGCATTCACATGATTGCATTCATTACCGGCTCTAGTTCATGTAGCTAAGCAGCTAATGAAGATAAGGTATTCCAGTAGAACAAACTGTCCATCTTTAAATAGGCAGAGGTTTTATGTGTATATTTGGTAGTAGGAATCCTAGCCTCACAGCAGACAGAATTCTGTGGCATGATGAACAACTAAAATGATGCAGTCCAATCAAAGGTCACTGTATTATAAGATATGAAGAATAGCAGTCTCTCAGATCTATTAATATTTCAGTAGGCTGCAACATTTTACCTTTTTTTGGCTCAGGATGACAGAGATCTATGAATGCTGGTGTGCAGAGGAGGCAAATAAAAGACTTGTTAAAGTGGACCTGTATTGTGGAAGCTGTGTCCAAAAATCCAGTGGGGGGGGGGGGATTACTAGCCACCAGTATTGCCGGTAAGCTCCCTGCAGCTTATATTTTCCTTATTACTGAAACACCCTGCCTTATTCCTCACTGTGCCTCAGTGTGGAGGTGGCCATCTTGGTAGAGGAGCAGGGCTTTGTTTCCTCATGTTAGAGCTACCCCACTTATGACTAGTAACTTGATGACTGGTGGGAGAATATTCAAGAAGCAGAAGTAGATGTGCAGATAAGTGGTCACCCTAGTAGAGATATTTGCCTGATTTAAACATTAGTCGGAGCAGGAGCTGTAGTCAGTGACTATTTGTGGTAAAGCATGGCATTTTATTTAGAGTTTTATTTAGGTAAGTCTGTGTCATTGTCAGATAGCTACGCTCATCCTATTTGGCACCTAAAATACTCATATTTTTTCATCATGGTAGTCTTTATTAGAGAGGAACAGTCTTTTGAGTTTCACACAACAAAGAAACACAAGAACAAATACAACGGACAATCCTTTCACCATGGACAATCCAATCAGGTCATCAGGTCAGTCTGTCGTTCTTTCCAGTGGACCTGTTTGGAAGGTTCATGCATTTTTATGGACAGGTGAGTGTAAATGGACATGTGTCTGTTTACCCCCACCTACCTCTAGGTCAGTTCCAGTCCGCAAAAAAAAAAAACAGAAAGGGGATCTGTCCTCATCCGTTTAGGCAGATTAGATTGGAGAGTAGTCGGGTGTAAACGGACAGCGGAATTCATTTATTCCTGGCCGCCCATAGAGCAGAGTGGGCTCTGTCAGTGTCTGCTCTGCAGACACTGACCGGACACGAATGTGACATCTGCTCGCTCTGCAGGCAATCTGTGAGCTGATTCCCTGCTGATCGGAACAAAATTTGCTTCATGTGAAAGGGGCCTTACAGAGTTAAACAGTGTGGCAGACAGAACAAAAAGCATCAGAGAAGACTTTCCTCTGGTTACAAATATAGAAAGAAGAAGCATCTGACAAAATCTTGAAATACAACACCGTAGTACAGGGGTCTACAAGATCCTTTTTTTAACCAAAAAATATGTAGAAGGATAGGTATCAGCCTAAACTGAGAAAAAAAAATGTTTTTTTAATATATTTTTGGGGGATATTTATTATAGCAAAAAGTAAAAAATAATTTTAATAATTTTTTTCAAAATTGTCGCTCTTTTTTTGCAGAGGTGATCAAATACCACCATAAGAAAGCTCTATTTGTGGGGAAAAAAGGACGTAAATTTTGTTTGGGAGCCACTTCGCATGACTTCGTTCATTTAAGCAACCTCTGTGTATCCATTCAAGGTCAATTTACATGAATATTTCATGTGCAAACCAGCATAAATGCAGTGATTGTAAAACTGGGACTATGGCATAAATAAAATCTACAAATGTAGCATAAATGTTTAACCATGCAGGGTGATTTTTTTCCTAGCCTAAGTTACCTTGTAGCTATGCTATTTTACCCATTATGAAGATACATTTGATAATGAAATGTAGCGAAGTCCCGGGTATCTTTAGGCCCAATAGTGACCTCCAGAGTTAGGCTGCTTTCACAAAGTAAAATTTTTTAGTGGTGCAATACCGTTGTTTTTTTTTTAGAGGTTTTCGGGTGCTTTTAACCCACGCTAGCAGCCGAAAAAGGGTTAAAACAACCTGCATATCGCCGCTGCAGCGACGCTTTGCCGGCTTTGCCGGCGGTTCCGCGGCGCTGCCCATTCATTTCAATGGGCAGGAGCGCTTTAGGAGCGGTGTATACACCGCTTCAAAGATGCTGCTTGCAGGAGTTCTTTTAACCTCCTGCCAGCGCATTGTCTCAGTGTGAAAGCACTCGGGCTTTCACACTGAGACTGCAGGGGAGACATTTTTTCCAGGCACTATTCCATGCGCTATTTTTAGCCCAAAAGTGCCTGAAAAATGCCTCAGTGTGAAAGGGGTCTTAGGGAGAGCTGACATCCTTCAGTGTAGAGTGAGTTACAAGGCATGGTGGGTGTAATGCAAGATGAACAGGTGGGTGTCAGACACTTTTTGAATGCAAAGAGATTTATTGTCTCTTAAACAGAACTGTGGGAGAGAGGGTTGGGGCCAGGACACACTTAGGTAGATGCAATGTTAATTGGCAGACACCGAGACTTCTATAGGTAGACAGCTATACAGATGAAGGCCTCCAGCCGGACACCACTTCTGTACAGGTAGGACAATCTTATAGCTGTTAATAACGGTAAAGGTATTCAACTATCTGCAACACGAACAGTTCTCTTTACCCCACACTCACTTTTTGGTCTTCACTCAGCAAGCTCCCAATCTCTCTCACTAGACTTCAGATCCACTAGCCACTGGATCCCCTGAGCTCTTTCATGGTAGCACTCAGTATCTTCCTCAAGCGTCGCCCCCCACCTCACTGCTGGGTCCCTGGCTTGGAACTCACAGATACTCTTTAAGCTTCACCCCTGCTGACACGTTAGGTCCCTGGTTAGGCACTCAACAAGCGTCACCTCTGCAGGCTCGCTGGGTCCCTGACTTGGCACTTGCTGAAGCTTTCCCACTTCTTCACCTTCCCTGGCTGGCGATAAGTCTGCTCTGGTACTGGCCTCAGCTTACTCACAATGATCTCTGGTAGCAAGGTGGATGGTCCCTTAGTGGAGACAGCTTTCCTTCTAACTCTGACCACAACTGGTTCCCCGGCTGGCGGAACCGTTACTTCTGGTTGGACTACAAGCCTGCAGTCCTAACCCTACGCTGCTCTCCTGCTTCTAGATAGTCCCTCAGACAGTCTAGCAACCAGCTGTCCCCGGGATAGGCCTTAGGTTTCTGGCCTAGCAGCCCAGTGCAATACAACACACGTCCACCCAGACAGCCGTCCAAGTGGCACAGAACCCCGATCACCTGACTCCGCTTAAATAAATAGGCTCTCCCAGCAGGCCAAGGGACCCAAGAAAATCCCTGCCCATTGGCTGAGACACCCCATTTATTCCTAATCTGTCCTTGCAATGCTATTGTCTTATCCAATTTCACCAGGTACCCGGCCACCCAGCGACAGAAGAGGGAAGTGCAGTAATTCTAAAATTAGAGTGAAATTAATTGATCTCCTACCAATTGGCCAAGGCAACTATCACTTGGCAAATAAATCTAATCGCAACCCTGCCTAAACATCAGGGTGCTACACAAAAAATGGTTGTAAAACACATATCGTAATTTTCCTTTCTTGACCTATCTCTGAGGCAGAATACATATAGGTTGGGTTCCATACCCCAAGCTCTCATACCAATAACTTGAAGACACACCCAGCTGACCCCTGTTCTGTTACAAATCTGTACACATTCTGGGGTGCGAAGTATGCTGCCATAAGGAAGTCAGGAAAGGAAAATTACGGTAGGTATTTTAAACAATTTTCTGTTTTCCTGACAGCAGTATACATATGTAAAATAACTAGCCAAAAGACTAGGTGGGTTGCCTTAAAGAAATATTTACTTTTTCAGTTGCTAGCACTCCCTTGACAAACTCTACTGTCATTGGAAAGGCAGGCCCAACACAACAATGTTAAATAAATATATTCAGAGATGACCATGTTACCACCTTGCAGAATGTCTCTGACAAAACTTTCAAAGAATATGCCAAAAAAGTGGTGACACTCTTTTAAGAATGTGCTGTCACCTCAAGTAGTGCCAAATCTTTAGAACTGTAAGCTGCTTAAATTGTCTTGACTAGCAATGAAAGCAATGGAAGTGATGGAGCAAATAGACGCCCCTTTCCCTCTGCTCTATTTGTAGGACATTGTGAATAACTGATCTGAAAGTCAGAATTTGGAAGATGCTGGAATGTAGGCTCATAAGACTTCTGCCATTTTCAGTGTATGCATCACTTTAGTTTCCACTTCCATGAATGTGGGTAAGACCAGCTCTTGGTACCAGGAAAACTTAGAATTTAAGCTCAAACAAGCAAGGCCCACTAATTCCTCCTGTATTGAATTGTATTGTAACTAATAAATTCTACAGCAACCTCTGTGCTCATACCAGTATGGGTTTCACATCTCACAGCAGAGCTGTGTACCTTGTAACTCGTGATGTAGGTCACTGTCATCCGGTTGTTCAGCCTGAGTTGGACCGACTAACCCAAGAGAATGTGTTTAAAAACTTTCAGGCTGCAGAATACCATCCTCAAATCTAGCATCTTGGACACATTATTTTTCACCGCAATTGAACAGACTCCCTGCTTTAAAGTGTGCCCCCAGCCTGTACCACTGGTATCTGCTGTAACTAAAGTCCAAGAGGTGGGGAGAAAAGAGTGACACTGACATAAAGTATCCTCATGTTTCCACCACAAGTTTTAATGGTGATATGGGTGGTCTGGGTGCATCAATTTCCTGGTGCAAATCCAATGACATCCACTGAGACAAGGACGGGGAGCACATGCCATTGTGTCCACTTTATCATAAGGATTGTTGCTGTTAACACTCGCAACATCTTGACACATTGGAGTTGATTTGCTAAAGGCAAATAGGCTGTTCATTTTGTGGGGAAAGTTGCACATTGCAGGGGAATTTACCTCAGATTGAATCAAGTGAGGCTCTGCTGACATCCATCATCCAATCATGTTAAAGCAAAAAAAATAAAAAAAATAATGTATTTTCCTTGCATGTAATTGGTTATTCCTTGCAGAGTTAAATTTTGAAACTTCACTTCACTAAGCCTTGGGGCAAATTTCCTTGAAAAGTACAACTTTCTTTGCAAATTAAAAGCCATTTGCCTTTAGTAAACCAACCGCACTGACTCACTTGCAACAATGCATGGAGAGCTATTGCTACTCTTCTCTTGTTGACCAGAACCTTAGCATTGTTATAACGTTGCCCTGTGCTCAGAGCTTCTTACTTCTGAGTCAGCGAGAGCACATTGTCTAGGTCAGTGGTTCTCAACCTCAGTCATCAAGTACCCACAACAAGCCATGTTTTCAGGTTTTCCTTTATCTTGCACAGGTGCTTTAAATCAGTCAATGACTTGGTATTTTGGACAGCTATTCTATCTAAGAGAAATTCCCAAAACATGGCCTGTTGGGGGTACTTGAGGACTGAGGTTGAGAACCACTGGTCTAGGTAGTAGTGTAACCTTACACCCCTCTCTCAGCAATGAGGCTCCTGCATCCATGCCTTTGTAAAGTGCATGGAGATGCTGAAAGCTCAAAGGGCAGGGCAGTGCCTGCTGACTTGGTACCTGTAATGCCTGCTTGATATTGACCCCAGCCTGGCTTCCAACCCCGCTTCTATCTTCACTACTTTCTGCTCCTCACATCTGTGGGTTCATGTTCTCCACCTGTGAGCCTGCATTCTGCCAAAGATCCGGTCTGCACATCCACAGCATCCCAACAGTAACCAACTTGCCCTTGGGTCATCCACGGTGTCAGAACCCATTGCAGGCATTTGTGCCACTCCTTACCCTGCTACACCCTGTTACCAACTCCAGGGGGTATTGGACAGAAGTTGTAAGGGCAGCAATCTTGTCAACTCTGCCTTTAACAGGTATGTGACAGTACCACTCAGCACCATATCTGAGGTTGAAAGAGGTGCTCCCCAATTGGACACTATGTGCCAGCAGATTTCTGCTTTGAGAAGAAGTTGCAAGATAGGTAATGCCAGTGAGGTGACTGCATTTAGTCCATCATTACAGGACCTCCTGTATCCTCTACTCCAGTCACTATAACTCCACCTATAACTGACTCTGCTATGTCTGAACATTGCGCACCTGCACCTATTGGGGTAGTTCCAGTTCTCGAGCCTTGTGTACCTACTCCTGGGAATTTTTCAGGGCATCGGTGTCAATTTATTTACTTTGATTTCCAACCAAGGACTTTGTCACTAAAAGCAAACAAAGTGGGAATTGCCATTCCCCTGTTTCAGTTGCAATCCTGGGCTTATCATCTACTCAAACGAGACAGTCCTGTGTTGTGCATGCTGTCATCCTCCTTGAAGCCATAGCCCAGATATACAATGACACCCAATGAGCTGCTATTGCAGCGGCTGCACTTTATGCACTACAACAGGGGCATAGGCCAGTGGTGGACTATTTTGCAAATGGATTGCTTACACTGACTGGAATGATGTTGCATAAAAGTCCATGTACCCATGAAAGGGACTCCCTCTGCAAAAGGTTGTGGTAGGACTTCATGAGATTCCCACCAGTATCGTATCTGATCAAGGGGTACTATTCACATTCAAATTCTGGAAAGAGAAAGCATTAAAAAATCAAGTTGTGCTTTTCCTTTGCATACTATCCTCAAATGGGCAGACAAAGCACACAAACCAGACTTTAATGTTTTTCATCATTTCTCTTCATTTGATATTTGATCTGCATATGCTGTCAATTTCCACAAACTGGTAATAGACTGTGTTCCTGATTAACCCCTTATTAAACCTTAGTAACTATAATCAGTTCAAATTAACCCCTTCCATCCATTCTCCCCTTAGCTATTATTTTGCTATTTTTTTTTCCATTTCTGTGGTATTAAAAAAACGATTTGATATCACAGCTATTTCAGAATTTCAGGGGTTAGTAGTAGACAGACTCTTATTAAAAAAGTTTTGCAAATATTTAGTTAAACCAGTTGCCAATAGTTTTTGACAAATGTTCTTAAAGTGGAGTTCCACCCACTTTTACAACTCTTCAGCATCCCTCACTAAACTGTGCACTGTAAACAAATTGGATATTTTTTTTATTTTTTTTTCAGCACAGACTGTATATCTGCTGTATTCATTTTTCACTTCTTCCTCCCTGGCCGCGGCCCATCGCATCATTTCCTGTTTGCAATGCCTCCTGGGAAGGGGCAGCAACTTCCTCTCAAACTGCCATTGCTATGGAAACCTGACCTGAAACCTATTACACTGCTTATGCTGCACTGAGCATGTACGAGATCTGCAAGGATGAGATCCAGTTAGAAATACAGTCTGGCTTCAGATGCCCACACTAAGATGGCCACGGCCTGCTGCAAGTTTATAAAATAACAAACTACTGCTAAAAACTAACAAAACAGACCTTAGTTTACAGACTAACTTTACTAGAATACATTAGACTTGTGTATTATAGGGGTATTTTTATTTAACCATATGACGGCCTCCCCTTTCCTCCCATTTCCTCGTTCCCTGTGCGCGCTCACGAGCGCGCAGCAGGGAAATTCTGTGTTGGCCGTGTCCCTCGGACACGGCCAATCACAGATCGCTGTAAACGGCCAATAACAGCGGCCGTTTACAGCGCGATCGCCCTGGCCAATGAGAGATGATCTCATATGTAAACATATGAGATCATCTCTCAGCGCCGCTCCTCCTCCTCACACAGAGACAGCGTGTGAGGAGGGGGAGATGAACGGCTGCAGCGCCGTAAGTGTTTTACATAAAAAAAAAAAAAAAATGCCATCTGTGCCCACTGCCACCAATGTCATCTGTCCCTAATGTCATCTGTCCCTAATGTCATCTGTCCCTAATGTCATCTGTCCCCAATGACATCCCCAGTGCCATCCGCCAGTGCCATCCGCCAGTGCCATCCGCAAGTGCCATCCGCAAGTGCCATCCCCAGTGCCATCCGCCAGTGCCATCCGCCAGTGCCATCCCAGTGCCATCGCCAGTGCCATCCGCCAGTGCCATCCGCCAGTGCCATCCGCCAGTGCCATGCGCCAGTGCCATCCCTAGTGCCATCCCCAGTGCCATCTGCCAGTGCCATCCCCAGTGCCATCCGCCAGTGCCATCCCCAGTGCCATCCCAGTGCCATCTGTAGTCAGTGCCATCTGTAGTCAGTGCCATCTGTCGTCAGTGCCACATATTAGTGCCATCTGTCATCAGTGCCACCTGTCAGTGTCACGTGCCATCTGTTATCAGTGTCGCCTGTCATCAATGCCACGTATCAGTGCCATCTGTCATCAGTGTCATGTGTCATCAGTGCCACGTATTAGTGCCGTCTGTCATCAGTGCCACGTATTAGTGCCGTCTGTCATCAGTGCCACGTATTAGTGCCATCTCGCATCAGTGCCACATATTAGTGCCACGTGATATCAGTGCCATGTATGAGTGCCATCTCTCAGTGCCATCTGTCATCAGTGTCACGTGTCATCAGTGCCACGTCAGTGTCATCAGTGCCACATCAGTGTCACGTGTCATCAGTGCCACGTCAGTGTCATCAGTGCCACGTCAGTGTCACGTGTCATTGTCCTGGTGCTCCAGGGCCTTCAAAAGTAATAGGTAGTCAACAATTTAGATGTGTAATTTATGCTCCTAGAACACGCGATGGCGCTCCCTGCATGTTGGGCCTCTCTATGTGGCCAGGCTGTGGAAAAGTCCCACATATGTGGTATCGTAATACTCAGGAGGAGTAGCAGAATTTATTTTTGGGTGTCATTTGTGGTAAACACATGCCATGTGAGAGAAATAACCTATTACAATGACAATTTTGTAGAAAAAAAATAGAAAATAAAAAAATAATTCATTTTGCAAAGAATTGTGGGAAAAAATGACAACATCAAAAAGCTCACCATGCCTCTTACTAAATACCTTGGAATGTCTACTTTCAAAAAAGGGGTCATTTGGGGGGTATTTGTACTTTCCTGGCTTGTTAGGGTCACAAGAAATGAGATCGGCCACCAGTACATCAGATGTGATCAATTTTGTATAATTCGCACCACAGATTGTAGAGTCTGTAACTTTCACAAAGACCAAATAATTTCCACTAATTTGGGTTATTTTTACCAAAGATATGTGGCAGTATAAATTGTGGCCAAAATTTATGAAGAAAAATTAATAATTTCCTAAATTGTATCACAGAAACAAAGAAAAATGCGTTTTTTTTCAAAATTTTCGGTCTTTTTTCAATTATAGCGCAAAAAATAAAAAACCCAGAGGTGATCAAATACCACCAAAAGAAAGCTCTATTTGTGGGAAAAAAAGGACAAAAAATTCATTTGGGTACAGTGTTGCATGACTGAGTAATTGTCAGTCAAAGCGTGAGAGCACCGAAAGCTGAAAATTGGTCTGGATGGGAGGGGGTAAGGGGGGAAATTGTAACGCAGGCCTGTAGATTTGAATTAACCTGGTAGGCAAGTGGTTAAAATCCTTGTTGACAGGTAGATGTTAATTCAAGTCTACAGGCCTGCGTTACCCTTTCCAATTCAAATTTAAGAACATTTGTCAAAAACTATTGGCAACTGGTTTAGCCAAATTTGCCAGAAAAACACTTATATTAGTGAACAATCGAAAGTCAGAAAAAATAACCTAAAGCAACAGAGGAGTAATCTATAGACACTAGGCTCCACATTGTCTGCAAAATGATTGCCATTTCCCAAAGATCATGGGGATTGTGTTTAATCTCTAATAAAATTAAAAATATGTGTGGCAGGGAGATAGAAATGACTACTTCAGATATAAAATGGCATGCCCTGGTTGCACAGAACCCCCTGGGGACAGGTAAAATGATTATATTGATCTGCTTGCAGCAGTTGTGCGGTGTTTTGGACTTGCTGTGATTGGGAAGATGTGCTGATAATTGTACCTTTGTACAAATCACTATGCACTGCCAGTCTATGAATATTAGGCTATAGAATTAGTAGCTTCTGTGTTCTAAGGTAAGAATTCATGACAATCTCTAGAAAGATTGGTGCACTGTGCTACCAGTATCTGCATAGGTGTGCAAAGCCTATTGTGTATATATACTGACGGTGTCAGTAGGGCAGAGATTGGTCTCAGTAATTTTTATTTTCATTATATTCTTTTTTACAATTACAAATTTTTGTACAAATTTTTTTGGGAGCCCAGTTAGGGCTTTATTCAAATATCAGGGGTTTAAACAGGGGAAATCTGCACCACACAGGGTGATTAGGGTATGCCCAGGCACACCCTGTGCGCACGTCTATGAGTGTCTGTATACTCGGTATAAATTTGTTGTTGATCTGTATAAAATTGCTTTGTATATTTGCTGACTGTATGCAGATTATTGACAAAGTGTGCAACTTAACAGATCTGCCAGACAGGAATCTGCGTGTGCCTAGCAAAGCAGTCAGCTGACAAACTTACAGTGTTGGCAAGCTACTCTAATGCCTGGTACACATGGCAAGTTTTTTTTGTTCAACCCAGCGGGCTGGGGGCAAAAAAAACCTGAAAAACTTGCAAGCAGTGGCGTAGCGTGGGTTGTCGGCACCCGGGGCAAGGCAAGTAATTTGCGCCCCCTAACCTGCGGACTTTTAGCACTCCCGAGTCCCTTCAAATACAATAGTACTAAGCTACGCCACTGCTTGCAAGGAGCTCGCTGCACTAACTATGCAATGTTAGTACAGCAATCTCCCCGCTGTGCTATTATGTTCTGACAGGGGGACCCCCCCCCCCCCAAAGGACAGCATTCGCAGCCATTGTGTCGGGAAGGGCATGCCAGTAGACAACATGGTCCCTCTGGACAGACTTCTGTGCCTCTTCACAGGCTAATTCATGTTTTCTCTCATAGGCCGCGTACACACTTTTCCGCAGGATTTTTCCTCCCAAAAGTCCGGCGGACTAAGTTTTAAGTTTAGACTTAAAATTGTCCGCTGGACTCGGCAGTCCGGCGGACAATCCCGACGTCTGTGTGCTAGTCCACGGGACTTTTGAAATGAACGGACTTGCCTCGCACACGGAGGAAAGTCTGTTCATTTAGAACGTGACTGCAGGTAGACGGGGCTAGCGAAGGCAGTGAATACCGCCGCGCTAGCCCCGTCACCTGGTATGGATTTAAAGGGGAATCCCTACGCTGAAAAAACGGCGTGGGGGTCCCCCCCAAATCCATCTCAGACCCTTATCCGAGCACGCAGCCCGGCCGGTCAGGAAAGGGGGTGGGGACGAGCGAGCGCCCCCCCCCCTCCTGAGCCGTACCAGGCCGCGTGCCCTCAACATGGGGGGTGCCCTGGGGAAAGAAGGGCCCTGCGACCCCCCCACCCCAAAGCACCTTGCCCCCATGTTGATGAGGACAAGGGCCTCTTCCCGACAACCCTGGCCGTTGGTTGTCGGGGTCTGCGGGCGGGGGGCTTATCGGAATCCGGGAGCCCCCTTTAATAAGGGGTCCCCCAGATACCGGCCTCCCACCCTATGTGAATGAGTATGGGGTACAATGTACCCCTACCATTCACCTAAGGAAAAAAGTGTAAATAAAAAAAAAACACAATTTTTAAAAATATTTTATTGCACAGCTCTGGGGGTCTTCTTCCGTCTTGGAGGGTCTTCGGACTCCTCTGCTATCTTCTGCTCTTTTACTAGCTCTTTCACTAGCGGAGGAGCCCGGCTTTCTTCTTCGTCATCGCCGTCTGGGGGTCTTGTTCTGACTTCGGGGGTCTCTTCTGTTCTTCTTGCCGGGCCTCCGCTTTCTTCTTCCAGCTCTTTTACGAGCGGTGGCCCGGTCTGTGTTGCCGTCGCTGTCGCCGCCTTCTGCTTCTCCTTCTTCTGCTTCGCCCTCTTCTGCTTCTTGTTATTCTTTCTTCTTCCGATGTTGACTCGTCGCCGTCTCCTCTTGTAATGGCTCCGACGTGTTGCGCTTCCAGTTATATAGGGACAAGGGGCGGGTCACCTGCTCATGTCACATGGTGACCCTGCCCCCATATGATGTCACAGTCCCGGAGGATGCTGGATAGCGGAGGAGTCCGGCGAGAAGACCCCCCAAGACGGAAGAAGACCCCCGGAGCTGTGCAATAAAATATTTTAAAAAAATGTGTGTTTTTTTTTATTTACACTTTTTTCCTTAGGTGAATGGGTAGGGGTACATCGTACCCCATACTCATTAACATAGGGTGGAGGGCCAGTATCTGGGGGCCCCTTATTAAAGGGGGCTCCCGGATTCCGATAAGCACCCCGCCCGCAGACCCCGACAACCAACGGCCAGGGTTGTCGGGAAGAGGCCCTTGTCCTCATCAACATGGGGACAAGGTGCTTTGGGGTGGGGGGCACATGGCCTGGTACGGCTCAGGAGGGGGGGCGCTTGCTCGTCCCCACCCCCTTTCCTGACCGGCCGGGCTGCGTGCTCGGATAAGGGTCTGAGATGGATTTGGGGGGACCCCCACGCCGTTTTTTCCGCGTAGGGATTCCCCTTTAAATCCATACCAGGTGACGGGGCTAGCGTGGCGGCATTGCCTTCCTTCGCTAGTCCCGTCTACCTGGAGTCACGTTCTAAATGAACGGACTTTCCTCCGTGTGTGAGGCAAGTCCGTTCATTTCAAAAGTCCCGCGGACTTTGGCCAAAACTCTGGCGGATTGTCCGCCGGAAAAGTACGGGCGTGTCTGGGCAAGTCCACACGTTCGAAAAGTCCGACGGACCTCCGCTGGAAAGTCCAGTGTTTTGTCCACTGGACTAGGTCCGGCGGACAATCCCGCCGGAAAGTCAGAGCGTGTGTACGCAGCAATAGATGTAGGAATTTGGCTAATACTTATGCGCCTGCATGTGTGCATATGTACGTGTGAATAGGTGTGCGCATCAGTGTGCTCCCATGCACTTGTGACAGATGTTGGCGCCAAATGGCCTATTTAAACTATGTCAGTGCTCAGGATCAGTGCTGCTTTGTCTTCAACCCTCCTTATATACTGTTACCCTGTAATTCTGTATCCTGATTCCAGTTGCTGACCTGGATAGTATGACTACTCTCTGAACTCCGCCAGCATCGACCTCTGCTTGACCACTGCTTGTGCCTGCTCCATTTGCTTCTGTTCCACTGATTGCCTCCTGACCCAGCTTGTACCCTGACCATGCTCTTGCCTGCTTCTCTGTTTCTGATTGGATGCTGATCAGCTTCTAGTTTTCCAGCATGCTCATTTGGCAGAAGCCGGACTTGAGATTGGCTCCTGACAAACAAAGAAACAAAGACCTGTACACACAGGCTGAATGTTGGCCGGTTTCTACTTTGTTATTTTGTAAACAGGCGGAGCGCCAAAAACAACGCAAACAACAAAGCACAGATCAAGTATTCTAACAGATTGTTACACAGTGGCATATACTGTGGCTGTGCAGTGCCCCTGGGGGGGTGGGTGAGGCTATTTTGTGAGTGCATTTATGATAGGAGCACAGATAAGATCACCAACACCATTGTCACTTAAGTAAGAAGATACTAAGGGACTTTTTTCAGCAAGCACTGGACACTTTTTTGAGCACTTTGTATGTTATTATTGCACTTGATGTGATAATTATTGTTTTTATTTTTCATTTTTTGCTGTAATTTTGTTGAGATGTACACATTGTTTCTGGTATATTGTTAGAAAATATCACCAGCATTTGTCATACAGGTCTACGGGGCATCAAACCCCTCTAGATCAAACATCTGCAGTATTACTAGCAGAAGTGATAACATCTAGAGGTAATTTTCAATACATAACATTTTCGAGGACAATTGTTCTATATGGTCGCATCTGGCAGAGGGTGCAACACACTAGCACGGATTTATTAATTTCTAATTTAAAAATTGTATTTTTTCATACACACGTTTTACGCAAAGATTTTATCAGCACAGATTTTAAGGTACATATAACTCTAATGCCGCATACACAACATTTGGATTTTCCAACAACAAAACCGTGGATTTTTTTCCGAAGGATGTTGGCTCAAACTTGTCTTGCATACACACAGTCACACAAATGCTGTGGGAAATTAAGAACATTATTTCTTGATAATAATTTTAGATAAAAAACAAGGAAAGGCCTGAGTATATATCAAAAAACTATTTTATTACAACAGCATTATCCACTCACATGGGGGGACAAGATGTCGCGTTCAGGTCCTGCATGCTGGGCTGAGAAGGCTGTAGAACTGCAGGTCACAGCAAGTCCAGATCACAGCAAATCCATTTCAGCTTGCCTCTCATCAGGATAAACTGGAACGGCAGAGCATGGTGCTGGTTCCTTCCAAAGTCCAGGTACAGGTAGGTAAAACCAGTCTGATGGGGGGAGCAGTAAGTCAGTTTCTCAGACAGGGGTTCCGGTGATGATGTGAGGATGGTGAAGCGCCACTGCTGGGGATTAGCCTTGCTGTGTGTCCAGGCTGTCAGTCTCACCTTTCAGATGTGAAGGGACACGGCCGTGTATAGAGAGTGAGAGCGAGGCTTGGGAAGCAAACAACAGCGCTGGCGCCCGGCGATGACGTCACCGATATGAGACGCGTTTCCGAATTGGCTGGCCACTGTTGGAGGAGTGGCCGCATTCCTTTGTCAAGCATAGGGGCTCTGAGGACTGGAGAGAGTTTTATGGATTGACAGGGGGGCGTGGCCGGAATGGACTAACAGGGCATATCCGAGAAAAAAACACCTACTATAATAGGAAATCGCCTAAAAAATGTATAAACCTGGCAGAGTTGGTTGAACTCCCCAAAGGTGGTACCCACCCGCAGCTGGCCCTAGGCAGATTACTAATGGGCTAGATGGTTTCCTGCACTAACTTCGAATGACTATATGAAACTATAAGTGGCCTGTCAGAAGTGAATTGCCTTATGTGATACTTGACATTAGTGTGATGGAATTGGGATCTCTATAACACAAAGTAACTGCTGTATACTACCAGTTGGACTGTCCTCTTCTTATTTTTTCTTTTTTTGTTTTCCCCTGTTTGTTGCTCTGTTTAACTGTTTGCACTTTTCTTTCCAAGAGTGCTTGGAACTCTGGGTATTATGCAATGCTTCCCAGTCCTTGTTATCCTGTTAGATAAGTTGGCTATACAGTTACTAATATTAATTTAATGTTATGAGGATTGAAACTCCTGTTTTCTAAGGATTGTATACCTATGCAACTGTACCATTTAATACCTTGCGTTCCATTCAATAAAAATCAATTTTGTTGTTTAAAAAAAACAAAAAAAAAAAACATTTGTATAGCAATTTGTGTAATGACACTATCAACTACTGGATTCCAGGCATAAATTCACCCAAAAACCTAGACATACCAAAATCGGTAGCGAGAAACCAAAATGTTGCATAGATTTTCCATTGTTTGTCTATGTGTTGGTATGAACATAGAACATTTTATTCTGAAATATTGCAGCTGCACCTTCTCTATACAAAGTACAAAAAGAATGTACACTATCCCTGGATTCAGTCATCTCTGAATCTAATGCCTCGTACACACGAGCTGACTTTCCCGTGGGAATGTCCGCCGGACTGAAGTCCACCGGACAATCCGCCCGTGTGTGGGCGCCGGCTGACTTTTAGCCGCCAAAAGTCCGGCGGACTAAGTTTTAAGTTTTGTTTTAAAATTGTCCGCTGGACTCGGCAGTCCGGCGGACAATCCCGCGGTCTGTATGCTAGTCCGCCGGACTTTTGGAAATGAACGGACTTGCCGATCATTGGAAAGTCTGTTCATTTAGAACGTAACTTCAGTTAGACGGGGCTAGCGAAGGCAGTGAATGCCGCCGCGCTAGCCCTGTCACCTGGTATGGTTCCCCCCAAATCCATCTCAGACCCTTATCCGAGCATGCAGCCCGGCCGGCCAGGAAAGGGGTGGGGACGAGCGAGCGCCCCCCCTCCTGAGCCGTACCAGGCCACGTGCCCTCAACATGGGGGTTGCCCTGGGAAAAGGGGGGCCGTGCGCCCCCCCACCCCAAAGCACCTTATCCCCATGTTGATGAGGACAAGGGCCTCTTCCCGACAACCCTGGCCGTTGGTTGCCTTCGCTGCCATTCACTGCCTTCGCTAGTCCCGTCTACCTGCAGTTACGTTCTAAATGAACGGACTTTGCTCGGTGTGTGGGCAAGTCCGTTCATTTTCAAAAGTCCTGCAGACTTTTTCCCGCGGATTGTCCGCCAGAGAAGTCCGGGCGTGTGTGAGCAAGTCCACAGCTCGGAAAGTCTGGCGAAGCCCCGCTGGAAGGTCCGGCGGTTTGTCCGCTGGACTAGGTCCGGCGGACAATCCCGCCAGAAAGTCCGAGCGTGTGTACGGGGCATAATGTTGTAAGTACCCACTCACCCTTGGTTTCAGAGGGTTTACATTGTTGTGCCTTGTGAACTAATGTCACCTTCATGCATGAATTCAGTGAAGCATCCCCTCTGTTGGGTGGGAATGCTTATTCAGTGGTTTTGCAGACATTTAGGCCTCATGCACACGGGACAAAGGTGTCCAGGGGAGGAAAAAGCAGCGTACAAAACACCCCTAAAGCCGCATTTTACAAGCACATTTAGGCATGTTTAGATTGGTTTAGATGCATCAAGCATTTGGGCGTTTATTCATTCCACTAGTCAGAATATTAATTCATTCTGGCCATTTGAATGAATGAACACTCAAGCACTAAATACGCCGCGTTCAGCATTTTTTCTGCCCAAACACTCCTGCATGCGCAAGTGATGTTTTTTTTTTTTTATATGTCTTTTTATAAGTCTCACATAGGCTAACATAGAGGTGTGTTTAGAGGCTGAAAAAAAGCTCCAGTGCTAAACAGGTCTAGTGTTTAGGCACGTTTAGGCACATTGAGCATTTTTTCTGCTGAAACAAATTTCTCAACGGTGATCCCAGCATAAATAGGAAACTTTTCAGTACCAGGGAGTGTAAGAGGACACGGGGCCACACGATGAGACTGAAAGAGAGGCGGTTTAACCTTAAGCTGTGTAGGGGGTTTTTCACTGTCAAGGCGGTAAGGATGTGGAACTCCCTTCCACAATTGGTGGTTACGACAGGAAGTATGGATAGTTTTAAAAGACTCTTGGACATGTATCTTAGCGAAAACAATGTACGGGGATATAGGAAATTATTTTTCTACACACACACCTACACAGGTTGAACTTGGATGGACTGTTGTCTTTATTAAACCTTACCAACTATGAAACTATGTAACACTCCCGAACGCGTGATGTTATTTGCAAATAGGCTAGCATAGAAGTGTGATTTAGTCATAATACGTCTGTTAATGCCTATGTGTGGATAGCCAAATAGGCTAGCATAGAAGTGTGTTTAGATACTGAAAAAAAAACATTGGGTGCAGCCCCACAGCATGGGAAGACTTTTTTTGGCCAGAGTTAGGCAAGTTCCCTCTTGGTAATAATTTCGGCCTAAGATCATTGTTTTAGGAAATGTTGAGGGCAGAGGAAAGATCTAGGGTCTGCGTCGCCCCCAATAGACCCCAGCCCAATTTTTTCAAAAAAAGAGTACCTGTTCACATTGTTGGGAGCCCTATTGATCATAGTGCAGGGTCATTTACATTCCCTGAGATAACAATAAAAATCATAACAAAGAAAAAAAATGGAATTGGAACTAATTGTTGCTTTTTTTTAAAAATAAATGCTAAATCAGGTGCGCCAATAAAAAAAAAAAAAAAAAAAAAAAAAAAAAAGCATGCCCCCCCTTCTCTTGCGCAAAGCGATTGGCGTACGTACAAGTGTACACGTCATAATGTGGGGAAACATCGGCATATATAAATCCGTGCAATATGCCCCATATGAAGGTCGACTCGTGTATTGCGCTAGCATGGTGGGCATACCCACCAATCATCTCTTTTTTTTCGTTCAGCCAAGAGGCTGATACAATATACAGTATGTATGCTGGACTTTGAATGGTTATACCATTTTAATGATCTGGTATCATCTTGGTATCATTCTTTTAGAGCCAGGTGATCGGCTTTCATGTAAAAGCAATTCTAGCGGGTAATTAGCCTCTAGACTGCTTTTACAAGCAGTGGGAGGAATGTCCCCCCTCCCGGATATAAAATGGGAAATTGGGGAAAGCATTTTATCACACCGATCTTGGTGTGGTCAGATGCTTTGAGGGCAGAGGAAAGATCTAGGGTCTAATAGACCCCAATTTTTTCAAAAAAAAGAGTACCTGTCACTGCCTATTGCTATCATAGGGGATATTTACATTCCCTGAGATAACAATAAAAATCATAACAAAGAAAAAAAATGAACAGTTTAAAAATAAAATAAAAAAGTGCACCCCTGCCCCCCCTTCTCTTGCGCAAAGGCGTACACAAGCGTTGGTCTGGCGTCATGTAAACAGCAATTGCACCATGCATGTGAGGTTATCACCGCGAAGGTCAGATCGAGGGCAGTAATTTTAAAAATGTATGTAGTTTGTCGCCACTGTGTTTGTGCGCAATTTTAAGCATGTCGTGTTTGGTATCCATGTACTCGGCCTAAGATCATATTTTTTATTTCATCAAAAATTTGAGCAATATAGTGTGTTTTAGTGCATTAAAATAAAAAAAAGTGTATTTTTTCCACAAAAAATGCGTTTGAAATATCGCTGCGCAAATACTGTGTGAAAAAAAAAATGCAACACCCACCATTTTAATCTGTAGGGCCTTTGCTTTAACATTATATATAGTGTTTGGGGGTTCAACGTAATTTTCTTGCAAAAAAAAAATATGTTTTCATGTAAACAAAAAGTGTCAGAAAGGGCTTTGTCTACAAGTGGTTAGAAGAGTGGGTGACGTGTGACATAGGCTTCTAAATGTTGTGCATAAAATGCCAGGACAGTTCAAACCCCCCCCAAATGACCCCATTTTGGAAAGTAGACACCCCAAGCTATTTGATGAGAGCAATGTTGAGCCCATTAAATATTTTTTTTTTTTGTCCCAAGAGATTGAATAATGAAAAAAAAAAATATATATATATATTTTTTTTACAAAAAGTTGTCACTAAATGATATATTGCTCAACATGTCATGGGCATATGTAGAAATACACCCCAAAATACATTCTGTTGCTTCTCCTGAGTACGGGGATACCACATGTGTGGGACTTTTTGGGAGCCTAGCTGCGTACGGAACCCCAAAAACCAATCACCGCCTTCAGGCTTTCTAAGGGTGTAATTTTTTTATTTCACTTCTCACTGCCAATCACAGTTTCGGAGGCCATGGAATGCCCAGATGGCATAAAACCCCCCAAAATGACCCCATTTTGGAAAGTAGACACCCCAAGCTATTTGCTGAGAGGTATTGTGAGTATTTTGCAGATGTCGCTTTTTGTCACAAAGTTTTGAAAATTGAAAAAAGAAAAAAAAATTTATTTTTTCTTTACTTTCTTCATTTTCAAAAACAAATGAGAGCTGTAAAATACTCACCATGCCTCTCAACAAATAGCTTGGGGTGTCTACTTTCCAAAATGGGGTCATTTGGGGGGGTTTTGTGCTATTTTGGCATTTTATGGCCTTCGAAACTGTGATAGGTAGTGAGGAGTGAAATCAAAAATTTGCACCCTTAGAAATCCTGAAGGCGGTGCTTGGGTTTCGGGGCCCCGTACGCGGCTAGGCTCCCAAAAAGTCCCACACATGTGGTATCCCCATACTCAGGAGAAGCAGCAAAATGTATTTTGGGGTGCAATTCCACATATAACTATGGCATGTGTGAGCAATATATCATTTAGTGACAACTTTTTTGAAAAAAAAAAAAATCTTTTTTATTTTTGTCTTTATTCAATCACTTGGGACTAAAAAAAAAAATATTCAATGGGCTCAACATGCCTCTCAGCAAATAGCTTGGGGTGTCTACTTTCCAAAATGGGGTCATTTGGGGGGGTTTTGTACTTCTCTGCCATTTTAGCACCTCAAGAAATGAAATAGGCAGTCATAAATTAAAAGCGGTGTAAATTCCAGAAAATGTACTCTAGTTTGTAGACGCTATAACTTTTGCGCAAACCAATAAATATACGCTTATTGGCATTTTTTTTACTAAAGACATGTGGCTGAATACATTTTGGCCCAAATGTTTGACTAAAATTGAGTTTATTAGATTTTTTTTATAAAAAAAGTAGAAAATCTCTTTTTTTTTCAAAATTTTCGCTCTTTTTTTTTTTTTTTCCGTTTATATCGCAAAAAATAAAAATCACAGAGGCAATCAAATACCATCAAAAGAAAGCTCTATTTGTGGGAAGAAAAGGACGCAAATTTCGTTTGGTTACAAAATTGCATGACCGCGCAATTACCAGTTAAAGTAGTGCAGTGCGAAATTGAAAAAAGACCTCTGGTCCTTTGGCTGCCAAATGGTCCGGGGCTGAAGTGGTTAAACCTTACCAACTATGAAACTATGTAACACTCCCGAACGCGTGATGTTATTTTGTCAGCCTTGATGCACTCCTATTCTAATACGTCTGTTAATGCCTATGTGTGGATAGCCAAATAGGCTAGCATAGAAGTGTGTTTAGATACTGAAAAAAAAACATTGGGTGCAGCCCCACAGCATGGGAAGACTTTTTTTGCCCAGAGTTAGGCAAGTTCCCTCTTGGTAATAATTTTCATGGTACAATTGATGGAAGACCTGGGTCTCAGACCGCCTGGGAGCGGTCACCTGTGCTGGGCCAATTATGTGTGCCCGGGGCATCCCCTGCCCTGCAGCCACACGTGTACAAGGGATGTAGACAAGGAGTGCCTCGGCTGCTTGTCGGTTGCCTGGTGCAGTTGGAGGCTTGCAGGCGGACTCGCTCGGGTGGGTTTGGACTGGGATCTGAGCATACCTGAGCTCTTTCCTATTAGTGAAGAGAAGAGCTTTCTGCTACACAATGGAAACTTGTCAGCGGACAACTTGCATCTCTTGCAAGTTGAAATCTGGAGCCAAGTACTGAAAGCAATATGCACGGATTACCTTATTGTTCACATGACTGGCTTTAAGGGCGTGGCTTAACCTGTATATAGTCATTATGGCCATGGCAAAAAATAGTAATTCCTTTTTTTTTTGTCAGATAACTGATAAAATATTTTCATATCAGTATTATAAGTCAGAGGAGTGACTCAAACCCCATTGTCTCGTACTCATTTCTAACAACCCAGTCTGACCTTTCAGTGAGAGACTGTGTGCCAGAAAGGAGAGAACATCTGCTGTCTGTTCTCTTTAGTAAACTCAGAGTTCTCTTGGAATCCTTTGTCATTCTTTAAGGTTGAATATATTTTTATTGAGTTTCAGTGTAACATATAACACAGTATAAAACAAGGAAGGGGGGTCGGGGGGTACATAATGAAGAGGGTTGGCGGGAAGGAACAGGGTGGGGGATGCAATGCTCATATACCCTCCATTATGTACAGTAACATATTTACTATTACATGTCCATTCAAGACTTTTCATTAAGGTAATACATATGGAACCCATCCACGCAGTGTCATCCATCTCCGGACACTGCCTAGAACATCTGCTCAATGGACAAGCTATCAAGTATAGGAGGGTATAGGGCAGTGGCTTTAATGTAATGATGTAGGTATGGGCATATCTGAGTGTGTTGTGCGTTCTGTCTTTGTCATTCTTTAAGCAGTTGTTACCGACATTTGGAAATGAGGAAGCCACTTGGATAAGTGGTGAAAAGTCAATATTACAGAACACGTTCAGCTAAATTTGATAAACCACTACTATGATATAAATAAATGTAAGCCTTCACTGATCCTCTAAGCTATTACATTTCTGATGACTACAAAGAACAAATATATTCAACAGTAAGTACAAGTACAGAAACGCCCATTGTTATTTATTATTTCTGCTGATTTAATGAAACAACATCTCTAAGTTAAATGAATTAATGTAATTAGGAAGAGCTGTGCTGTTTTTGCATCAGTTAAAATGCCATTTTGTTTTAATGTTCCTATCCTCCTGAGGCCCAATCAACAAACAATTACTGCAATTATGTCTTGAAGCAATGAACCAATCACCAAAAACAATGTTTTGCTGCAGAACAGCTAACTGATGAATGTCATAAAAAATCTGAATCAGATTAACTGGAACCAATTGTAAAAGTGATACTAAAGGCTATAATTCCCTAAATAAATATATTTATTTATTATTATTATTATTATTACTCATTATTTATTTATAAATAAATATAATTTCCTAAAATAAAAAAGATGTTATACTTACCTGCTCTGTTCAACAATTTTCATTTTTGGCATTCCCCTGCCGGCGTTGTTTGCTCCTTCTTCCTCCAAGTGACCCCCTAGCAAGATGGCTGCTAAGGGGGCACCTGTGCAGGCGCACTCCCGAGCAGGGCTGTCTGCAGCCACAGACACACACAGCTCCGGTAAGCCACACCTCCACTCCCTCCTCACAGGAGTTTGACTGACAGCAACAGGAGCCAATGGGATTAGGTTTGGAAGTGGGAATAGTTATTTGGGTGTTATTTGCCTTAATGCAGTGAATGCATTAAAGTACCAAAAGTAGCATTTAGAACCACTTAAAATTGGAATGGGAATAATAAACTATATTGTTGAAAATACTCCATATCCCCACCTACCCACCCCAACGTGTCCAGTAAAAAAAACTGCAGATTTCAGATCATGTTAACACTCGAAAAATCTACAATGCACCTGCTCTAACTACTATACTTTTCCTTGGCAGTACTGCTCAAATACTAGCCAGCTGCATAGAATTCTGTAGGCTGCCCTACATCAGCTACTGGACAAAGGCAATAATTAAATTAAAAAGCAAAAATCTTTTTTCAGTTTTGAGTAGAAGAGGAAGGATGAGAACCTTTGTCTGGTATTTACTGCTGTCTGTTAGCCTGGGTTCACACTGAAGGCAGGTTTAAAATCGTGCAAGTTCAGCCGAACTCGCACAATTTCAAACCTGCATTTCAGTCTGACTTTGCAAGCGATTTCAGAGACATCTGTGCGGATTCCTGCACAAATGTCTATTGAAATCGCCCCTGAAGTCGCCAAAAGTAGTGCAGGAACTACTTTTGGGAAACGGTGCGGCACTGCAAAGTTAGCGTTGCACCAATTTACAACAGCCCGCGATTTGACATGCAATTTGACAAATTGCATGTCAAAACGGTCCGATTCGAACGTGGGCTTAGAGAGATTTACCCTCACTTTTTAATCCCGGTGACAACGGTCTTACCAGACAGAAAATGCGAGAAAATCTGCAATAGGGACATAGGGAAATAATCTAGTTGGGGTTCTACCCTTCCCCCACTCTTCTAAAACAAAATAAAAAGAAGAGGTTTTATTTTTGTCAGTGTTAAAGTGATCCTAATGTCTAATTTTTTTTTCGTTTAAAAATAACAAATATGTTATACTTACCTGCTCTGTGCAGTCGACTTGCATAGGGCAGCCTGGATCCTCCTCTTCTCAGGTCCCTCTCTAGAGCTCCTGGACCCTCCCTCATGTTGAGTGCCCCCACAGCAAGCAGTTAGCTATGGGGGCACCCGAGTCGAACTACAGCTGTGTGTGTGTCCAACCTCTCTCTCCTATTTGGCTAACTGACTTTGATTGACAGCAGCGAGTGTGGCTTGGGGTTAAATTTCAGTACCATTAGCGGTAACCCCGAGCCACACTCGGGATTGCATCGCAGGATCCAGGAAGAGGTTACTTACCTTGTCCCCAGGCGGTATTCCCGAGTGTGGCTTGGGGTTAAATTTCAGTACCATTAGCGGTAACCCCAAGCCACACTCGGGATTGCATCGCAGGATCCAGGAAGAGGTTACTTGCCTTGTCCCCAGGATCCCGTGATGTACTCCCGCTGTGCTCGATGCGCTGTGTTTCCGGCTTCTGTTCTTGCGGCTTGCGTTGCAACGCATTGGGTGCGGAACCGGCGTCAATTTCAAAAAGTATGAAACACAACACATACACAATACATTGTAATCTTATTGGATTACATTACTGTATCAAATCATTTGACCTCAGTTTGTCCCCAGCACTTTGTCCAGTGCCCTGCCTGCAGTTTTACTGTTCTTTCTGACATTCTTTCTGCCTGGAAACTTGCATCCAAAAAGCGTGCCCCTACATCAAAAGCGGTTTGTGACCTGCTTGAAAACAGCAATAGCAATTCAGAATCACTTGCAGAATTGAGCGATAGTGATTCGTGGGGAAATTCGTCATCAGACACGGAAAGCGACCATTCTGCGACTGAGCTCAGTGATGTGCGAACTTGGTGGTCTATTGACTGTGGTACGGATCATGCAGCACCCCCAAGATTCCCATTTACTGGAGCACCTGGTAAGAAAGTGGACGTTGAAGATGACAACACCTTGGCATAACTACAACTATTTCTGATCGATGAGGTTATTAAAAAAATTGTTATGGAGACAAACCGGTACCAAGAGCAACAAACTACTACGCATCAGAAGTTTTCAAGAAGTAGAAAGTGGGAACCAGTGCCTAAAGATGAAATTTTCAAAATTTCTGGGCCTAATAATTCCTTTAGGGAGTGGTGGGGAAACCCCTGCAGAAGTGATATTGGACAACTAACAAATTACTTTCCCCTCCCTTCTTTGGCACGGTCATGTCAGAGTACAGATTTTCCCTGATTCGAAAACAACAAAGAATTTGATGAAACTACTCATCCTGCACCAAAACGCAAGAAAATTTGTGAACTATCTCAAATGATTCTAAAAAATTTCCAATGGAGCTATGTGCCAGAAAGATACATAAGCATAGATGAAAGTCTAATGGCCTACAAGAGAAGGCTCAGCTGAATACAATACATTGCATCAAAGAGAGCACGATTTGGCATAAAATCCTTCATGCTATGCGAATCGTCAACTGGCTACATTTGGAATTCAGTGCTACACACCGGGAAAGGAACAGAATTCAACCCAAAATTCAGCAACTTTGGAATAGTAACATCTACCGTTCTTTCACTGATTGAGCCATTGCTAAATCAGGGCTATTACGTAACTACTGACAACTTTTACACATCTCCTGAACTTTATGAGTTTCTTCTGCAGAACAAAACGGATGCCTATGGAACCGTTAGGGCTAACTGCCATGACATGCCGCCAATGTTTGGCAATAAGAAGCTGAAGACTGGAGAAATGGTTGCCTGGCAGAAAGGCAAAATGAGGGCACTGTGATGGCGTAACAAGGAAGATGTGTGCCTAATGAGTACAGTCCATAATACCTCCACTGTTATGGTACGCACAAAAGGTGGGAAAGAAATCATGAAGCCACCAGTAGTGATAGACTACAATAACACCATGGGAGGTGTTGACAGAGCCGATCAAGCAATGACATTCTATCCAGCAATGAGGAAACAACAAAAAAAGTACTACAATAAGATCTTCAGTCATCTTCTTGAGAAATGCTTGTGGAATGCCTAAATTCTGCTCAAAAAAAGAGTGACAAGCCTGTAATCCATTCTGACTTTATTTGGAAAGTTGCCAAAAGGAAACCAGGTTCCATTGTCCTGATTGTGACGTCTGACTGGTCGTCACTTCATGGATTAAATCCCACCAACTGAAAAAAAGTCAGCAACTACAAGGATGTGCGTGGTTTGTTGCTCGAATCGAGATGATAAGGAAAATAAAATCCAAAAGGAAACCAGGTTCCATTGTCCTGATTGTGACGTCGGACTTTGTGCAGTCCCATGTTTCAAAATGTTTCATACCTGGGATGTCTACTAGACTTGTTTGGACAGATTTAACTGAGTTATTCCTAAGAATTACAGGTCTCCAATATAAAATGCCAAATTTCAGTGTTTTTGATTTGATTATTTATTGAATAAAAATTTATTGAAAAAAAAGTAAATTATTATTATTATTATGCTATTATTTATAGTTATTTTTATTATATTATATTATGATTTTGTGTTTCAAAATTTATCAAACCCGGTATGTCTAATAGACTCTTGTTTGGAAAGATTTAAGTGAGTTAGTCCTAAGAATTACAGGCCTACAATATAAAATGCCAAATTTCCATGCAAAACAATGTACCACTTTGGCATTCTAAAATCAGACATAATCATACCACCAGGGAGGTTAAAAGAACTTAAATAAGTCATCACACCAGTAAATTCCTAGTTATTAGGCAGAGTTTAAACATTCTGTCAGACAAAGGAAGATGTAAAGCAAACTGTTCTTTTTTGCTACTGCTTTACCTAACCCATTGTGCTCTGTGAAGCCTTTGTCATGTGTTTGTTTGTAAATAAAGATTGCATATAAAAGTACAGATACACATGTGACTTTGCACTCTCTGGCAATTGAGTTGCAGCAAAAGTCGCAGCAAAGTAGTTTTCAAAATTGCTGTGACTTTAAGTCGCATAGATCAGAATGGGTGCCATTGAATCAATGGGCTTTGACTTGTCATGCAACTAAAGCACGCAGAATCTGGTCCAGCTGTGCACTGTAGTCAATCAGCTTCTAACTTCAGCTTGTTTAATTAAAGTGGTTGTAAAGGTAGGAGGTTTTTTATCTTAATACATCCTATGCATTAAGATAAAAAGCCTTCTGTGTGCAGCAACCCCCCTCGGCCCCCCTAATACTTACCTGAGCCCCATCTCTGTCCGGCGATGTCCACGAGTGTCTTAGCCATCTGCGACTCGCCCTCCTGATTGGCTGAGACACAGCAGCGGCGCCTTTGTCTGTCAATCAAGTCGGCTAGCCAATCAGGAGAGAGAGATGGTGGGGCCAGGCAGCGGCTCCACGTCTGAATGGACACAGGGAGCTGTGACTCGGCTTGGGAGCCCCATAGCTTGGGTGCACTGAACAAGAGGGAGGAGCCAGGAGCACAGAACAGGCACCTGAGAAGAGGAGGATCTGGGCGGCTCTGTGCAAATCCACTGCACAGAGGAGGTAAGTATAACATGTTTGTTATTTTTATAGAAAAAAAAAATGAGACTTTACAATCTATGCAGAGTTGCACCAGATTTTGCACTCTCCAGTTTTAGTAAATCAACCCAATAGTGGGTTATTTACAAAAACTGAAGAGTGCAAAATCTGGTGCAGCTGTGCATAGGAACCTGTTAGCTTCCATTTTTTTCCCCAAAGCTTAATTGAACAGGCTGAGGTTAGAAGCTGATTGGCTACCAAGCAGTGGCGGCCCGTCCATTAGGGGCGCCTGGGCGCCACCCCCTCTCTCCCCGCCACCGCCTATATGCATTGGATAGATTCATGCATAGCATGAATCAACTTTAAAGAAAAAGTACTCCACAATGTCTGAAGATACGGAGGTAAATGAGGGCTTGTTTTAAAGTATTTAACTGCTTGTTCAGAATACGGTAGCATGTTAATGAGCATAGTCTGGGTACAGGTTTAAATTGCCTGCACTGAAAAAGGCAGCCAATTAAAAAATTAATATTATACATGAATATCACAAAATAAAAAAAAACAATGGAGTAAAAAAAAAAAAAAATACAAATTTAGGCAGAAGTCAAGGCATTTAGAATAAAGACTTAGTTCAGTAAATAATGTCTTAATATGGGCAGCAAAAATGGTCACTGGTTCAAAATCCCAACCTTGACACCATCTGAATGGAGTTTGCATGTTCTCCCTGTGCCTGCGTGGGTTTCCTCCAGGTACTCCGGTTTCCTCCCAAAGACATGCTGGTAGGTTAATCGGATCCTGTCTAAAAATGGCCCTAGTATAAGTATTAATGTGTAGTAGGGACTTTAGGTTGTAAGCTCCTTGAGGGTAGGGACTGATGTAAATGTACAATGTATATGTAAAGCGCTGCGTAAATTGACGGCGCTATATAAAGTACCTAAAATAAATAAATACATGAGATGAAATGTTTTTCATATCTGATTAGCTATTTAAAGTGAGCACATTTTTATTTACCGACATCCACTGCCTTTACTCCTTAGATAAATTAACCCCATCGAGGGGCCATACACACTTTAATGCAGTGATCTGACACACATGCATTTTGGTATACTGTATTGAAGCAAATTTAAATAGGCTGCCCATTTTTCTTGAATGGGTCATCAGCACACCTCAACCAATTCGAAAAATAGGTCCTGCACAGTTTTTGCAGTGCCATGACGCACATTATGATGTAAATGAGTCCCGAGTGTATTGTACAGCAAATCCCGTGCCAATGGCGTGTGACTCTTTAACATGCTGAAATTCTGCAGCAATGTCTTCTCTTAGGCTGCATCTTCTGTAATAAAAAGCAGACCACTAGAATTAAGTAACCTGATTTTAGAAAATGATTGTATGGTACAGTCACGATTTATTTTTATATCTGAAGTTTTATATTTTATGTAAAAAATAACTGTACAGGACCTATTTTTCTAATTGGTTGAGGTGTGCTGATGACCCATTCAAGAAAAATGGGCAGCCTATTTTAATTCCTTCAATATACCAAAATGCATGTGTGTCAGGTCACTGCATTAAAGTGTGTATGGCCCCTCGATGGGGTTAACTTATGTAAGGAGTAAAGGCAGTGGATGTCGGTAAATAAAATAAAATGTGTTCACTTTAAATAGCTAATCAGATATAAAAAAACATTTTTTCCCTGGCGGTATGATTATGTCAGATTTTTGAGTCCCAAATCGGTACAATGGTTTTGCATAGAAATTTGGCGTTTTATATTGTAGGCCTGTAATTCATAGCAATAACACACTTAAATCTGTCCAAACAAGAGTCTAGTAGACATGAAGTTTGAAACACAAAATCATAAATTTTAATATAATAAATAACTATAAATAATTATAAAAAATAATAATATAATAATAATAAAATGAATTTCCCAGCAATTCACTATCGCTCAATTCTGCAAGTGTTCTAATTTACTATCGCTGTTTCTAGCTGGTCTAAAACCACTTTTGACGTAAAGGGACACTTTTTAGTTGCTATGGACAATCTCCAGTTTCCAGGCAGAAAGAACAGTATATATAATATAAAACTGCATGCAGGGCATAGGAAAAAGCACTGGGGACAAAAGTGATGTAGAAGATAGAAGAATGTAATCTGTAAGATTACAATGTACTGTATGTGTTATGAATTTTCCCGGCACAGAGAGGATTCGGCAGGAGGACAGAGCCCGCAGACACAGCGGGGGGACATCGCAGGATCCTGGGGACAAGGTAAGTCCACTGCACCAGGATCCTGCAATGCAATTTTGAGTGTGGCTCGGGGTTACCGCTAATGGTACTGAAATTTAACCCTGAGCCACACTCGGGAAAACTGCCAGGGAGGTTAAAGAGGTAGTAAACTGCAAAGAAAAAAAAAAAAAACCTGCAAGACAATGACATAATTAAATACTTACCTTAGAACAAAGCCCCCACAGCAGCGCCCGATCACCGCTGGGGGGCTGACATGTTCCCCGGTTTCTTCCGGGTTCGCAGGCTCCGGCGCTGTGAGTGGCCAGAGCAGCAAAGACATCACTCCATTCCCGCAAGAAGCTCTGAAGCACCTTCAGAGCACATGCGCCGCTGACGTCAGCGACTGCATGGCGGGTGAATATCTCCTAAACCGTGCAAGTTTAGTAGGTATTCATTTTACCTACAGGTAAGCCTTATTATAGGCTTAAAGAGGTGTGCCCACAAAAAAAAAAAATTAAAAGTCAGCAGCTACAAATACTGCAGCTGCTGCCTTTTAATAATCGAACACTTACCTGACCCAGGGTCCAGCGATGCGAGGGAACGAGGCCCCCCCTCGTTCTCCGCTCGCGGCGCCGGCATTCTTAATGTGGGCACCCGGCTGTGGCTTCACAGCCGGGGCACCCACTGCGCATGCGCGAGCGGCCCCGGGCGCCGTGATTCGACGCTCACTCGTCCCAGATGACTGTGCGGCGCCTAGGGGAAGTGACGTCAGTTGCTGGGCACTGAAGGTGGCAGACTACGAGGGACCCCCTAGCAACAGGCATTTAGAGGTGAGTAAACATTTTTTTTTTTTTCCAATTATTTTTTTTTACATTTTTTTAATGATTTTTAAGCCAATTTTTTTTTTTTGGTGGCAACACCACTTTAACTGTAGGTAAAAATCACCAAGCAAGGTTAAGGCTCCATGCACACTGAAGCTCATAAACTGCAGTTTATTGGAGTTTGGGCGTTTTTTTTTTAAAAGCCCATAAACTCCACTCTATGTTAGCCTATGTGTCCATGCACACATGGACGTTCTTTAGCTTTAATGAGCAGTGGCGTTTATGGGCTTTTTTCTGAAGGCCAGAAATTCACGTTCAAAGTGCTGTTTTTCACCACCAAAAAAAGCCAAACGCTCATGAACGCTCATGAACGCGCGTTAATTAGCGTTCAGCGTTCTATTTTTTCAATGCATTGAGGGAGTTTGGAATACATTGTGGGATTTTTGTAGTGTCCTCTGTGTATTTTTATTAAAAACGCCCATAAACGCTAACGCTATAAAACGCTCATAAACGCTAGTACAAAATGCTGTTAAAAGCACATTTTTCAACCAGCGTTTTCTGCCAGCAGTCTGGCGTCCAGAAAAAGCTTTTTTTGAGCTTCAGTGTGCATGGAGCCTTAAAGTGAAACCAGATCATCTGTAGGTGAGTATATCAGTATCAGTATGAAAGGACATGGAAGACCTAATGCCACGTATACACGACCAGACTTTTTGACAGCAAAGGTCCAATGGAACAAATCCGTCGGACAATTCGATCGTGTGTGGGCTTCATCCGACCTTTGCTGTCCAAAAATCAGACGGACTTTAGAAATAGAACGGGTTTTTAAATTTTCCCGCTGGAACTCCACCGGTCCCAGTTCCTATCGGGAAACCCATTTATCTGTATGCTGGACGGACCAAATACGATGAAAGGGCAGCTACAGCACCTGCCCGCGAGAATGTTTAGGATTGCGCTGGTTTTCGGCTGCAGGATACTGTACATCTCGCGCTCGCTGCAATAGGAAAAACACATTTTCCTATTGCAGCGAGCGCGCGAGAGAGGCGTCAATGTCCCTTAGGTCTGGTATGAATTTTAAGAGGAACCCCCTACCCTGAAAAACGGTGTGGGGGTCCCCCCAAAGTCCATACCAGACCCTTATCTGAGCACGCAGCCCGGCCGGTCAGGAAAGGGGGTGGGGACAAGCGAGCACACCCCCCTCCTGAACCGTACCAGGCCACATGCCCTCAACATGGGGGGGTGGGTGCTTTGGGGAAGGGGGGCGCCCTGTGGCCCCCCTACCCCAAAGCACCTTGTCCCCATGTTGATGAGGACAAGGGCCTCTTCCGACATCCCTGGCCGTTGGTTGTCGGGGGTCTGCGGGCGAGGGGGCTTATCAGAATCCGGGAGCCCCCTTTAATAATGAGCACAGCTGAGGTACAGCCCCAGGAGGAAGTCAGCACAGCACAGGGATGGTGGGAGCCCCTCATAATGAGCACAGCTGGGGTACAAACCCAGGAAGTCAGCACAGCACAGGGATAGTGGGAGCCCCTCATAATGAGCACAGCTGGGGTACAGCCCCAGGAGGAAGTCAGCACAGCACAGGGATGGTGGGAGCCCCTCATAATGATCACAGCTGGGGTACAAACCCAGGAAGTCAGCACAGCACAGGGATGGTGGGGAGCCCCTCATAATGAGCACAGCTGGGGTACAGCCCCAGGAGGAAGTCAGCACAGCACAGGGATGGTGGGAGCCCCTCATAATGAGCACAGCAGGGGTACAGCCCCAGGAAGTCAGCACAGCACAGGGATGGTGGGAGCCCCTCATAATGAGCACAGCTGGGGTACAGCCCCAGGAGGAAGTCAGCACAGCAAAGGGATGGTGGGAGCCCTCATAATGAGCACAGCAGGGGTACAGCCCCAGGAGGAAGTCAGCACAGCACAGGGATGGTGGGAGCCCCTCATAATGAGCATAATGAGTCCGACAACTGCCATATTGAGAAAGGTCTTTTTTGCTTTTTAAATTCATCATAATGAACATTCTTAATTGTTACGAAAAGTTAACGAACCTAATGACTAATACGAAACGTAAAAAAACTAAACAAATTTATTGATGGCGCACATGTTTAGAACAACCAGACAGATCAGGGTTAAAGTTGTGGAGAAGTTAAAAGCAGGGTTAGGTTATAAAAAAATATCCAAAGCTTTGACCATCTCACGGAGCACTGTTCAATCCATCATCCGAAAATGGAAAGAGTATGGCACAACTGCAAACCTACCAAGACATGGCCATACACCTAAACTGACAGGCCGGGCAAGGAGAGCATTATTCAGAGAAGCAGCCATGAGGCCCATGGTAACTCTGGAGGAGCTGCAGAGATCCACAACTCAGCTGGGAGAATCTGTCCACTGACAACTATTAGTCGTGAACTCCACAAATCTGACCTTTATGGAAGAGTGGCAAGAAGAAAGCCATTGTTGAAAGAAAGTCATAAGAAGCCCCGTTTGCAGTTTGCAGCAAACATGTGGAAGAAGGTGCTCTGGTCAGATGAGACCAAAATTGAACTTTTTGGCCTAAAAGCAAAACGCTATGTGTGGCAGAAAACTAACACTGCACCTCACCCTGAACACACCATCCCCACCGTGAAACATGGTGGTGGCAGCATCATGTTGTGGGGATGCTTTTCTTTAGCAGGGACAGGGAAGCTGGTCAGAGTTGATGGAAAGATGGATGGAGCCAAATCCAGGGCAATTTTAGAAGAAAACCTGTTATGCCGCGTACACACGGTCGGAATTCTTGTCGGAAAAAGCTCTGATGGTTTTCCCGTCGGAATTCCGACGGAATTTTGCTCAAACTGTCTTGCCTACACACGGTCACACCAAATTCGGATGGTCTGTAACACAGCGGCATAAAACATGTTCGACAGCACTATAGAAGGGAAGTTTAATGCTTCCGAGCATGCGTCGAATTGTTTCCGAGCATGCGTCAGAATTTTACGTGTCGGAATTGCATACACACGATCGGAAAATCCGATAGAAAGGTTTTCCGTCTCAATTCAAAGTCCGTTGGAAATTCCGACAGAAAAAGACCGATGGGCATACACACCGTCGGAAAATCCGTTGAAAAGCTCCCATCGGACTGTTTCCATCGGAAATTCCGACCGTGTGTACGCCGCATTAGAGTCTGCAAAAGACTTGAGACTGGGGCGGAGGTTCACTTTCCAGCAAGACAACAATCCAAACATACAGCCAGAGCTACATTCCGGTTTGGATCAAAGCATATTCATGTGTTAGAATTGCCCAGTCAAAGTCCAGACCGAAATCCAATTCAGAATCTGTGGCAAGACTTGAAAATTGCTGTTCACAGATGTTCTCCATCCAATCTGACAGAGCTTGAGCTATTTTGCAAAGATGATTGAGCAAAAAGTTCACTCTCTAGATGTGCAAAGCTGGTAGAGACATCCCAAAAAGACTTGCAGCTGTAGTTGCAGCGAAAGGTGGTTCTACAAAGTATTGACTAAAATACATTTACGTTTTTTGTTGTAACATGACAAAATGTGGAAAATTTATTTCAAGGGGTAAGAATACTTTTTCAAGGCACTGTATAACCTTTTATTTCTTAGAGCTCGATCATAAAGTAGAGCTACACTGCATCTGAGCAACACCAACCAAAATTAATATTTAATTAATTTACCCAGCTGATGTGAATGTACAATATATATATGTAAAGTTAATTGTTGGCGCTATATAAATACCTGTAATGAATAAATAGATAAATAAATTCATTTTTAATATTCAAGGCAAACTCAACCATCCATGTCTCCATGCTTTATTTTGCTAAGAAATCATATCCCCCAGAATTTCCATCTGTGGCCATCTTGAGTAAGGGTAGATGATTCATGCAGCGTTTACTTCATTGAATTCATCTGTCCTTAGCTCAGGCATGCAGGCAAGAAGGAGTGCTTAACTGAGAAAACCCCTCTTCCCCTCATGAAGATATCTGGGATGTATGACATCACTTGTCTAGGCATGGAAACCAGGAAGTAACTGAAGAAATGTAAAAAAAAAAAAAAAAGGTTAAGAGTAAATATGATATACTTTTCAATATATTTACTAATTATATCAGCATAAGGATTAAAAATAGTCAATGTTGATTGAGAGAGTGAAGTTTGACAGTTATTTCAGGAGAGTAAGGCTCCGTCACACCACCGTCCGTCATTAAGAATTAATGGCACCACCACGTGCCTGCAAAAGAGCTATGTGTTCTTGTGCGTTGTGCATGAACACGTATGATTTTGTGCGCGTTCCTGTAACACATAGATGTGAACCTAGCCTAATAACATACAGCTCCTCTGCAAGACCCAGCTACTGTAGAAAGCACCTCCCCAATTGCTCCCAGAGTACGCTAGTTCAAGAAAGGTGCCCCCCTCCCCATGTCCTTGGTCTGGGATCCCTCCAGCTGTTAACCTGTGATACCGGAGCTATTATGGATTTCACTGAGAAGGATGCTGTTTAGGAAGCTAATCGCAAGTAGCTGTGTGTGTTCTGAACTGTTTTACTGAAGTCATTCTCAGCTTGACTCTCTGTTGTTATAGAGTCTTAGGCCTGGTTCACACCTATGCAGGTTGCAGTTTGCATATTCCAGGTGCATTTTGCATTTTTCAATACACATTTTTTGATCCATTGAAGTCTATGGAACCAAAAACCAGAAAAAAGTCCCTGGCCCTTCCATAAAATGCACAGATGTGAACATGACCCATAGGAAACCATGTTACATGGACTGTAGTGTGTTTCTGCAAAACTGAAAATGCACTAAAAAAATGCATAGGTGTGAACTAGGCATTAGAGATACTATGCTATGCTGATTGATTGATTGAGCTACAGAGACATTGTTGTGAAGAGTTCATGTTTATGCAGCTTTTGTTATCAGTTTTGTACTACTCTGCAGTGCAGTGGTAGTGCATCCATAAGGGCGCACAGGCGCCATCCCCCCTCTCCAGCCGCCCTGTCTATGACCAATAGATAGATTCATGCATTGCATGGTCGCCGCTGCCACCCACTCTTCAGGTGCCCAGGCGCCTGAATTACAACGGTGGGGGCTCTAATAGGCATCAAAAAAGGTGACCTGCGAGCACCAAACAGCGAATGAACATTCACTTTCCTACCACCTCCCCACCAATCATGCTCGGGTCTGTTATTCGTCACCTGATTGGCTGAAATGACAGGCGCTGGGATTGGATGCCTATCAGGAGGAGAGGACGGGAGGAGAGGACGGGAGGAGACACGTGGAGGACACTGCACGCTGTTGTCACCCACTGCCCCACTGAGACAGGGTAAGTGCCAGACAGATGGCAAGCTGGCGCGGGGGGACACAGTGGCGGCATTTGATGGCACAGTGGTAGCATTTGATGGGCACAGTGGCAGCATTCAATGGGGCACAGTGGCAGCATTTGATGGGCACAGTGGCAGCATTTGATGGCCACAGTGTCAGCATTTGGTGGCCATAGTTTCAGCATTTGGTGGCCACAGTTTCAGCATTTGGTGGGCACAGTGGCAGCATTTGGTAGGCACAGTGGCTGCATTTGGCGGGCACAGTGGCTGCATTAGATGGGCACAGTGGCTGCGTTTGATGGCAGAGTGGCTGCGTTTGATGGCATAGTGACCGCGTTTGATGGGCACATCGGCTGCGTTTGATGGGCACATCGGCTGTGTTTGATGGCACAGCGGCTGTGTTTGACGGGCACTGTAAGGCTGCAAAAATTTTGAGCACCAGCCGCCACTGCTGCAGTATATGCATGCACTTTGCTATTCTGACCCTGTTTTGCATTATGACTGGCTTCTGATGAAAAGTCATGCTGGAAAACCAACATTTGATCAGCGCTTGCAACCAATAGTTGTAGCCTTGATCTGTGTATTGTGACTGGGGGTTGGGGGAGGGAATCTGGGGGGACCCCACTGTCAGTATACAATAGCTAGTGCAGGGGAGATCCCTGCATCCACATTGTTTGTGTTGATGTGGCGATCTGTCATTTTTTTGTAGCGCCCTCTAATGTGTGCTACTAGAATTGGAGTAGGCACTGAATCTAGGTCAGTGTTATTAGAGGCCAGGGCTGGATGACTCATCCTGGCAGCTCTCTGGTGCTTCCTCATTTCTAGAATCTAGAATATTACTCAGAAGATAATCCACAATGTGTAAACTTTAGGATTGTCTTCACTTACCTTATGCCCGCCGCAGGAACTGCTGAGAACAGACAGATTCCAGCCTTCACCCATCACGGCGGGTGGCATTGTGCCAACCTTCAGGGTTCTGGGTTCCTACTCACAGGAACCTCTTCCCTGGACCTGTAGAAGACTCTGCCAGAAACACTTCGTGCCACTGTTATATTAGTACACAAAAGCCTGGATCCCAGAGCCCAGACCTCCATGGAGAGACATTACAGGCAAAACCTTGTTTCTTCTTATCACAAGGCCCGGGTACCATCCATCTTAGGCATTTTAGCATTGGCCCGAGATATGGAGCCGGTTGTATAGCTCCTAGGTCCTCGCAGACCATCAAACAGAGCTTTCTTCTTAGCACATCTTCAATGTGACCAAACACCTTAGACACTGGCGAAAAAAATGAGGTACTCTCCATATGGGAGGGGTTATATAGGGGAGGAACTCACTGTAATTAGGGTTATCAGTGTCCAATCACCTGAAGGTACTATCTAACCCACTAAGTAATTATCAAGCCTCTGTGTCCCGTGATGTATGAACAAGAAAGTTTAATGCCACACAGGGGTCAAACATTGTTTGGCAGTATCAGAGTCTGAATGCAGCCCTTTCATAACCTGTTGCCATGCAAGATACAAGTCCCACCAATCCTGCGATACACAAAAAGTGATTAGACTGATGTATGAGAAGATGCCAGAGAGTTAGACACCAAATATGTCTGGAAGACAGATGGATCACATTACAACTCCTAAGCATGTGAAATCATAATTGCTTTCTGTTCAATAATTTGTTGATTGCAGCACTGTAAGCACCGTTCACATCGGGCCGATTTGGCATGAGATTTGTATAAATCGGCGGCTATTGCCGGCAATAGCACCGTCCGAATTGGTGCAACGCCGACTTTGTACGCCGCACTGATTCCCAAAAGTAGTCATGCACTACTTTTGGCGACTTCGAGGGCGATTTCAATAGACATCTGTGCAGGAACCCACACAGATGTCTCTGAAAGCGCTCCCAAAGTTGGACTGAGATGCAGGTATGAAATTGTGCGCGTTCAGCTGAACGCGCACGTTTCTAATCCGCAGTCTGAACCTAGGCTTAAACATGATCAGATGGAAATATAAATATAGTTAGAAGTGTTGGCATTCAGGGTGGATCTGCTGAACATCATAAAACACTTCAACGCCCACTTTAGACTCTTTGATTGGTTATGTTAATTCTGTACGCACCCGCATCAAGAACCTGAAAAGATAACTGCAATTACAACAGCTCTTGCTTATCATGAAAATTATGAAAGAATATTACGAGACATTTATGAAAACCAGTGAGACTAATCAGACGGGACTCGGCATAAAATGAAAGACCAGGTAAACTTTGTATAGTACTTTTGACTTTTAATCCAGTTTTTTGTTTGTTTTGTAATATGTTTTCTGTAAATCTTTTCAAATTTTAGTTTCTTTTCACCAAGCAATATTTTAAATTGTTAAGCTAAGCCTCTGAATGCTCTAAATGAGAAATGAAAGCATCCTTGCCTCTGTGAGGGATTTCACCCTCTCAGTGTCCCTGGCTAGCATAGCCGGGAAGGAATGTATTGCAATTCGATCTGCCCAGAGGAGACATGCAAAAACTTCTCTGACAGCAAAAGGGTTAAGGGGGTTGTACACCTCTCAAATTAAAAATTAACAAAGCATATCCTTCTATAGCAGGGGTAGCAATCTTTTGACCATACTGTGCCAGCTCTGATCAAACCAATTCCAGCACCTTCACACCTCAGATCACACCCAAGTCCTGCACTTTCATACCTCAGATCAGCTCCAATTCCTGTACCATCACACCTCAGATCAGCCCCAATCTCAGCGGCCCCACTGCTGGAGAGAGAGAGAGTGGACTGCAGCCCCCAGCATGCCCATGGCACAGGAGAAGAGGAGGAGTTGACCAGTGTGCTGGGGAGAAGACACCACAAGGAGCCTGGGACAGGGAAGGAGAGCCACAAGGTAGACAGGATCACAGGAAGAGAGGAGCTCTTTCCCCTTGCCGGTTGTGGTGGAGACATTGCGGTGTGGACCAAGTGGTGACCCTTTCTGTCAGTAAGCTCCACAGGTGGAGGCCAGTGACTGGCGGCAGACATCCTATCAGCTGCGAGGACACCCGGGTCACCTCCAGGCGCATCTATACAGGCATCGCTGGGTCCCTGGGTCATCAGGTTGCCAGTCGGGCATCCTTCAGGAGTTTGTTCCAGGACATGCTTTGGGCCTTGGTGTCATCAGGATTAGTGAGCGGGCGGAAGCGCACCCTGTGCACACTCTAAAAGAGACACTGCATGCAGACATCTTTAGCTTATTTTCCCACATTATGGCTTTCAAGGAGACACTTTGCATAAATTATTCCCTGTTGGTGGCAATTGCTGTGCAGAGATCTTTTTGAGCCCCCTCTTTTCTTTCTCCTACAACTTAAAAGACTGAAAAGAAAGAGTGCAACATATTGGCACACATTAAAAGGGAACTAAAAAGTTGCATTCTCTGAATATTATTGTTTATTGCACTGTGCATTTATGTTCTGGACCCGTGGTCTCATGATTTTAATTCTCCCTTTCTTACCTCCGCCCATAGGCCATCTCAGTGCCTGTGGGTTGGTTAAACTGTAATCTACTTGTATTGCATACCTCTTTTGTGCTCAGTTGCCCAAATATCAAAGTTTACCACAGGTAACTAACTACCTGTTTTAGTTATTACTATCTTGTTTGCTGCTAAGCCTGTTAGTAAAATATTTCTTTGATCTGCTACAGTCTGGTATCCTATTACTTTGTGTCTGCAGTAAAATTACTTTAATCAGGTATGCCAGAGGGGTTGAGGTTGTTCTTGGGGTTTAGGCGCAGAACAGAGAACCCAAAATTACCAAGCGGCTCCTTTGGGGGTGGCACTACACTTATCACCCCAATTCCTGTGCCTTCAAAACTCAGATCAGCCCAATTCCTTCACATTCACACCTCAAATCACCCCAATTCCTGTACCATCATACCTCAGATGTCCCTAATTCCTGAAGCTTTATACCTCAGATCAGCCCCTGTTTCTGTACATATAAACCTTAGATTGGCCCCAATTCTTGTACAACCACCTCAGATCAGGCCGAATTTCTGCACATTCAGATTTCAAATAAGCCCCAGTGGATGCATCTTTTCACCTCAGATCAGCCCAATGCCTGCCTCTTGACAACTCAAATCAACCCCAATTCCTGCACCCTCACGCCTCAGGTCAGACACAATTTCTGCACCTTCAGATCTAAAATAAATCCCAGTGCATGCACCTTCAGACCTCATTTCACCCCATTTCCTACACCTTCACACTTCAGATCAGCCACAGTTCCTGCACCCTCAAACCTCAGGCAGTCCCAATTACTTTACCTCTAAATGAGTAATTCCCAATAGTTGGTTAATTTCCAGTCCAAAATGAGAGCAAGCAGCCTGAGGCATCCAACTCAACACCAGGGCCGGATCCAGCTTCTCTGATGTGGGAGTGCAGTAAAAAAATGTCAGGGGGCAGAGGATGGGGGGTCAGCAGGGCAAAGGATAGGGTCGGCAGTTTATAGGGCAGTGTAGAGAGGCCATTAGTTTGTAGGGCAGCGTACAAGGTTCAGCAGGGCAGAGGATGAGATGTTAGCATGGGAATGTACAGAAGTCTGTAGGGCAGAGGACAGGTGTCGGCCAGAAGGGCAATGTACAGGGGTCAGCAAAACAGAGGACAGGGTTCAGCAGGGTAGACTGCAGTGGTTAGCAGGGCAGAGGACAGAGGTCAGTAGGGCAGTGTACAGGTATAAGTAATACAGAAGACAGGGTTGATCATTGTGAACTACAGGGGTAAGCAGGGCAGAAAACACTGATCCATAGGGCAGAGGGCAAGGGGTGAGCAGGGCAGTGTATAGGGGTCAACAGTACAGTGTACAGGGGTCAGCGGGTCAGAGTACGGGGTCGGGAGGGCAGCAGACAGGATTCAGCAGGGCAGGGACAGTGGTCAGTAGGGCAGAAGTCAGGTTTCAGCCGGGCGGACAACAGGGGTTAACAGGGCAGAGGACAGGGGGTCAGCAGGGCAGTGTACATGGGTCAACAGTGCAGGGGAGAGGAGTCAGCAGGGCAATGAACTGAGTCCAGCAGGTCAGAGGACAGAACAAAAAAATAGCAGACAATTACAAACTGTGCAGATGGAGGCTGTGTTTGTAAAAGAATATGATCTCAGTTATGTGCTGTGTGTGAAGACGAGATCTGCTGAGTTCATCCAGCTAAGATCTAAATGGACACAGCCAATGCTAGATCCCTCCTGAACATCAGCTGCTATAATGTCATTTTAATGGGCTTAATGAAGTGGGAATAGAGGCAGATAGGAGGTGGGAAAAAAACAGCCTACTCCCTTCTGTATAGCCAGCCACAACCGCCAGCCAGCTTTGTTGGTGTGTAGGAGGGTGTCCCAGACTTCCTTTGCTGGCTGTCATATATGTGGGGGTTGCCAACCCCTGCTCTATAGTGTGTACTTGCCTCAACCCAAAGCACCTTATGTGATTTCTGTCTGCTCTGCAATCTGCATGGGTCACTTCTGACAGTTTATGCCAGTACCAAACAATCCAGGGACAGACCCTCCCAACCCCTGGCAGTACACAATAGGTGATTGACAGCCTCAGCTGTGCATGTTTCCTTATTAGAACATGAAGAGGGAACATGTCCACACAGGTCTCAGATTACACTCAGCTCCTTGTTGTACAGTGTGTGACATCAGATTCCTGCTCCCTGCTGCCTGAAGCTCAGAAATTCCGTGTAAAATGTGTTCTTTAGAATGCTGTGGAAGAGAGAGGGCTGCAGAAAAACAGGTACAACCTATGTATGCGGATTTGTTTAATCTCTGTGTATCACCTGAGGCTAGTCACTTCACTTTACAACCACTTCAAGGATGATTTACTCCACAGTAGCTGCAGTTACATTGATTAGTTCTTTTTACTGCTTTTTAGAATATGTAAACTTTGAACATTTATATCCTGGCTGCGATTCTACTTTAATAACATAGTTATGTGAATAGGCCCTGATTCACACCTGTAAATTTTCTAGTGCTTTTTGCATTTTGCAGATTTGCACTTCAGCCCATTTCACATGGTTTCCTATGGAACACGTTCTGTAGTGCAAATCTGCAAAATGCAAAAAGCACTAAAAATGCATTGGTGTGAATCCAGCCTTAAAGTCAAAATGAAGTTGGAATGCACTGAGATATGAGTTCACCTTAAAAAAGTGAATGTGCATATTGCAGGTGATGTATGGATCTAAATGAATTATCCCTTTCTAAAGGCTAAACAATCTACACAACAGCATTATCAGGATGAGCAACTTTAAACAGGAGTTTTTGTACTCAAGGTCATGTGAACAATGGATACAAACCTCACATGCATTAGAATAATGCATTTGACGCACAATGCCAAATCTTAGTAGTCTGTATGATCTAGCATTTTTCTATTGTGTAATATGAACTCACACCCTTCTTTGTTAGCCAAAAAGCCATCGCATTGCGGTAAGTGATACAACTGCAATGTATAAAGCTTTAACTCTAGGCTGTCTGAATCAAATCTCTATCTTCACTTGCAGTACTATCATACAGTCGGTACACTTTCTTCTTATTATTTATTACAGGTACTTATATAGCGCCATCTATTTATGCAGCGCTTTACAACTATATTGTACATTCACAGGCCTTGTCCTCAAGGAGCTTACAATCTAAAGTATAAAACTCACATTCATACATACAGGGGCCAATTTAGATAGAAGCCAATTAACCTACCAGCATGTCTTTTGGGTGTGGGAGGAAACCAGAGTGCCTGGAGGAAACCCACACAAGCACAGTATCATATTTTATAGTGGGGCTAGCACAAAGGCACCAACATGTTGCAATGCTGTGTGAGGCTTACATGTTTTTTTTATGTCGCAATATATCTATCTATAGTGTCTGTGTCTCATACTGGGTTCCCCTTTCCAGTCTGTTGTTTTAAATTTGGCTTCACACACAGAATAATTTTTTTTTCACACCAGTGAGTGGAACTTGCATATATTTTTAAAGCTCTCTTAACACCAAACAGGGAGTTCTACCTCATAGGCAATAACAGTTTTCTGCCTACTATATACACTGGCCTCCCCATATTCCAATAAAGAGCGGGTGACGTATCAGGAAGGGGTTGTGCACACATACGTTTGCAGGCGCAAGGGAGCTTGTGCATAAAACCTAGCATTTACCTCACACCTTGGGAGCAGCAGCTGGTGTGTACAGCCAACAACAGAAGAGCATTGCTGTACGCGCTTATACTTGTTTAAATGCTGATACTCTTTCGCATCAGAGTTTACCGGCGTGAATGTGTATGACAAACATCAGTATGCATGTAGCCCTAAAAGAACAGTATGGGCGATTTAAATCTTGAATCGAGTTGAGAGGTCAAATCGATTAAAAATTTCAGCAAATCGATTTTTTTTTTTTACCAGGACCGGCGGTGACACCGTGCCGCTCTTGAGGTGCTGCGGGCAGGAGTTTTGTAGGCGAGGCCGCGGCTTTGGCCTAGTCCGCAAGGCCGGACACCGCGGACTAGGCCGAAGCCACAGCCTTGCCTAAAAACTCCTGCCCGCAGCTCCTCAGTGTCCATCAAAAAAAAAAAACTCGATTCGAATCGTGAATCAAGTTTTTTTTTTTTAAATCGCAGATCTTTTTTTTTTTTTTTGAAGAAAATCGCCCAGATCTAGTATGGGATTTGTTTTCTTTTCAAGAATCATACTTAGCAAGGTGGATGCGGCATCTGTCCCCTCAGGCTCTAAAACTGAGAACTGAGCAATCAAACACTGCCGATCTCTCGGTTCTCAGAGATCCCTGAGCAGAGAGCTGGTGTCAGTCAACAGTTCTCTGCTCTGTCCCTCCCCCGTTCTCACTGAAGCGCTGGGCTGTAAAGAGGGAAGGAGCAGCTGCCTCAGGCTCTCAGGGGCTTGCTGAGAGGCTGAGCCGGGCGCCGGTCCAGGCATGTAGGCGGATCTGAACCTTATGGTCATGATATTTCCCGAGCCTGGACCGGCTCTGTGACATCAGCTGACAGCGGGCACACAAACACAATATTATAACTAGTTTGTGGTTAAATATAAAAGATGATGTTCCATCAAGTAAATAGATACCAAACATGTCAAGCTTTAACATTTTGCATGCCCATGAAATGGCGACAACTACGGTACATAAAAATCACTGGTACTGGTAAACTGCAATATATCATCTTTTTTCTTTTTAGGTTTAGATACACTTTGATTCAAAACAAACATACAACCGTTAAAGTTGCAGGAAAGGCTGATATGCATTCTGCATACTTGTTTTGGGTAGATGAATAATCTAGCCCAATCACAATAAAAGTAGGGGCTCAGACAGTTACAGTGGTGTGAAAAAGTGTTTGCCCCCTTCCTCATTTCCTGTTCCTTTGCATGTTTGTCACACTTAAGTGTTTCGGAACATCAAACCAATTTAAACAATAGTCAAGGACAACACAAGTAAACACAAAATGCAATTTGTAAATGAAGGTGTTTATTATTAAAGGTGAAAAAAAATCCAAACCATCATGGCCCTGTGTGAAAAAGTGATTGCCCCCTAAACCTAATAACTGGTTGGGCCACCTTTAGCAGCAACAACTGCAACCAAGCGTTTGCGATAACGTGCAATGAGGCTTTTACAGCATCCTGGAGGAATTTTGGCCCACTCATCTTTGCAGAATTGTCCTAATTCAGTTACATTAGAGGGTTTTCGAGCATGAACGGCCTTTTTAAGGTCATACCACAACATCTCAATAGGATTCAGGTCTGGACTTTGGCTAGGCCACTCCAAAGTCTTAATTTTGTTTTTCTTCAGCCATTCGGTGGTGGACTTGCTGGTGTGTTTAGGATCATTGTCCTGCTGCAGAACCCAAGGTCGTTTCAGCTTGAGTACACGAACAGATGGTCGGACATTCTCCTTCAGGATCTCTTGGTAGACAGCAGAATTCATAGTTCCTTTTATCACGGCAAGTCTTCCAGGTCCTGAAGCAGCAAAACAGCCCCAGACCATCACACTACCACCACCATATTTTACTGTTGGTATAATGTTCTTTTTCTGAAATGCAGTGTTCCTTCTACGCCAGATATACTTGGACACACACCTTCCAAAGAGTTCCACTTTTGTCTCATCGGTCCACAGAATGTTGTCCCAAAAGTCTTGGGGATCATCAAGATGTGTTGTGGAGAAATTGAGACGAGCTTTGATGTTCTTTTTGCTCAGCAGTGGTTTTCCTCCTTGGAACTCTGCCATGCAGGCCATTTTTGCCCAGTCTTTTCCTGATGGTGGAGGCATGAACGCTGACCTTAACTGAGGCAAGTGAGGCCTGCAGTTCCTTGGACGTTGTTGTGGGGTCTTTTGTGACCTCTTGGATGAGTCGTCGCTGCGCTCTTGGGGTAATTTTGGGCGGCCGGCCACTCCTGGGAAGGTTCACCACTGTTCCATGTCTTCGCCATTTGTGGAGAATGGCTCTCACTGTGGTTCGCTGGATTCCCAAAGCTTTGGAAATGGCTTTATAACCCTTTCCAGACTGATAGATCTCAATTACTTTCTTTCTCAATTGTTCCTGAATTTCTTTGGGTCTCGGCATGATGTGTAGCTTTTAAGGATCTTCTGGTGGACCTTACTGTGTCAAGCAGCTCCTATTTTAAGTGATGCCTTGATTGTGAACAGGTGTGGCAATAATCAGGCCTGGGTGTGGCTAGAGAAATTGAACTCAGGTGTGGACAACCACAGTTATAGTATGTTTTAACAAGGGGGGGCAATCACTTTTTCACACACAGGGCCATGATGGTTTGGATTTTTTTTCACCTTTAATAATAAACACCTTCATTTACAAATTGCATTTTGTGTTTACTTGTGTTGTCCTTGACTATTGTTTAAATTGGTTTGATGTTCCGAAACACTTAAGTGTGACAAACATGCAAAGGAACAGGAAATGAGGAAGGGGCAAACACTTTTTCACACCACTGTATAGTGTCCTTTTATATTGGCTGCTATATGTGGTTATTGTGATTGTCGCATAGTGATAATGTAATTGAGAGCCCCACCTTCTGGCTCCTGATCGTCAGTTCCCTTATCTGTCATGCAGCGTTGTTGATATACTTACCGTATATACTCGAGTATAAGCCGACCCGAATATAAGCCGAGGCACCTAATTTTACCACAAAAAAATGGAAAAGCTTATTGACTCCAGTAAAAGGCCAAGGGTGAGAAATGCACAGATACTGTAAGTGGAAAAGAGGGTCAACAATGCCCATTTGCAGCCTCACTGTGCCCATTTGCATGCTTCACTGTGCCCATTTGCAGCCATAGGTCCCCCAAACTTAAAACTTGGTAATTAAGGTTTCCCAGATGCCCCCTATCTGCAGCTAAAATTTGGGGTCTCTGGACCCAAAGGGTCCTGAAATAACATTGCTACAGATGGACACAGTTGACCGACTTTGGGGACCCGTATTTTGGGGCCACTTGATGCTAGGAACCCAATTTGGTATTCAAACTCAGTCAAACTAGCACTATAACATATCCAAAGATGGGCTTCCTATTACCAAGTGGCCCGAGATACGGGGCCCCAAAGTCGGTTCAGAAAATGTCAAGCACTTTTCTGCAGCAGAGAATGACATTTTCTGAACCGACTTTGGGGCCCCGTATAAAATGTGCTGAAAAACTCGGCTTATACTCGAGTATATACGGTACATACCTGCCCAGCGAATACAGCATTGTCTTGCTGCAATCCCCTGCATTGCTGCAACATGCTGAGTCCAGTGCCACCATCTTCTCTCTGATGATATCAAGAGCTTGGTGGCCTTTTCTGGGTTCAGACAGTTGGCCCCCAATGACATGTGCATCTAAGCCATCTAAAGGCTCTGTATATCTTCTTCAGCAGCCTCCTTGGATATGTTATGGGGATATCCCAGTAGGCTGCGGGAGCAGACATATCATTCTGGCCTAGGCGAGAATAGCAGTTGGGGTGGGCTAGATTAAAACATTATAACAAATTTAAGAAAGCAAAGAAAAAAATCAGCTTTTTAAACTTGTGGAGGGTTGTAAGGAGGAAAACAGCAATTTTAGAGTGAAAGTACACTTTAAGTTTGTGGTGCTCAAAACATAACTGTAGCACCCTGGAGTTTAGGCAGGGTTGCTCCTCACAAATTTATTTCCCAGGAGTAGTCATCCTGGTTGATTGCTAGAGATCTATTAATTTCTTTAATTGGCCTTGTTGCACTTTTCTCTTCTATCACTAGGAGGCCCGGATACTTGGTGGTACTAGATACGAAAAAAGGCAACGCAAGGTCAAGTTATGGGTATATGGGGTATCTCAGCCAATGGGCAGGGGTTTTCTTGAATTCCTTGGCCTGCTAGGAGAAGCTATATATTCGGGTGAAGTCAGGTGATCTGTGTTCTGTGCCACCTGGATGGATGTCTGGGTGCACATGTGTTGTATTGCTGGGGTTGCTAGGCCAGAGATGGGGCCTATCCTGGGCGTAGGGCCTAGGATAAATCCAAGGAAAAAACCAAGCTTAACTTACTGACCAGCTCACAGACAACCGATTAAACCTGGCTAACAGTATGCGTTAAAAGCAGGGGTTAAGCCTGCACACATTTGCAAATGCATGCGTAAGCCACAGAGCCACGTCATGGCATCCTGGTATCTGTGGCACCTAACACTAACTTATAAGTGTCCTCACAGTGGATGCACATGCATTCTAATGGATAGGTGAGGACAGGTGGACTGAAGGGGAGTCCACTCCTTCTTAAAAGATACAGGGGCACACAGAACACCCAGCAAATAGCACAATGGCTGCAAAGGTGTCAGTGCGTTGCCTGACCAAGCAAACACAGCAGTGATACAAAAAAAGACGCCATTTGCCCTTAACTATCCAGAAGCAAGAGAGTAGTGCAGGGTTGGAACTGCGGCCTGCATGCAGTCCATCCAAAAGTGACGATTCTGTCGGTCAGAGAACCTGTTGTGGTCAGAGGTAGAGGGGAAGCTGTTGCCAGTAAGGAACTATCCGCCTTATTATCAGTGACCACAGTGAGTAACTGAAGCAAGTACCGGAGCAGTATTCTCACCAACCGGGGACAGTGAAGAATCGGGAAACTTCAGTAGGAAGCAAGCCAGGGACCCAGCCAGTGGGGTGATGCTTGCAGAGCAGCCTTGTGTGTCAAGCCAGGGACCGAGCAGGCCAGCGTGGGTGAAGCTTGAGAAGTATGCCAAGAGAGTGCCAAGCTAGGGATCCAGCAGAGAAGCGGGGTGACGCTTGAGAAAGATAACACAAGGAAGATTGGAGGAGCTCAAGGAATTCAGTGTCAGTGAATCAGTGGGTCTAGTGAGAGACCGGGAGCTAAGTGTGCTGAAGAACTACAAGGAACGATTGTAGTGAAAGCGAAGGAACTGTTAAGCCTTGTGTTTGGAACTGTTAAAGACTGTTGCCATAGGAGGCAGCATTCCTACACATGCAGATGTGGCGTCTTGCTGGATGCCGTTCCCTGCATGGCTGTCCTCCTATTGAAGTCTCAGAGTCTGCCAATTAATCTTGCAACTACCTTAGGGTGTCCTGGCCCTAACCCTCTCTCCCCCAAAAAAGGTTTGCTAAGAGAAAAAACTTTTTTTTGCATCCAAGAAGTGTCTGGCGCCCAATAACTTTATCAACTATACACCCACCATGCTTCACAAACCAACACCATAGGGGGCGGAAACTGGTGGCCCTCCAGCTGTTGCGACACTACAAGTCCCATCATGCCTTTGTCTGTGTAAGTCATGCTTGTAACTGTCAGCCTTGCAATGCCTCATTGGACTTGTAGTTTTGCAACAGCTGGAGGGTCGCCAGTTTGAGACCCCTGCACTACAGGCAGAAGGATGTCAGCTATCCTTGGCCCTGGAAGGTTCTCATTAGATCAAAGGAGACCTGGGACCTTGCTAGACAACATTTGCTTGTTGCTGACCATCTGTTTTTGGCGCTGCCTTTTGTTTGGAGCATGCCGCTGCATAATTTGTAAGAACAAAAGAACAAACTACAAAAACAGCGCGCACCGAAACTAATTCACGCTATGCATGTTGTATTACTCTCGTTCACTCTATCCCATAAATTGCAAAAATAAAAGTTATGAACAAACAGGTTAGGCCTGTCTTTTGTGATGCCAAATTATCCTGACGCGTGCCAAGGTTTACACAAAGGTATCACCTGATGGTTGACACTACTAATCCTTGTAGGAAACATTTGCCTTTTTCTTCTCTGCATTTGGGTCTGTTCTCGCTGTTAAAAACTCTCCTGCTACTGGCCAATTTCTATCAGACTCTCAGATGCAGGTGTGTAAAAATTGGCCAGTGGCAGGACAGGTCCAAATGCAGAGGCACAGGCAACCCTCAAATGATACAGTGGAGTTAAAATTGGCCAACAGTACAGTTTTGCATCAAGAAGAATAGGAACAGGCGTTCAGTGTGCTGCTGGCCAATTTTTATCTTTACCCCGCCCGTCCCTCAAATACTGTAGCTGCTGACTTTTATTCTATGGACACTTACCCGTCTAGGGAGCCCGTGATGTCAGCACCCCAAATGATTTTCAGATCGGCTGTCGGTTACTGCTGCCGCCATCTTCACTATGGGAAACCAACAGTGAAGCCTTTTGGCTTTGAGGCCAGTTCCCCATTGCGCATGCACGAAGTTGCATGCGCAATGGGGAGGAGGATTTTGTGACCAATAATGTCACATGCCCTTGCTGCGGGAGCTCCAGGAGAATAATCTGGATGTATTTCGGAATTATCTTCGGATGACGGACCCCTGCTTTCACCAACTCTTGGCATTGGTGACCCCCTATATTAAGAAGCAGGACACATGCATGAGGCTTTTATTTAATTTTTTGGTTGAATAATGATTTTATTTGGTATATTTTCTATATTTTTGGATGCATAGAATGCACTTTTTGGTTAAGTTCTATTGGCAGATAGCACGTCTAATTTTATTTGTTTCCTTTTTTAATGCACAATAACAAAATTGTGTCGAATAATACTTGGCTATGTGTTTTACTTCAAATGACAGTTTGGGAGTAGGCAGTTACATTTTAAAAAAGAAATACAATGTAAAATTAACAATTTTCTTAAAAACTACAGGATAATGGTGTTGTGGTAACGATGCATCGTACAAACAGTCAGATTTTCTGCCAACAGCCTGTCCTCACACAATTCCCATCGGAAAATCCAATAGTGTGTACGAGGCTTTAGGCACCATGCACACTTGAGCTCTTAAAGTGCAGTTTTTTGGAGTTTGGGCGTTTTTTTTTTAACAGCCCATAAACTCCCCTCTATGTTATCCTACGTGTCCATGCACACATGGTCGTTTTTGGACAATTATCAGCAGTGGAGTTTATAGGCTGTTTTCTGAATGCCATAAAAGCCCGTTCAGGAGTAGTTTTTCTGACCATAAAAAACGGCAAACGCTCATAAACGCTCATAAACGCAGATAAAAACTCAAAAACGTGGCTCGCCAGCGGTTTTTAACGTTTTTGATCCATATTGCAAAAACTTTAAAAAACTTTGAAAGACTGCAAAGCTACTGGCGTTTTTTATAACATTATTTTAACGTCCAAAGAATGAAATCAATTGATCCCTAACAATGGACCAAGGTAACCACACCTGGCAGGTCAATTTAGGAAGCAACCCTTCCTAAACACCAGGGTGCTACATCGCTGATTTTTGGTATGTGTGTGTGTGGTTGTGTGAGTGGCGTCCTGTGAGCTGAATGTGAGTAACAACATTGTCTACTCTTTTTAACCTCTTCGCGCCTGGGCTATAGCCGAAAGACGGCTGCAGCGCGGACGCTCCCTGCCGGGAGGACGTCCCTGGATGTCCTCCTGTTTACTTCGGCAATACGCGGTCCTGAGAGCGCGCATCTGGGAAGTTCTGTGCTGGCCGTGTCCCTCGGACACAGCCAGTCACAGATCGCTGTAAACGGCCAATCACAGCGGCCGTTTACAGCGCGATCGGCGTGTCCAATGAGAGATGATTTCATATGTAAACATATGAGATCATCTCTCAGCGCCGCTCTCCCTCCTCACACAGAGACAGCGTGTGAGGAGGGTGAGATGAACGGCTGCAGCAGCCGTGAGTAAAAAAAAACGAAAAAAAATGTGCCATCTGTCCCCGCTGCCACCTGTCCCCACTGCCACCTGTCCCAACTGCCACCTGTCCCCAGTGCCATCTGTTCCCAGTGCCATCTGTCCCCAGTGTCATCTGTCCCCAGTGCCATCTGTCAGTGCCACCTGTCCCCAGTGCCACTTGTCCCCAGTGCCAATTGTCCCCAGTGCCACGTATAAGTGCCATCTGTCATCAGTGCCACGTCAGTGCCACGTGTCATCAGTGCCACATAGTGCCATCTGTTATCAGTGCCATATCAGTGTCACGTGTCATCAGTGCCACATATTAGTGCCATCTGTCATCAGTGCCACATATTAGTGCCATCTGTCATCAGTGCCACCTGTCAGTGTCACGTGCCATCTGTTATCAGTGTCACGTGTCATCAATGCCACGTATCAGTGTCACGTGTCATCAGTGCCACGTATTAGTGCCATCTCTCATAAGTGCCACGGTTCTCCATATGCAACTCTAGCCCTGTGGGGTGGTCTATGGCACCCCCACATCTTTCCCCTTTCCCTCTCCTTTTTTACATTAAATGAGTCCTAAGGCTACCCCCAAAATGTCATGAGCTTTTAAATGTTGATATGATCACTCCCTAGGATACAGCGCTTGGGCCTGAGAGAGTAAACAGTGTCACTTGACGACTGTGAATAAGAAATTAACCATGTGTAAGCTCTGACACAATCAGACATGGAGCTTACACAGGATTGCATTTCTGCTGTCAATGAAAAAATGAAGCAGCGTGGGGGAATTCAGTGAAAGTGAGTATTAGTGGGTTGGGGAGGTTGGCCCTTAAAGCGGAAGTAAACCCATCGATTTAACAGTCTAAAAAAAAAAGGCATGCCGTGAATACTAACTGCACATTGGCTGTGCTCTCAACCAAACAGTCAAACCATCCAATGGCTGGTGTCATAACGGATCACATGTGCAGCACTGTGGCAGTTGAAGATTAAACAGAGGCAAAGATGGCAGCTTCCTTGGCTGAAAACGATAGGGGGGTTTACTTCCACTTTAAGACAGCCCCTGATATTTACTGGCAGATTTTTACAAACTGTTAGTAAATTTACTGGCGGTTGGCAACCCTGCTTAAGAGACGCCATGACATTGCCCTAATTAGGGAAAGTGACAGGTTCTCTTTAGTATAAACAGAATTTAGAAAAGAAATGTGAATTTGTTACCATGAGGTCCCTTTCATACTGATATGGTTTTTATACATCAATCAGCATGTGAAACTGTGGCAGAAAATCAAACAATGAAAGTAAATGTGTAAGTTCGGGATATTTTCAATGCATTCCAAAAAAATTTATGTGACTAATTTTCAGTGCTGTCAATGGAATGTACTATCAATGGCACAGAATCTGTAGATATATTTCAATGCAGCCAGAAACCAACAACCCCGAGAATTATATTGCCACATATGCAGACGGGACATTTGAACCCTAAAACATTTAATAATCTAGTATCCATATGGTTACCGAGTGACAAACCTGAAAACACAATTATGTCGCCATACATTGTATGATTACACTAATGACGTGCTGCCATGCCAACCCACCCAAAATTCAACATTCTGTGAAATAGATTTGAAGGGGTGCAGTTCTAAAAAAAAAAAAAATATGCATAGCTGTTTGTTTCATCGAAACAACGCGTAAAGTCCTTATTTGCGAATGGGACTAAACTCAGGCAATATTTTCTCTGTAGTTGGAATGTGTGACTGGCTGAAAATACAGCATTATGGCCCAAGAAAGCATTTGACTATCATGGAAAATAAGTATGCTCATCAGCTCCACCTAGTGGTCATAATGTGTTATTTTCCCATATGCACACATATGATCTGCAGAGAATATAGCTTAAAAACAATAGATTTTTGCCCTCTTTACACAAATTTACATGCAGGTTTGATGCATTTTTATAAATACGCCTCAAAGTGTATCCATAGACTAAACATTGAATTTTTTTTTGTTAGTAAGAGAAGGTTAAACACCCTCTGTGTCCTGCTGGTGAGATTTCCCTTGACTTGTATGAAAGATACAAAAGGAAGCGAGAGAAAATCTTTCTAAACTAAGTGAAATCCTTAGTTGTCACCAAAATTAGAATCCCTATTATAAAAATGTTCCTTCTATTCCTTTTCCAGCATCAACTCAACACATGGGATTTTCCCTCAATTTCAGTCCTGGTGACAGTGGTCACTAGGACAAATGGAGAGAGTGTGAATCTCTTCAGTAGGGAGCTGGACAGCAATAAAAACTTGACAGAGGTTCTAACCTGTGTAACTCGCATCAAAGTCAGACCAAAGTAGCACAAGGACTACTTTGAAGTCGGCACGACTTGAAGTCGCACAGATATGCATGGTACTCATTGGAAACCATGGTGTACTAGTCGCTGACTACCAATTCGCAGGACAAGTTGCACAAGTGTGAAAGGGGCCTCACACTTGTACAATTTCAAAGTTGTGCCGACTTTGGAGTGCAACCTTGGTGCAACTTTGATGGGTGCAACTTGGATACGACTTTGGCTTTGACCAGTGATATTGGACAACATTTGCACACAAGTTGCATTGTATAACATTCAGGTACGACTTTCATGCAACTTCTGAGGGCTAATGTTGACATCCTGATGACCCTCAAGTTGCATGAAAGTCGGACCAAAGTAGTGCATAAACTACTTTGAAGTGGCTGCAACTTTAGGTCACGCATATATGAATGGTTATCATTGGAAAACATGGGGAATGGCTTGTTATGCTACTTTGATGTCCAAAGTTGCATGACAAGTTGCACGAGTGTGAACGGAGCCTAAAAAAGAAAATGAATGCAGACATCACATCTAAGAATTGGTAAGCTGCAAAGTGGGGCTGTGCCGCAATGCAAGTGGTTGCAGGATGCTGGTGAGGGTTTTAGGAGGCAACATATCTACCTCCCAGCTGCATCAACCGTTGTCTGAAAAGCGATCCACCACAGATTACTTTTGAGAGAGGCAGCAAGGGCTAGTGCCTGTGTGAACGAGCCCTTAAAGGGCTGAACAGTAGAATAGTATTGAGTGTTCCTAAGCCCAGGATCACAATGAATGCGGGTATGAAATGCGATTTGAGAGACATCTGTGCAGGTTCATGCACAGAGGCAGGGGTGTTGCTAGGTGGCAAAATAATTTGAAGCTTCAGCCCAAAGTCCGAGCCCAGCACCAGGGGGGTAATACTTACCTGACGGACGCTGACCTACACTGACCTACCTGACCCATCTGAAACACACTGACCTACCTGACCTACCTGCCACACACTGACCTACCTGACACACACTGACCTACCTGACACACACTGACCTACCTGACCTAAACTGACCCATCTGACAGACACTGACCTACCTGACACACACTGACCTACCTGATACACTGACCTACCTGCCACACACTGACCTACCTGCCACACACTGACCTATCTGACACACTGACCTACCTACCACACACTGACCTACCTGACCTACACTGACCTACCTGCCACACACAGACCTACCTAGCATACACTGACCTACCTGCCACACACAGACCTACCTGACACACACTGACCTACCTGCCACACACTGACCTACCTGCCACACACTGACCTACCTGACCTACACTGACCTACCTGCCACACACAGACCTACCTGACACACACTGACCTACCTGCCACACACAGACCTACCTAGCATACACTGACCTACCTGCCACACACTGACCTACCTGCCACACACTGACCTACCTGACCTACACTGACCTACCTGACCTACACTGACCTACACTGACCTACACTGACCTACCTGACACCCACACTGACCTACCTGACATACACTGACCTACACTGACATACACTGACCTACCTGACCCACACTGACCTACCTGACCACACTGACCTACCTGACATACACTGACCTACCTGACACACACTGACCTACCTGACCTACACTAACATACCTGACACATACTGACCTACCTGACACACACTGACCCACCTGACCTACACTGACCTACCTGCCTACCTGACACACTGACCTACCTGACACACACTGACCTACCTGACCTACACTGACCCATTTGACACACACTGACCTACCTGACACTGACACTGACCTACCTGCCACACACTGACCTACCTACCATACACTGACCTACCTGCCACACACTGACCTACCTGCCACACACTGACCTACCTGACCTACACTGACCCATCTGACCTACACTGACCTACCTGACCTACACTGACCTACCTGACCTACACTGACCTACCTGACCCACACTGACCTGACCTACCTGACATACACTGACCTGCCTGGCATACACTAACATACCTGACACACACTGACCTACACTGACCTACACTGACACATACTGACCTACCTGACATACACTGACCTACCTGACACACACTGACCTACCTGACTGACCTACACTGACCTACACTGACCTACCTGCCACACACTGACCTACCTGACACACACTGACCTACCTGACCTACACTGACCCATTTGACACACACTGACCTACCTGACCTACACTGACCTACCTGCCACACACAGACCTACCTAGCATACACTGACCTACCTGCCACACACTGACCTACCTGCCACACACTGACCTACCTGACCTACACGGACCCATCTGACCTACACTGACCTACCTGACCTACACTGACCTACCTGACACACTGACCTACCTGACATACACTGACCTGCCTGGCATAAACTGACCTACCTGACACACACTGACCTACCTGACCCACACTGACCTACACTGACATACACTGACCTACCTGACACACTGACCTACCTGACCTACACTAACATACCTGACCCACACTGACACATACTGACCTACCTTACATACACTGACCTACCAGACACACACTGACCTACCTGACCTACCTGACACACACCGACCTACCTTACCTACACACTGACCTACACTGACCTACACTGACCTACCTGACACACACTGACCTACCTGACACACACTGACCTACACTGACCTACCTGGCATAGACTGACCTACCTGCCACACACTGACCTACCTGACATACTTGGACCTACCTGACCTACACTAACATACCTGACCTACACTGACCTACCTGACATACACACACTGACCTACCTGACACACACTGACCTACCTGACCTACACTGACCCATTTGACACACACTGACCTACCTGACCTACCTACCTGACCTACCTGACCAACCTGACCTACCTGCCACACACAGACCTACCTGACATACACTGACCTACCTGACATACACTGACCTACCTATGACACACACTGACCTACCTGCCACACACTGACCTACCTGCCACACACTGACCTACCTGACCTACACTGACCTACCTGCCACACACAGACCTACCTAGCATACACTGACCTACCTGACACACACTGACCTACCTGCCACACACTGACCTACCTGACCTACACTGACCCATCTGACACACACTGACCTACCTGACCTACACTGACCTACCTGACCTACACTGACCTACCTGACACACTGACCTACCTGACATACACTGACCTACCTGACCTACACTGACCTACCTGACACACACTGACCTACCTGACATACACTGACCTACCTGACCCACACTGACCTACCTGACCCACACTAACATACCTGACACATACTGACCTACCTGACATACACTGACCTACCTGACACACACTGACCCACCTGACCTACACTGACCTACCTGACACTACACTGACCTACCTGACACTACACTGACCTACCTGACACACACTGACCTACCTGACCACACTGACCTACCTGACACACACTGACCTACCTGCCACACACAGACCTACCTAGCATACACTGACCTACCTGCCACACACTGACCTACCTGACCTACACTGACCTACCTGACCTACACTGACTACCTGACACACACTGACCTACCTGACCTACACTGACCTACCTGACACACTGACCTACCTGACACACACTGACCTACCTGACCTACACTGACCTACCTGACACACACTGACCTACCTGACCTACACTGACTACCTGACCTACACTGACCTACCTGACCACACACTGACCTACCTGACATACACTGACCTACCTGACCATACACTGACCTACCTGACACACACTGACCTACCTGACCTACACTGACCTACCTGACACTACATACTGACCTACCTGACATACACTGACCTACCTGACACACACTGACCTACTGACTGACACACACTGACCTACCTGACACACACTGACTGACCTGACACTGACACTACCTGACACACACTGACCTACCTGACATACACTGACCTACCTGACACACACTGACCTACCTGACACACACTGACCTACCTGACATACACTGACCTGACCTGACATACACTGACCTACCTGACATACTACACTGACCTACCTGCCACACACAGACCTACCTAGCACACACTGACCTACCTGCCACACACTGACCTACCTGCCACACACTGACCTACCTGACCTACACGGACCCCTGACCTACACTGACCTACACTGACCTACCTGACCTACACTGACCTACCTGACACATACACTGACCTACCTGACATACACTGACCTACCTGACATACACTGACCTACCTGACACTACACTGACCTACCTGACCTACCTGACACTGACCTACCTGACATACACTGACCTACCTGACACATACTGACCTACCTGACCTACACTAACATACCTGACACACACTGACACATACTGACCTACCTTACATACACTGACCTACCAGACACACACTGACCTACCTGACCTACCTGACATACACCGACCTACCTTACCTACACTGACCTACCTGACCTACACTGACCTACCTGACACACACTGACCTACACTGACACACACTGACCTACACGACCTACCTGGCATACTCTGACCTACCTGACCCACACTGACCTACCTGACCCACACTGACCTACCAGACATACATGGACCTACCTGACCAGACTTCAGGTGTCCTCCTGCAGCTAAGGGGCGTGCTCATCACACAGTAGAGTAGACTTCAGGCAGCCAGAACCATAATGAAGGAGAGGAGAGCCGCCCGCTTGAGCGCCGAGTGGGGTTGGGATCTTCTGACAGTGGCACGGCGGCCGCATTGTAATTTCTGCCTTCTGAAGGCTGCAGCGCCTATGATGGACACCACACGTCCCGCGGTCCCGGCATTGGACCAGTGGGACGTCCATCAACGCTGCAGGCTCCAGGATGCGGGACCTGCTATTACACTCGGGATCAGATCGGCCCCTGCTCGGGGCTAATAATAGAACCGTGCCCACCCGAGACCCGTGCTTTTTGGGGACCCACTCGGGGCTTCAGCCACTGTCAGGCCCCCCCTGCCAACACCACTGCACAGAGGTCTATTGAATTCGCCCCCCCTAATTTCTATTGAAATTGCATGAAAAGTTTAGCACTAGGAAACACTTTTTGAAAGATAAAAAGTGCATTTTACATACAACTATATAGATCAGACCAAAATCAGGGACAAATGAGGAGGAATGACGGACAGAGGGACATTGCATCAAATCAGGGACTGTCCCTCGGAATCAGGGACTGTTGGGAGCTATGCCAAAAGTAGTGCAGGATCTGCTTTTGGGAATGGGTGCACCAATCCGGACGGTGCCATTGCCGGCAATAGGCTCCGATTTGGCATGTGAAATGGACCCGGTGTGAAGGGTGGAAGTCCTCATTAGCACTCACAGGGCACTTTCAGCGTGCTGGAAATGACGGGTACAAACGTTTGCTGATCAGTTCTTTTCTACGGAGAAGATAGACCACATATGTAATGTGAATGTGTGCATTGCCTGGATCAGAAAGAAATGTCAGGTGCCAGTGAGTACAGCTACATGAAGTATATCGGTCTCATCATCACTTTTAATGACAGGTCGAGCGTTTATACAAATCTCATATCCTAATGATTTACCCGACCCGTCTGTGGTTAGCAATCATTAGATTTTTTCTAACTACAGCTTTCAGCAACAAATACTAATCTGTGCAAATCTTATCCGGGCTTCTTATGATTTCTGACTGCTTGCAAGTGATTGTAGAATACATTACGGCAAACATAAAGCTAGAAAGTCAAAGTACAACTTGTGGTCACAGTACATACAAGTGACGATTGTCTGGTGACAAGCCCAGCATATGATTCCAGTACAGATCCCATCCATCCAATGTTGGTGCAGTAAGATCCAAATCTGGTCCAGCCCATCCCTCTCCTCGCTCCCTTAGGTGGACCGTACCCACCAAGCACCCGCATCCCAACACACCATTTCATCCCACACATAAGTTCATCATCTTACAGGGGGGTCTCTCACCTTACTCAGAAAAGGGCCCACAGCTGTGAATGGAGCAAGATGGGAGGAGAGTGAGGAGGAGAGGAGTGCCCAGAGAAGCTCAGACAAATGTCAGAGGATATAAAACCAATCCCTCTGCAGGGAAGTGCCAGAAAGGAGATGTCGGGACAGACCAGGGTAGGGGCCAGCAAAGGTGGGGTTAAGGGGGAGGGGAGGGCAGACTGTACAATTGGGAAGGAGGAGAGGCAGAGGAGGGAGGGGCTGTGTGACAGGGACAAGTGAAGGAGACAAGTGCTGCTGGAACCACACAACATAACAATGTTACTCCAAACGCTGGATCCTCTGTACATCTGAGCAGTGTGATATACTGGATCCCCTATACATCTGAGCAGTGTGACATACTGGATTCCCTATACATCTGAGCAGTGTGATATACTGGATCCCCTATACATCTGAGCAGTGTGATATACTGGATCCCCTATACATCTGAGCAGTGTGATATAATGGATCCCCTATACATCTGAGCAGTGTGATATACTGGATCCCCTATACATCTGAGCAGTGTGATATACTGGATCCCCTATACATCTGAGCAGTGCGATATACTGGATCCCCTATACATCTGAGCAGTGTGATATACTGGATCCCCTATACATCTGAGCAGTGTGATATACTGGATCCCCTATACATCTGAGCAGTGTGATATACTGGATCCCCTATACATCTGAGCAGTGTGATATACTGGATCCCCTATACATCTGAGCAGTGTGATATACTGGATCCCCTATACATCTGAGCAGTGTGTTATACTGGATCCCCTATACATCTGAGCAGTGTGATATACTGGATCCCCTATACATCTGAGCAGTGTGTTATACTGGATCCCCTATACATCTGAGCAGTGCGATATACTGGATTCCCTATACATCTGAGCAGTGTGATATACTGGATCCCCTATACATCTGAGCAGTGTGATATACTGGATCCCCTATACATCTGAGCAGTGTGATATAATGGATCCCCTATACATCTGAGCAGTGTGATATACTGGATCCCCTATACATCTGAGCAGTGTGATATACTGGATCCCCTATACATCTGAGCAGTGCGATATACTGGATCCCCTATACATCTGAGCAGTGTGTTATACTGGATCCCCTATACATCTGAGCAGTGCGATATACTGGATCCCCTATACATCTGAGCAGTGTGATATACTGGATCCCCTATACATCTGAGCAGTGTGATATACTGGATCCCCTATACATCTGAGCAGTGTGATATACTGGATCCCCTATACATCTGAGCAGTGTGATATACTGGATCCCCTATACATCTGAGCAGTGTGATATACTGGATCCCCTATACATCTGAGCAGTGTGTTATACTGGATCCCCTATACATCTGAGCAGTGCGTTATACTGGATCCCCTATACATCTGAGCAGTGTGATATACTGGATCCCCTATACATCTGAGCAGTGTGATATACTGGATCCCCTATACATCTGAGCAGTGTGATATACTGGATCCCCTATACATCTGAGCAGTGTGATATACTGGATCCCCTATACATCTGAGCAGTGTGATATACTGGATCCCCTATACATCTGAGCAGTGCGATATACTGGATCCCCTATACATCTGAGCAGTGCAGTGTGATATACTGGATCCCCTATACATATGAGCAGTGTGATATACTGGATCCCCTCTACATCTGAGCAGTGTGTTATACTGGATCCCCTATACATCTGAGCAGTGTGTTATACTGGATCCCCTATACATCTGAGCAGTGTGTTATACTGGATCCCCTATACATCTGAGCAGTGTGTTATACTGGATCCCCTATACATCTGAGCAGTGTGATATACTGGATCCCCTATACATCTGAGCAGTGTGATATACTGGATCCCTATACATCTGAGCAGTGCGATATACTGGAGCCCCTATACATCTGAGCAGTGTGTTATACTGGTTCCCCTATACATCTGAGCAGTGCGACATACTGGATTCCCTATACATCTGAGCAGTGTGATATACTGGATCCCCTATACATCTGAGCAGTGTGATATAATGGATCCCCTATACATCTGAGCAGTGTGATATAATGGATCCCCTATACATCTGAGCAGTGTGATATACTGGATCCCCTATACATCTGAGCAGTGTGATATACTGGATCCCCTATACATCTGAGCAGTGTGGTATACTGGATCCCCTATACATCTGAGCAGTGCGATATACTGGAGCCCCTATACATCTGAGCAGTGTGTTATACTGGATCCCCTATACATCTGAGCAGTGCGACATACTGGATTCCCTATACATCTGAGCAGTGTGATATACTGGATCCCCTATACATCTGAGCAGTGTGATATAATGGATCCCCTATACATCTGAGCAGTGTGATATAATGGATCCCCTATACATCTGAGCAGTGTGATATACTGGATCCCCTATACATCTGAGCAGTGTGATATACTGGATCCCCTATACATCTGAGCAGTGTGATATACTGGATCCCCTATACATCTGAGCAGTGCGATATACTGGAGCCCCTATACATCTGAGCAGTGTGTTATACTGGATCCCCTATACATCTGAGCAGTGCGACATACTGGATTCCCTATACATCTGAGCAGTGTGATATACTGGATCCCCTATACATCTGAGCAGTGTGATATAATGGATCCCCTATACATCTGAGCAGTGTGATATAATGGATCCCCTATACATCTGAGCAGTGTGATATACTGGATCCCCTATACATCTGAGCAGTGTGATATACTGGATCCCCTATACATCTGAGCAGTGCGACATACTGGATTCCCTATACATCTGAGCAGTGTGATATACTGGATCCCCTATACATCTGAGCAGTGTGATATAATGGATCCCCTATACATCTGAGCAGTGTGATATAATGGATCCCCTATACATCTGAGCAGTGTGATATACTGGATCCCCTATACATCTGAGCAGTGTGATATACTGGATCCCCTATACATCTGAGCAGTGTGATATACTGGATCCCCTATACATCTGAGCAGTGTGATATACTGGATCCCCTATACATCTGAGCAGTGTGATATACTGGATCCCCTATACATCTGAGCAGTGTGATATACTGGATCCCCTATACATCTGAGCAGTGTGATATACTGGACCCCCTATACATCTGAGCAGTGTGTTATACTGGATCCCCTATACATTTGAGCAGTGTGATATACTGGACCCCCTATACATCTGAGCAGTGTGTTATACTGGATCCCCTATACATTTGAGCAGTGTGATATACTGGATCCCCTATACATCTGAGCAGTGTGATATACTGGATCCCCTATACATCTGAGCAGTGTGATATACTGGATCCCCTATACATCTGAGCAGTGTGTTATACTGGATCCCCTATACATTTGAGCAGTGTGATATACTGGATCCCCTATACATCTGAGCAGTGTGATATACTGGATCCCCTATACATCTGAGCAGTGTGATATACTGGATCCCCTATACATCTGAGCAGTGTGATATACTGGACCCCCTATACATCTGAGCAGTGTGATATACTGGATTCCCTATACATCTGAGCAGTGTGATATACTGGATCCCCTATACATCTGAGCAGTGTGATATAATGGATCCCCTATACATCTGAGCAGTGTGATATAATGGATCCCCTATACATCTGAGCAGTGTGATATACTGGATCCCCTATACATCTGAGCAGTGTGATATACTGGATCCCCTATACATCTGAGCAGTGTGTTATACTGGATCCCCTATACATCTGAGCAGTGCGACATACTGGATTCCCTATACATCTGAGCAGTGTGATATACTGGATCCCCTATACATCTGAGCAGTGTGATATAATGGATCCCCTATACATCTGAGCAGTGTGATATAATGGATCCCCTATACATCTGAGCAGTGTGATATACTGGATCCCCTATACATCTGAGCAGTGTGATATACTGGATCCCCTATACATCTGAGCAGTGTGATATACTGGATCCCCTATACATCTGAGCAGTGTGATATAATGGATCCCCTATACATCTGAGCAGTGTGATATACTGGATCCCCTATACATCTGAGCAGTGTGATATACTGGATCCCCTATACATCTGAGCAGTGTGATATACTGGACCCCCTATACATCTGAGCAGTGTGTTATACTGGACCCCCTATACATTTGAGCAGTGTGATATACTGGATCCCCTATACATCTGAGCAGTGTGATATACTGGATCCCCTATACATCTGAGCAGTGTGATATACTGGATCCCCTATACATCTGAGCAGTGTGTTATACTGGATCCCCTATACATTTGAGCAGTGTGATATACTGGATCCCCTATACATCTGAGCAGTGTGATATACTGGATCCCCTATACATCTGAGCAGTGTGATATACTGGATCCCCTATACATCTGAGCAATGTGATATACTGGATCCCCTATACATCTGAGCAGTGTGATATACTGGATCCCCTATACATCTGAGCAGTGCGATATACTGGAGCCCCTATACATCTGAGCAGTGTGTTATACTGGATCCCCTATACATCTGAGCAGTGTGTTATACTGGATCCCCTATACATCTGAGCAGTGTGATACACTGGATCCCCTATACATCTGAGCAGTGTGTTATACTGGATCCCCTATACATCTGAGCAGTGTGATATACTGGATCCCCTATACATCTGAGCAGTGTGATATAATGGATCCCCTATACATCTGAGCAGTGTGATATAATGGATCCCCTATACATCTGAGCAGTGTGATATAATGGATCCCCTATACATCTGAGCAGTGTGATATAATGGATCCCCTATACATCTGAGCAGTGTGATATACTGGATCCCCTATACATCTGAGCAGTGTGATATACTGGATCCCCTATACATCTGAGCAGTGTGATATAATGGATCCCCTATACATCTGAGCAGTGTGATATACTGGATCCCCTATACATCTGAGCAGTGTGATATACTGGATCCCCTATACATCTGAGCAGTGTGATATACTGGACCCCCTATACATCTGAGCAGTGTGTTATACTGGATCCCCTATACATTTGAGCAGTGTGATATACTGGATCCCCTATACATCTGAGCAGTGTGATATACTGGATCCCCTATACATCTGAGCAGTGTGATATACTGGATCCCCTATACATCTGAGCAGTGTGTTATACTGGATCCCCTATACATTTGAGCAGTGTGATATACTGGATCCCCTATACATCTGAGCAGTGTGATATACTGGATCCCTATACATCTGAGCAGTGTGTTATACTGGATCCCCTATACATCTGAGCAGTGTGATATACTGGATCCCCTATACATCTGAGCAGTGTGATATACTGGATCCCCTATACATCTGAGCAGTGTGATATACTGGATCCCCTATACATCTGAGCAGTGTGTTATACTGGATCCCCTATACATTTGAGCAGTGTGATATACTGGATCCCCTATACATCTGAGCAGTGTGATATACTGGATCCCCTATACATCTGAGCAGTGTGTTATACTGGATCCCCTATACATTTGAGCAGTGTGATATACTGGATCCCCTATACATCTGAGCAGTGTGATATACTGGATCCCCTATACATCTGAGCAGTGTGTTATACCGGATCCCCTATACATCTGAGCAGTGTGATATACCGGATCCCCTATACATCTGAGCAGTGTGATATACTGGATCCCCTATACATCTGAGCAGTGTGATATACCGGATCCCCTATACATCTGAGCAGTGTGTTATACTGGATCCCCTATACATCTGAGCAGTGTGATATACTGGATCCCCTATACATCTGAGCAGTGTGTTATACTGGATCCCCTATACATCTGAGCAGTGTGATATACTGGATCCCCTATACATCTGAGCAGTGTGATATACTGGATCCCCTATACATCTGAGCAGTGTGATATAATGGATCCCCTATACATCTGAGCAGTGTGATATAATGGATCCCCTATACATCTGAGCAGTGTGATATAATGGATCCCCTATACATCTGAGCAGTGTGATATACTGGATCCCCTATACATCTGAGCAGTGTGATATAATGGATCCCCTATACATCTGAGCAGTGTGATATACTGGATCCCCTATACATCTGAGCAGTGTGATATAATGGATCCCCTATACATCTGAGCAGTGTGATATAATGGATCCCCTATACATCTGAGCAGTGTGATATACTGGATCCCCTATACATCTGAGCAGTGTGATATACTGGATCCCCTATACATCTGAGCAGTGTGATATACTGGATCCCCTATACATCTGAGCAGTGTGATATAATGGATCCCCTATACATCTGAGCAGTGTGATATACTGGATCCCCTATACATCTGAGCAGTGTGATATACTGGATCCCCTATACATCTGAGCAGTGTGATATACTGGACCCCCTATACATCTGAGCAGTGTGTTATACTGGACCCCCTATACATTTGAGCAGTGTGATATACTGGATCCCCTATACATCTGAGCAGTGTGATATACTGGATCCCCTATACATCTGAGCAGTGTGATATACTGGATCCCCTATACATCTGAGCAGTGTGTTATACTGGATCCCCTATACATTTGAGCAGTGTGATATACTGGATCCCCTATACATCTGAGCAGTGTGATATACTGGATCCCCTATACATCTGAGCAGTGTGATATACTGGATCCCCTATACATCTGAGCAGTGTGATATACTGGATCCCCTATACATCTGAGCAGTGTGATATACTGGATCCCCTATACATCTGAGCAGTGCGATATACTGGAGCCCCTATACATCTGAGCAGTGTGTTATACTGGATCCCCTATACATCTGAGCAGTGTGTTATACTGGATCCCCTATACATCTGAGCAGTGTGATACACTGGATCCCCTATACATCTGAGCAGTGTGTTATACTGGATCCCCTATACATCTGAGCAGTGTGATATACTGGATCCCCTATACATCTGAGCAGTGTGATATAATGGATCCCCTATACATCTGAGCAGTGTGATATAATGGATCCCCTATACATCTGAGCAGTGTGATATAATGGATCCCCTATACATCTGAGCAGTGTGATATAATGGATCCCCTATACATCTGAGCAGTGTGATATACTGGATCCCCTATACATCTGAGCAGTGTGATATACTGGATCCCCTATACATCTGAGCAGTGTGATATAATGGATCCCCTATACATCTGAGCAGTGTGATATACTGGATCCCCTATACATCTGAGCAGTGTGATATACTGGATCCCCTATACATCTGAGCAGTGTGATATACTGGACCCCCTATACATCTGAGCATTGTGTTATACTGGATCCCCTATACATTTGAGCAGTGTGATATACTGGATCCCCTATACATCTGAGCAGTGTGATATACTGGATCCCCTATACATCTGAGCAGTGTGATATACTGGATCCCCTATACATCTGAGCAGTGTGATATACTGGATCCCCTATACATTTGAGCAGTGTGATATACTGGATCCCCTATACATCTGAGCAGTGTGTTATACTGGATCCCCTATACATTTGAGCAGTGTGATATACTGGATCCCCTATACATCTGAGCAGTGTGATATACTGGATCCCCTATACATCTGAGCAGTGTGATATACTGGATCCCCTATACATCTGAGCAGTGTGATATACTGGATCCCCTATACATTTGAGCAGTGTGATATACTGGATCCCCTATACATCTGAGCAGTGTGATATACTGGATCCCCTATACATCTGAGCAGTGTGTTATACTGGATCCCCTATACATCTGAGCAGTGTGATATACTGGATCCCCTATACATCTGAGCAGTGTGATATACTGGATCCCCTATACATCTGAGCAGTGTGATATACTGGATCCCCTATACATCTGAGCAGTGTGTTATACTGGATCCCCTATACATTTGAGCAGTGTGATATACTGGATCCCCTATACATCTGAGCAGTGTGATATACTGGATCCCCTATACATCTGAGCAGTGTGTTATACTGGATCCCCTATACATCTGAGCAGTGTGATATACTGGATCCCCTATACATCTGAGCAGTGTGATATACTGGATCCCCTATACATCTGAGCAGTGTGATATACTGGATCCCCTATACATCTGAGCAGTGTGTTATACTGGATCCCCTATACATTTGAGCAGTGTGATATACTGGATCCCCTATACATCTGAGCAGTGTGATATACTGGATCCCCTATACATCTGAGCAGTGTGTTATACTGGATCCCCTATACATTTGAGCAGTGTGATATACCGGATCCCCTATACATCTGAGCAGTGTGATATACTGGATCCCCTATACATCTGAGCAGTGTGATATACCGGATCCCCTATACATCTGAGCAGTGTGTTATACTGGATCCCCTATACATCTGAGCAGTGTGATATACTGGATCCCCTATACATCTGAGCAGTGTGTTATACTGGATCCCCTATACATCTGAGCAGTGTGATATACTGGATCCCCTATACATCTGAGCAGTGTGATATACTGGATCCCCTATACATCTGAGCAGTGTGATATAATGGATCCCCTATACATCTGAGCAGTGTGATATAATGGATCCCCTATACATCTGAGCAGTGTGATATAATGGATCCCCTATACATCTGAGCAGTGTGATATACTGGATCCCCTATACATCTGAGCAGTGTGATATAATGGATCCCCTATACATCTGAGCAGTGTGATATAATGGATCCCCTATACATCTGAGCAGTGTGATATACTGGATCCCCTATACATCTGAGCAGTGTGATATACTGGATCCCCTACACATCTGAGCAGTGTGTTATACTGGATCCCCTATACATCTGAGCAGTGCGACATACTGGATTCCCTATACATCTGAGCAGTGTGATATACTGGATCCCCTATACATCTGAGCAGTGCGATATAATGGATCCCCTATACATCTGAGCAGTGTGATATAATGGATCCCCTATACATCTGAGCAGTGTGATATACTGGATCCCCTATACATCTGAGCAGTGTGATATACTGGATCCCCTATACATCTGAGCAGTGTGATATACTGGATCCCCTATACATCTGAGCAGTGTGATATAATGGATCCCCTATACATCTGAGCAGTGTGATATACTGGATCCCCTATACATCTGAGCAGTGTGATATACTGGATCCCCTATACATCTGAGCAGTGTGATATACTGGGCCCCCTATACATCTGAGCAGTGTGTTATACTGGATCCCCTATACATTTGAGCAGTGTGATATACTGGACCCCCTATACATCTGAGCAGTGTGTTATACTGGATCCCCTATACATTTGAGCAGTGTGATATACTGGATCCCCTATACATCTGAGCAGTGTGATATACTGGATCCCCTATACATCTGAGCAGTGTGATATACTGGATCCCCTATACATCTGAGCAGTATGTTATACTGGATCCCCTATACATTTGAGCAGTGTGATATACTGGATCCCCTATACATCTGAGCAGTGTGATATACTGGATCCCCTATACATCTGAGCAGTGTGATATACTGGATCCCCTATACATCTGAGCAGTGTGATATACTGGATCCCCTATACATCTGAGCAGTGTGTTATACTGGATCCCCTATACATCTGAGCAGTGTGATATACTGGATCCCCTATACATCTGAGCAGCGTGATATACTGGATCCCCTATACATCTGAGCAGTGTGATATACTGGATCCCCTATACATCTGAGCAGTGTGTTATACTGGATCCCCTATACATTTGAGCAGTGTGATATACTGGATCCCCTATACATCTGAGCAGTGTGTTATACTGGATCCCCTATACATTTGAGCAGTGTGATATACTGGATCCCCTATACATCTGAGCAGTGTGATATACTGGATCCCCTATACATCTGAGCAGTGTGATATACTGGATCCCCTATACATCTGAGCAGTGTGTTATACTGGATCCCCTATACATCTGAACAGTGTGTTATACTGGATCCCCTATACATCTGAGCAGTGTGATATACTGGATCCCCTATACATCTGAGCAATGTGATATACTGGATCCCCTATACATCTGAGCAGTGTGATATACTGGATACCCTATACATCTGAGCAGTGCGATATACTGGATCCCCTATACATCTGAGCAGTGCGATATACTGGATCCCCTATACATCTGAGCAGTGTGATATACTGGATCCCCTATACATCTGAGCAGTGTGTTATACTGGATCCCCTATACATCTGAGCACTGTGATATACTGGATCCCCTATACATCTGAGCAGTGTGTTATACTGGATCCCCTATACATTTGAGCAGTGTGATATACTGGATCCCCTATACATCTGAGCAGTGTGATATACTGGATCCCCTATACATCTGAGCAGTGTGATATACTGGATCCCCTATACATCTGAGCAGTGTGTTATACTGGATCCCCTATACATTTGAGCAGTGTGATATACTGGATCCCCTATACATCTGAGCAGTGTGATATACTGGATCCCCTATACATCTGAGCAGTGTGATATACTGGATCCCCTATACATCTGAGCAGTGTGATATACTGGATCCCCTATACATCTGAGCAGTGTGTTATACTGGATCCCCTATACATCTGAGCAGTGTGATATACTGGATCCCCTATACATCTGAGCAGTGTGATATACTGGATCCCCTATACATCTGAGCAGTGTGATATACTGGATCCCCTATACATCTGAGCAGTGTGTTATACTGGATCCCCTATACATTTGAGCAGTGTGATATACTGGATCCCCTATACATCTGAGCAGTGTGTTATACTGGATCCCCTATACATTTGAGCAGTGTGATATACTGGATCCCCTATACATCTGAGCAGTGTGATATACTGGATCCCCTATACATCTGAGCAGTGTGATATACTGGATCCCCTATACATCTGAGCAGTGTGTTATACTGGATCCCCTATACATCTGAACAGTGTGTTATACTGGATCCCCTATACATCTGAGCAGTGTGATATACTGGATCCCCTATACATCTGAGCAATGTGATATACTGGATCCCCTATACATCTGAGCAGTGTGATATACTGGATACCCTATACATCTGAGCAGTGCGATATACTGGATCCCCTATACATCTGAGCAGTGCGATATACTGGATCCCCTATACATCTGAGCAGTGTGATATACTGGATCCCCTATACATCTGAGCAGTGTGTTATACTGGATCCCCTATACATCTGAGCAGTGTGATATACTGGATCCTCTGTACATCTGAGCAGTGTGATATACTGGATCCCCTATACATCTGAGCAGTGTGTTATACTGGATCCCCTATACATCTGAGCAGTGTGTTATACTGGATCCCCTATACATCTGAGCAGTGTGATATACTGGATCCCCTATACATCTGAGCAGTGTGATATACTGGATCCCCTATACATCTGAGCACTGTGATATACTGGATCCCCTATACATCTGAGCAGTGTGTTATACTGGATCCCCTATACATCTGAGCAGTGTGTTATACTGGATCCCCTATACATCTGAGCAGTGTGATATACTGGATCCTCTGTACATCTGAGCAGTGTGATATACTGGATCCCCTATACATCTGAGCAGTGTGATATACTGGATCCCCTATACATCTGAGCAGTGTGATATACTGGATCCCCTATAAATCTGAGCAGTGTGATATACTGGATCCCCTATACATCTGAGCAGTGTGATATACTGGATCCCCTATACATCTGAGCAGTGTGATATACTGGATCCCCTATACATCTGAGCAGTGTGATATACTGGATCCCCTATACATCTGAGCAGTGTGATATACTGGATCCCCTATACATCTGAGCAGTGTGATATACTGGATCCCCTATACATCTGAGCAGTGTGTTATACTGGATCCCCTATACATCTGAGCAGTGTGATATACTGGATCCTCTGTACATCTGAGCAGTGTGATATACTGGATCCCCTATACATCTGAGCAGTGTGATATACTGGATCCCCTATACATCTGAGCAGTGTGATATAATGGATCCCCTATACATCTGAGCAGTGTGATATAATGGATCCCCTATACATCTGAGCAGTGTGATATAATGGATCCCCTATACATCTGAGCAGTGTGATATACTGGATCCCCTATACATCTGAGCAGTGTGATATACTGGATCCCCTATACATCTGAGCAGTGTGTTATACTGGATCCCCTATACATCTGAGCAGTGTGATATACTGGATCCCCTATACATCTGAGCAGTGTGATATACTGGATCCCCTATACATCTGAGCAGTGTGATATAATGGATCCCCTATACATCTGAGCAGTGTGATATAATGGATCCCCTATACATCTGAGCAGTGTGATATAATGGATCCCCTATACATCTGAGCAGTGTGATATACTGGATCCCCTATACATCTGAGCAGTGTGATATAATGGATCCCCTATACATCTGAGCAGTGTGATATAATGGATCCCCTATACATCTGAGCAGTGTGATATACTGGATCCCCTATACATCTGAGCAGTGTGATATACTGGATCCCCTACACATCTGAGCAGTGTGTTATACTGGATCCCCTATACATCTGAGCAGTGCGACATACTGGATTCCCTATACATCTGAGCAGTGTGATATACTGGATCCCCTATACATCTGAGCAGTGTGATATAATGGATCCCCTATACATCTGAGCAGTGTGATATAATGGATCCCCTATACATCTGAGCAGTGTGATATACTGGATCCCCTATACATCTGAGCAGTGTGATATACTGGATCCCCTATACATCTGAGCAGTGTGATATACTGGATCCCCTATACATCTGAGCAGTGTGATATAATGGATCCCCTATACATCTGAGCAGTGTGATATACTGGATCCCCTATACATCTGAGCAGTGTGATATACTGGATCCCCTATACATCTGAGCAGTATGATATACTGGGCCCCCTATACATCTGAGCAGTGTGTTATACTGGATCCCCTATACATTTGAGCAGTGTGATATACTGGACCCCCTATACATCTGAGCAGTGTGTTATACTGGATCCCCTATACATTTGAGCAGTGTGATATACTGGATCCCCTATACATCTGAGCAGTGTGATATACTGGATCCCCTATACATCTGAGCAGTGTGATATACTGGATCCCCTATACATCTGAGCAGTGTGTTATACTGGATCCCCTATACATTTGAGCAGTGTGATATACTGGATCCCCTATACATCTGAGCAGTGTGATATACTGGATCCCCTATACATCTGAGCAGTGTGATATACTGGATCCCCTATACATCTGAGCAGTGTGATATACTGGATCCCCTATACATCTGAGCAGTGTGTTATACTGGATCCCCTATACATCTGAGCAGTGTGATATACTGGATCCCCTATACATCTGAGCAGCGTGATATACTGGATCCCCTATACATCTGAGCAGTGTGATATACTGGATCCCCTATACATCTGAGCAGTGTGTTATACTGGATCCCCTATACATTTGAGCAGTGTGTTATACTGGATCCCCTATACATCTGAGCAGTGTGATATACTGGATCCCCTATACATCTGAGCAGTGTGATATACTGGATCCCCTATACATCTGAGCACTGTGATATACTGGATCCCCTATACATCTGAGCAGTGTGTTATACTGGATCCCCTATACATCTGAGCAGTGTGTTATACTGGATCCCCTATACATCTGAGCAGTGTGATATACTGGATCCTCTGTACATCTGAGCAGTGTGATATACTGGATCCCCTATACATCTGAGCAGTGTGATATACTGGATCCCCTATACATCTGAGCAGTGTGATATACTGGATCCCCTATACATCTGAGCAGTGCGATATACTGGATCCCCTATACATCTGAGCAGTGTGATATACTGGATCCCCTATACATCTGAGCAGTGTGATATACTGGATCCCCTATACATCTGAGCAGTGTGATATACTGGATCCCCTATACATCTGAGCAGTGTGATATAATGGATCCCCTATACATCTGAGCAGTGTGTTATACTGGATCCCCTATACACCTGAGCAGTGCGACATACTGGATCCTCTATACATCTGAGCAGTGTGATATACTGGATCCCCTATACATCTGAGCAGTGTGATATACTGGATCCCCTATACATCTGAGCAGTGTGATATACTGGAGCCCCTATATATCTGAGCAGTGTGATATACTGGATCCCCTATACATCTGAGCAGTGTAATATACTGGATCCCCTATACATCTGAGCAGTGTGTTATACTGGATCCCCTATACATCTGAGCAGTGTGTTATACTGGATCCCCTATACATATGAGCAGTGTGATATACTGGATCCCCTATACATCTGAGCAGTGTAATATACTGGATCCCCTATACATCTGAGCAGTGTGTTATACTGGATCCCCTATACATCTGAGGGGTGTGATATACTGGATCCCCTATACATCTGAGCAGTGTGTTATACTGGATCCCCTATACATCTGAGCAGTGTAATATACTGGATCCCCTATACATCTGAGCAGTGTGTTATACTGGATCCCCTATACATCTGAGCAGTGTGTTATACTGGATCCCCTATACTTCTGAGCAGTGTGATATACTGGATCCCCTATACATCTGAGCAGTGTGATATACTGGATCCCCTATACATCTGAGCAGTGTGTTATACTGGATCCCCTATACATCTGAGCAGTGTGTTATACTGGATCCCCTATACATCTGAGCAGTGCGATATACTGGATCCCCTATACATCTGAGCAGTGTGATATACTGGATCCCCTATACATCTGAGCAGTGTGATATACTGGATCCCCTATACATCTGAGCAGTGTGTTATACTGGATCCCCTATACATCTGAGCAGTGTGATATACTGGATCCCCTATACATCTGAGCAGTGTGTTATACTGGATCCCCTATACATCTGAGCAGTGCGACATACTGAATCCCCTATACATCTGAGCAGTGTGATATACTGGATCCCCTATACATCTGAGCAGTGTGATATACTGGATCCCCTATACATCTGAGCAGTGCGACATACTGGATCCCCTATACATCTGAGCAGTGTGACATACTGGATCCCCTATACATCTGAGCAGTGTGTTATACTGGATCCCCTATACATCTGAGCAGTGTGATATACTGGATCCCCTATACATCTGAGCAGTGTGTTATACTGGATCCCCTATACATCTGAGCAGTGTGATATACTGGATCCCCTATACATCTGAGCAGTGTAATATACTGGATCCCCTATACATCTGAGCAGTGTGATATACTGGATCCCCTATACATCAGAGCAGTGTAATATACTGGATCCCCTATACATCCGAGCAGTGTGATATACTGGATCCCCTATACATCTGAGCAGTGTAATATACTGGATCCCCTATACATCTGAGCAGTGTGATATACTGTATCCCCTATACATCTGAGCAGTGTGATATACTGGATCCCCTATACATCTGAGCAGTGTAATATACTGGATCCCCTATACATCTGAGCAGTGCGACATACTGGATCCCCTATACATCTGAGCAGTGTAATATACTGGATCCCCTATACATCTGAGCAGTGTGATATACTGGATCCCCTATACATCTGAGCAGTGTGATATACTGGATCCCCTATACATCTGAGCAGTGTAATATACTGGATCCCCTATACATCTGAGCAGTGTGATCTACTGGATCCCCTATACATCTGAGCAGTGTAATATACTGGATCCCCTATACATCTGAGCAGTGTGATATACTGGTACATGCTCCAGGAGGATGCCCAACGATTTGAAGGCTCGGATGATGATACCCAGCTTGAGGAAGGCAATAGTGTGCGCGCAGAGAGAGGGGATGCTGAAGGACAGCAATCTGGCAGTCATGTTCCACCAGCTGCAGCTTACTGCCAGGTTTGCTCTAGTGGTGAAGAGGGAGGGGATGATGAGGTCACTGACTCCACGTGGGTGCCTGAAGGGAGAGAGGAGGAGGCGGCGGCACATGTCCAACGAGGCAGGATGCCCTCCGGAGGCCAGCTAGAGGCCAGCACACCAACTGAATCACACCGCAGAGCTACGCCTGTGCAGGGCGCTGCCTCTGCACGTTATCACAAAAGTTCTTTGGTGTGGGCCTTTTTTGAGACGAGTACATCAGATCGCACCACTGCTATTTGCAATATTTGTCTCAAGCGTATCTCGCGTGGCCAAAACATCAGCCGCTTGGGCACCACAAGCATGACCAGACATATGTCGACCTGCCATGCAGCTCGTTGGCAAGCGCACATTAAAGACCCACACCATAGAACAAAGCGGACCTATCCTTGCTCCTCATCAGCTGGGATCTCCAACCCCACTATATCTTCAGTCCTCTCTGAAAGCTGCTCTGAGAGGACTGAAGGTGTAGAATTAGGTGTGTCACAACCAAGTACTTGCAGTACACCGACGTCCGATTCTACCAGGCCAATTTCCCTGCCCCAGCTGCTGGACCGTCGAAAGAAGTTTACTCCCAGGCATCCACATGCCTAGCGGTTGAATGCTAGCTTGGCTAAATTGCTAGCACTTCAACTGCTGCCTTTCCAGTTGGTAGACTCGGCCCCCCTCCGTGAGTTTGTTCAATGTGCAGTTCCTCAGTGGCAGGTTCCCAAACGCCACTTTTTCTCACAGAAGGCGATTCCGGCTCTCTACCGGCATGTGGAAGGCAATGTCCATGCCTCGCTGGACAGGGCGGTCAGCGGTAAGGTGCATATTACCGCTGACTCATGGTCCAGCAGGCATGGACAGGGAAGTTTTTTGTCTTTCACGGCCCATTGGGTCACTCTATTGGCAGCTAGGAGGGATGCAGGACAAGGTGCAGTAGTGTTGGAGGTTGTTCCGCCACCACGCCTCCAAAATGCTACTACTGGTTGTGACACACCCTCCTCTTCTTCTTCCTCCATGGCCTCTTCGAGTGCTCTGTCCTCGGAACCAGCGGTGCTCCGTAGGCGTACAAGGGGCTACGTGAGTACGCAGGCAAAAAGATGCCATGCCGTGCTTGCGCTGGTGTGTTTGGGAGACAGGAGCCACACTGGGACAGAGGTTCTGGCAGCTCTGCAGGGGCAGGCCGAGAGGTGGTTGACGCCACGCCAGCTTAAGCCAGGAATGGTGGTTTCTGACAATGGCACCAACCTCCTCTCCGCCCTGCGACAGGGGCAGCTCACCCATGTGCCCTGTATGGCTCACGTCCTCAACCTGGTGGTGCAGCGGTTCTTGGGCAGGTACCCAGGCTTACAGGATGTCCTGAGGCAGGCCAGGAAAGTCTGTGTGCATTTCTGCCGATCGTATAATGCCAGTGCTCAGCTGGCTGAGCTGCAAAAGGAGTTGAACCTGCCCAAGAACCGCCTAATATGTGACATGCCCATCAGGTGGAACTCAACGTTGGCCATCAATGAGTACCTTTGCGACTACGGCACCAGGACAGGGTCAGGGGAGCTTGGATTTTTTTTCCCCACGCCAGTGGAGCATGATCAGGGATGCATGCACTGTCCTGTCACCATTTGAGGAGGCCACAAGGATGGTGAGCAGTGACAGTGCATGTATCAGTGACACAGTACCTCTTGTCCACCTGTTGGAGCATACGCTGCGTGGGATAATGGACAGGGCACTTGAGGCAGAACAGAGGCAGGAAGAGGAGGACTTCCTTGCCTCTCAAGGCCCCCTTTAATCCAGACAGTGTTCCTTCTGTCCCACCCATCACACAGGAAGAGGAGGAGGAGGAGGAGGAGGATTGTGTGAGCATGGAGGTGGAGCCTGGCACTCAGCAGCAGCAGTCTTTTAGGGATGATGTACAGTCCCAACAAACCAGTGGACTTGTATGTGGCTGGGAGGAGGTGGCTGGCGATCATGTCGTCCTCAGTGACCCAGAAGACTCCGGACCGAATGCCTCAGCTAACCTACGTTGCATGGCCTCCCTGATCCTGCAAAGCCTGCGGAAGGATCCTCGTATTCTTCGGATCAAGGAGAGCGACCATTACTGGCTGGCCACTCTCCTTGATCCACGGTACAAGGGTAAGGTTGCGGACCTTATCTTGCCGTCGCAGAGGGAGCAGAGGATGAGACATCTCAGGGAGGCCTTGCAGAAAGGTCTGTGCAACGCGTTCTCAGAAACTGGGAGGTTACAAACTCCTGGTCCTGGACGACGAGTTGCTGAGGCTTCGGTCAGTAGCAGAAGGAGCGGTGGGGAAGGTGGACGCCTGACCGATGCGTTCTGACAATTTTTTAGTCCGCAGACCCAAGGTATGATTGGTTCCAGCAACCATCGCCAGCGTCTGATATACATGGTGCAGGAATACCTAGGGCAAGGTCAGACTTGGACACCTTTCCCACCGAAAATCCTCTGGCTTACTGGGTCTTGAGGATGGATCACTGGCCAGAGCTTGCACAGTATGCAATTGAGCTACTGGCCTGTCCTGCATCCAGCGTTCTTTCCGAACGCACATTCAGTGCTGCTGGAGGATTTGTCACCGATCACAGGGTGCACCTGTCCACCGACTCGGTTGATCGACTGACCTTCATAAAGATGAATCAGTCTTGGATCACCACCAGCTACCAGGCACCTGAAGCGGATATAACTGAATAATTTATAATGTCACATCCCTTCAAGACTGCCTATGCTGATGCTGAGTGACTGTCCTGTTATGTTCACTGACTATCCTCTTCCTCCTCCTCAATGATCCATTCCTTGATAGCTTGGAAGAACATTTTTGTTTCTGGGTGCCACCACACCAGTGCCTAAGGCACAATTTATAACAGGGGCGTGTAATTACAATTTTTTTAAAAAATGCTTCGCAACAGGTCTGACTGCTGTGCTCCAAGTACAGTATCTGTGAGGGGTTGCAGTGTTGTGGCACCAGCACCAGTGCCTAAGGCACAATTTTTCAGCCCCTGTTTAACAGGGGCGTGTAATTACAATTTTTTTAAGCAATGCTTCGCAACAGGTCTGACTGCTGTGCTCCAAGTACAGTATCTGTGAGGGGTTGCAGTGTTGTGGCACCAGCACCAGTGCCTAAGGCACAATTTTTCAGCCCTGTTTAACAGGGGCGTGTAATTACAATTCTTTAAGCAATGCCTCGCAACAGGTCTGACTGCTGTGCTCCAAGTACAGTATCTGTGAGGGGTTGCAGTGTTGTGGCACCAGCACAGTGCCTAAGGCACAATTTTTCAGCCCCTGTTTAACAGGGGCGTTGTAATTACAATTTTTTAAGCAATGCTTCGCAACAGGTCTGACTGCTGTGCTCCAAGTACAGTATCTGTGAGGGGTTGCTTTTTTTTTTTTTTTGTTTTTTTTTTTTTTTTTTTTTGTTTTTTTTTTTTGTGGCACCAGCACCAGTGCCTAAGGCACAATTTTTTCAGCCCCTGTTTAACAGGGGCGTGTAATTACAAATCTTGATCTAATAGTTCACAGCAGGGCCCATTCCTTCGCCCACCAAGAGTAACGGTGAGGGCTTACAGTCTTGTGGCAACACCATCCACCACCACCACCACCAAAGGCCCAATTTTTCTGCCCTGCTCAACAGGTGCATGCAATTACAAATCTTGATCTAATAACTCACAGCAGGGCCCATTCCTGCACCCACCAAGAGTAACTGTGAGGGCTTACAGTCTTGTGGCAAACACCGTCCACCACCACCACCAAAGGCCCAATTTTTCTGCCCTGTTCAACAGGTGCATGCAATTACAAATCTTGATCTAATAATTCACAGCAGGGCCATTCCTGTGCCCACCAAGAGTAACTGTGAGGGCTTACAGTCTTGTGGCTACACCAACATCTAATGGGGCAAATTTCTGCAGAGTATATACGGCAGGCCCTACTTTCAAACATCCAACTTAGAAACGACTCCTACTTGCAAACGGAAGGAGAAAACAGTGTGAGAGGAAATCTACCCCTAGGAAGGGAAATTCTATCCTGTTAGATTTAATTTGGGAAAAGGTATCTCCTCTCTACTGATGCTTTATCACCAATCCTTGTTTCAATTAAAAACCCCACTTTTCCAAAAATTATTTGTCATTGGGACGGAAAGTGAGGTGAAATGTTCTGAACAGATATGCAAAGTCAGCAAATGTTACAGGGGTGATAACC